>OY992531.1:75433838-75691980 GCA_963921185.1 Dasysyrphus tricinctus
AAAAATGACACAACAAAATCATAAACGAAAAATTTTGATTTTCTTTTCGTTCTGCAGTACGCTGTTCGATGAACAAAATTGATAAATTGTTACATATTTTTTTGAGAAGTCTACACTCTTTTTCCGCAATCAATTAATTACCCAGGCCAATTATTGTGTGCGGAAAAATGACATTTGCGTTTTTTCGTGTTTAAGCCTAGTACGCAGCTGATGCGAAACGAAATATTTAGTTGGTCTCCAACAAGACAACGAAATGCTTACGAAAACGCAGCGAAAAAATATTCATTGACAGTTACACCGATTCAAAAATTCAAAACAAATGCAACTGAAAAAAAAGAGCACCAGAGAGCCACGCTGTAATGAAAGAAACAACAAAAATACACACGAAAAAACACAAATGTCATTTTTCCGCACACAATAAATGGCCTGGGTAATTAATTGTGTG
Source organism: Dasysyrphus tricinctus (assembly GCA_963921185.1). Lineage (NCBI taxonomy): Eukaryota > Metazoa > Arthropoda > Insecta > Diptera > Syrphidae > Dasysyrphus > Dasysyrphus tricinctus. Next base: position 75,434,284 of record OY992531.1, read on the forward strand.
CGAAAAAAGAGTGTAGACTTCTCCAAAAAATATGCAACAATTTTCAGTTTCGTTCATCGAACAGCTTACTGCAGAACGAAAAGTAAAACTAAATTTTTCGTTTATGATTTCGTTTGTGTCATTTTTGTATGGGATTTTTCGTTTCGCATCAGCAGCGTACTAGGCTTTAAGCCTAGTAGGTACGCTGCTGATACGAAACGAAATTTTTAGTTGGTCTCCAAAAAGACAAAGAAATGCTTAAAACGCAGCGAAAAATATTCATTGACAGTTACACCAAATCAAAAAATCAAAACAAATGCAACTGACAAAAAAGAACACACACAGCCACGCTGGAAGCAAAGAAACAACAAAAATACACACGAAAAACACAAATGTCATTTTTCCACACACAAAAATGGCCTGAGTTATTTGGCCAGTTTATATTTCTGAGATCTCAGAGGGCTCAGAGGACTCTGAAATATAAACACGATTCCTCACAAAAATTCCTCACATTTCCCCTTAAAAACTGAGACTGAAATTTTTTGGATTCGCTTGCTCAATTATATTTTGTCGCAGTTAATTACATAAGAAGAAAAGAAAAAGAGAGATGTTTTGACTTCTATTTGAGGAATCCTGTTTATATTTTATCCTCCCTCCGGCTCTGTCAAAGAAAGGAGAAAAATTACTGAGCGCTCAAGAAATATAAATTGTGTGCAAAAAAAGAGTGTAGATTTCTCCAAAAAATATGCAACAATTTTCAATTTTGTTCATCGAACAGCGTACTGCAGAACGAAAAGTAAAACTAAATTTTTCGTTTATGATTTCGTTATGTCATTTTTGGTGTCAACGCAGCACATCCCAAGACACCTCATACCCACTCAACTAATACCGCGCAAGTGAACCCAAGCCTCAACCCATACCAGGACAACTCATACCGGAAGTAAAGTCGCTAAAACTCATCCCCAAAATAATCTTCGTACCGGAAACTAAAACTCAACGAAAATAAAAATTCAAAATAGGGTTTGTGCATTCACTTCGTTCAGTTTTGAAAATTTGAATTTGAGAGGGATTTTCGCTAACGAATTTTTGCGGAGGGATGTTTTTTTGTTCTAAGACTGGTGTGGAAAAGATAGTTAATGATAAACACTTTTAATCAGCTAGGAACTTTCCAAGATTTTTTTTGATGGATTATGATCTGACGAATGAAGTTCTGGAGGTGGGTCTGGAACCTGGACAAAGGAAAACATTTTTTTTTTTACTTCTTCATACATTTTTTTTTTGTGGTGTTTCTGATGGATTAAGGTCTGACGGAGGTGGTTCTGGAACCTGGACAAAGGAAATTTTTTTTAAAACTTTTTCATAGATTTTCTTTTGTGGTGTTTCTGGTGGAGTAAGGTCTGATGGAGGAGGTTCTGGAGGTGGGTCAGGAACCTGGACAAAGGAAAATTTTTTTTTTTTAACTTTTTCATAGATTTTTTTTTGTGGTGTTTCTGATGGAGTAAGGTCTGATGGAGGAGGTTCTGGAGGTGGGTCTGGAACCTGGACAAAGGAAAAAATTTTTTTTTACTTTTTCATAGATTTTTTTTGTGGTGTTTCTGATGGAGTAAGGTCTTATGGAGGAGGTTCTGGAGGTGGATCTGGAACCTGGACAAAGGAAAAAATTTTGTTTTTTAACTTTTTCATTGATTTTTTTTTTGTGGTGTTTCTGGTGTAGGAAGGTCTGATGGAGGAGGTTCTGGAGGTGGGTCAGGAACCTGGACAAAGGAAAAAAAATTTTTTTTTTAACTTTTTCATAGATTTTTTTTGTGGTGTTTCTGGTGTAGGAAGGGTCTGATGGAGGAGGTTCTGGAGGTGGGTCAGGAACCTGGACAAAGGAAAATTTTTTTTTAACTTTTTCATAGATTTTTTTTGTGGTGTTTCTGATGGAGTAAGGTCTGATGGAGGAGGTTCTGGAGGTGGGTCTGGAACCTGGACAAAGGAAAAAAATTTTTTTTACTTTTTTATAGATTTTTTTTGTGGTGTTTCTGATTACGTCAGATCTAACTGAGGTGGTTCTGGAGGTGGATCTGGAACCTGGACAAAGGAAACAAAATTTTTTTTTAACTTTTTCATAGATTTTTTTTGTGGTGTTTCTGGTGTAGGAAGGTCTGATGGAAAAGGTTCTGGAGGTGGGTCAGGAACCTGGACAAAGGAAACAATTTTTTTTTTTTAACTTTTTCATAGATTTTTTTTGTGGTGTTTCTGGTGTAGGAAGGTCTGATGGAGGAGGTTCTGGAGGTGGGTCAGGAACCTGGACAAAGGAAAATTTTTTTTTTTTAACTTTTTCATAGATTTTTTTTGTGGTGTTTCTGATGGAGTAAGGTCTGATGGAGGAGGTTCTGGAGGTGGGTCTGGAACCTGGACAAAGGAAACAAATTTTTTTTACTTTTTTATAGATTTTTTTTGTGGTGTTTCTGGTGTAGGAAGGTCTGATGGAGGAGGTTCTGGAGGTGGGTCAGGAACCTGGACAAAGGAAAAAAAATTTGTTTTAACTTTTTCATAGATTTTTTTTGTGGTGTTTCTGATGGAGTAAGGTCTGATGGAGGAGGTTCTGGAGGTGGGTCTGGAACCTGGACAAAGGAAAAATTTTTTTTTTACTTTTTTATAGATTTTGTTTGTGGTGTTTCTGATTGAGTCAGGTCTAACTGAGGTGGTTCTGGAGGTGGATCTGGAACCTGGACAAAGGAAAAAAAATTTTTTTTTTAACTTTTTCATAGATTTTTTGTGGTGTTTCTGGTGTAGGAAGGTCTGATGGAGGAGGTTCTGGAGGTGGGTCAGGAACCTGGACAAAGGAAAACAAATTTTTTTTTAACTTTTTCATAGATTTTTTTTGTGGTGTTTCTCTCGGAGTAAGGTCTGATGGAGGAAGTTCTGGAGGTGGGTCTGGAACCTGGACAAAGGAAAACATTTTTTTTTTAACTTTTTCATAGATTTTTTGTGTGGTGTTTCTGATTGAGTCAGGTCTAACGGAGGTGGTTCTGAAGGTGGGTCTGGAACCTGGACAAAAGAATACATTTTTTTTTAACTTTTTCATAGATTTTTTTTGTGGTGTTTCTGAATTTCTTTATATGTACATGTGTACATATGTTTGTGTCTTACATACCGATATAATGCAATTGTAATAATGTTCAAAGTATGCATACCTACTTCTATCATAAAAAAAAGCTAGCAAACATTCGAGTTTTGTAACATAATAGTTTTAGTAGTTTTCAATTTTCTCAAAAACTAGAAGACCTAGAATCATCTAGTTTTTGATTAAGAATTAGTTAGAGCAACGATTTTTAGAAAAAACAAATTATATATAATTTAACAGTTTTGAGAAATTACATTTTAAACCTTTTTTTTTAAGTTTGGTTCCCAAATTTTGAGTTTAAAACCAGTTTTTTTTTCATAAACTTTGCATAGATTTTACTTGGTTTAAGAACTAGCTAATAATACAGAGTATTGGCTGTAAAAAAAGGTATAATACTTTATTGTAAGTGCTACCGTTATTTTCTAATCTTTTGTTCCATTTTTAGTATTTTTATAATTAATTTCCACTCCTGCCCAAACGGGGGGTGAGACACCGTAATGTGTGTGTCACTCATTGATTTTGAGAGCAGTTCTTTAAATTTAGAATGAAACTCAATATAAGCGTCATTTTCATAATCCTGAAAGTGCCAACTTTCAATTGATGCATCACATTATATGAAAAGTCGACTTTTATCTTTAAACGCGATTTGCGGCTAAACTAAACGTCCTAGAGGCATCAAAGTTGGCACCTTTAAACATGATTTGCGGCTAAACTAAGCGTCCTAGCGACTTATAAAAAGCATATTCGTGATCTAGAAAGTGCCAGTTCCAAAAAACAACAACAAAAGATTGTTAAGAGTTTTTTACAAAAATTTCAAAAAAATATATTTTGCTATGAATATAAGTTAATTTTCGGCGCTTCTGAGCCACACTACGTACTGTTGACATTGGCGCCTGCCTGACGACTATACATACCCCTAAGTGAAGAAACGGATTTGCGTGAGCAGGACAGAGAGCTAAAAAAGTAATAATTTTTGTTTGCTCTGCTTGTCAGCTTTGGGAAATACCTAAAGTAGGTACATACAAATATATTTTCGAAAAAAAGTTTTTTTTTTTAAGTTTTGCAAAAACTTTTTCAGCCAACTTTTTTTTTAGTTTTTTAGAACTGGCACTTCCTAGATCACGAATATGCTTTTTATAAGTTTCTAGGACACTTTGTTTAGCCGCAAATCATGTTTAAAGGTACCTACTTTGATGGCTCTACGACGTTTAGTTTAGCCGCAAATCGCGTTTAAAGATAAAAGTTTGATTTTTCATATAATGTGATGCATCGATTGAAAGGTGGCTCTTCCTAGATTTTGAATATGACCCTTACAGCGAGTTTCATTCAGATTTTTAAGAATTGCTCTCAAAACCAATGAGTAAAACTTTCAATTAAAATTATGAAACTTTTTTCAGTAGCTTGATATGCCTGTTTTTTCACAACAAACAACAAAATATGTTTGTTTTCTAGAGCAACGGTTGGGTGGGCCTCTTCGCGGGTTTTCAGGATTTTAGTGCCATTTTTTGCTCTGTCCCGCTCACGCAACTCCGTTTTTTTGCTTAGGGGTATGTAAAGTCATCAGGAAGGTGCCAATGTCAACAGTACGTAGTGTGGCTCAGAAGCGCCGAAAATTACCTTATATTCATTGCAAAATATATTTTTTTGAAATTTTTGTAAAAAACTCTTTTAACAATTTGTTGTTGTTGTATTTTTAGAACTGGCACTTTCTAGATCACGAATATGCTTTTTATAAGTCGCTAGGACGCTTAGCTTAGCCGCAAATCATGTTTAAAGGTGCCAACTTTGATGCCTCTAAGACGTTTAGTTTAGCCGCAAATCGCGTTTAAAGATAAAAGTCGATTTTTCATATAATGTGATGCATCAATTGAAAGTTGGCACTTTCAGGATTATGAACATGACGCTTATATTGAGTTTCATTCTAAATTTAAAGAACTGCTCTCAAAATCAATGAGTGACACAACCATTACGGTGTCTCACCCCCCGTTTGGGCAGGAGTGGAAATTAATTATAAAAATACTAAAAATGGAACAAAAGATTAGAAAATAACGGTAGCACTTACAATTAAGTATTATACCTTTTTTTAAAGCCAATACTCTGTATTATTAGCAAGTTTTTAAACCAAGTAAAATCTATGCAAAGTTTTTGAAAAAAAAACTCAAAATTTGGGAAACAAACTTAAAAAAGAAGGTTTAAAATATAATTTCTCAAAACTGTTAAATTATATATAATTTGTTTTTCTAAAAATCGTTGCTCTAACTAATTCTTAATCAAAAACTAGATGATTCTAGGTCTTCTAGTTTTTGAGAAAATTGAAAACTACTAAAACTATTATGTTACAAAACTCGAATGTTTGCTAGCTTTTTTTTATGATAGAAGTAGGTATGCATACTTTGAACATTATTACAATTGCATTATATCGGTATGTAAGACACAAACATATGTACACATGTACATATAAAGAAATTCAGAAACACCACAAAAAAATCTATGAAAAAGTTAAAAAAAAATGTATTCTTTTGTCCAGGTTCCAGACCCACCTTCAGAACCACCTCCGTTAGACCTGACTCAATCAGAAGCACCACAAAAAAAATCTATGAAAAAGTTAAAAAAAAAATGTTTTCCTTTGTCCAGGTTCCAGACCCACCTTCAGAACCACCTCCGTTAGACCTGACTCAATCAGAAACACCACACAAAAAATCTATGAAAAAGTTAAAAAAAAAATGTTTTCCTTTGTCCAGGTTCCAGACCCACCTCCAGAACTTCCTCCATCAGACCTTACTCCGAGAGAAACACCACAAAAAAAATCTATGAAAAAGTTAAAAAAAAATTTGTTTTCCTTTGTCCAGGTTCCTGACCCACCTCCAGAACCTCCTCCATCAGACCTTCCTACACCAGAAACACCACAAAAAATCTATGAAAAAGTTAAAAAAAAAATTTTTTTTTCCTTTGTCCAGGTTCCAGATCCACCTCCAGAACCACCTCAGTTAGACCTGACTCCATCAGAAGCACCACAAAAAAAATCTATGAAAAAGTTAAAAAAAAAATGTTTTCCTTTGTCCAGGTTCCAGACCCACCTCCAGAACTTCCTCCATCAGACCTTACTCCGAGAGAAACACCACAAAAAAAATCTATGAAAAAGTTAAAAAAAAATTTGTTTTCCTTTGTCCAGGTTCCTGACCCACCTCCAGAACCTCCTCCATCAGACCTTCCTACACCAGAAACACCACAAAAAAAATCTATGAAAAAGTTAAAAAAAAAAATTTTTCCTTTGTCCAGGTTCCTGACCCACCTCCAGAACCTCCTCCATCAGACCTTCCTACACCAGAAACACCACAAAAAAAATCTACGAAAAAGTTAAAAAAAAAAAATGTTTTCCTTTGTCCAGGTTCCTGACCCACCTCCAGAACCTCCTCCATCAGACCTTCCTACACCAGAAACACCACAAAAAAAATCAATGAAAAAGTTAAAAAAAAAATTTTTTTCCTTTGTCCAGGTTCCAGATCCACCTCCAGAACCTCCTCCATCAGACCTTACTCCATCAGAAACACCACAAAAAAAATCTATGAAAAAGTTAAAAAAAAAAAATTGTTTCCTTTGTCCAGGTTCCTGACCCACCTCCAGAACCTCCTCCATCAGACCTTCCTACACCAGAAACACCACAAAAAAAATCTATGAAAAAGTTAAAAAAAATTTTTTTTTTCCTTTGTCCAGGTTCCAGATCCACCTCCAGAACCACCTCAGTTAGACCTGACTCAATCAGAAACACCACAAAAAAAATCTATAAAAAAGTAAAAAAAAATTTTTTCCTTTGTCCAGGTTCCAGACCCACCTCCAGAACCTCCTCCATCAGACCTTACTCCATCAGAAACACCACAAAAAAAAATCTATGAAAAAGTTAAAAAAAAATTTTTTTTCCTTTGTCCAGGTTCCAGATCCACCTCCAGAACCTCCTCCATCAGACCTTGCTCCATCAGAAACACTACAAAAAAAATCTAAGAATTATTAAAAAAATCATATTTTATAAATCCAAATCCCACTTTTATTAACCAAAAAATCCCTCATACAAATAAATTTAACGAGCTTATCAAAAACACGCACCATAAACTTTCCCAGTATTTTATTGCAAGTATAATTTATTTTTGGGTCCAGTTTCACTTCCGGTATGAGTTGTCCCGGTATTAGTTGTACTGGGACCAGCTGGGTCATGGTATGAAAGCTGCGGGATGAGGTGTCTTGGGTTGAGTGGTCCTGGTATGTGCTATACCCAACCCGTCATTTTTGTATGGGATTTTTCGTTTCGCATCAGCAGCGTACTGGGCTTCACTACTTGTTTCGTGACAAAACACGTAATGCCAAGCCTTGACTAAAAGCGCTCCAGCTCCAAGTGTTTAATATCTTTAAGCAGACTGCACATCAGCTTTATTGTAGGTGTCATAACAAGACAGGCACGTTAAGCTGCTTGGCGTACTTTCAAACGATTTTTGAAAAAGCTGATGATGAAGAAAGGATTCCTCACCTCCTTTGTACATGCTCTGCTTCTGGCTTCACTTATGAAATTACTTTTATAACAGTCCTAGTAATCTGGCAAACACAGACATTTATAGTCTCACACGCTTTGTCAGGAGCTCTAATGGGTTTAACGACTTAAGAAGGAGCTTTCAGGATTCATGTGGTATCACAACGTACCAACTTTGGTCTATTCTGCATAACTTTACCTAAAGATAGGCTCAAGATAAGCTTAGACAAAATAAAGTATATAGAGGTTATGGCAATGGCATGCTCAAAAAGTTATTTTTATTCAAAATTTACAGAAATTTATACATTCAAAATATACCATTTCTAATAGTTTTTCGTAGTTTTTGGCTAAAAGCCACACATTTTTTCGATACTACATAACAAATTTCACAATCGTTAAAATAACTAAAAATTTTGATCAAATATGACATGTAATGTCATAATAATAATAGAGAATATTTTAAAAGTAGGCAAGTCAACAATTTTGCTTTCCGGGTGTTCTTAAATACTGTCGGACCTACAGACTGAACGGCTAGGCCGATAAATATGAGATTTGATACTAGGTGCAAGGAGTGTTTAATATATCATGTAGTACCAAAAAATAGACTTTCGGGCAAAAAATGTAAAAATGGTAAGAAATGCGGTAAAGTTTGAATGGCTTAATACAGTGGACTCTCGCAAACTTGAACAAGCGAATAACATGAACATGTTTTTTTTTCCCCCATAGGTATTTTATAACTTGAACAGGCAATTTTCAAGGCTCGGTAACTTGAATGTTTTTATTACTAACTCTGTAAGTTGAATAGTTAAATTATTTGTAATTTCTTTAACTTGACCAAATTTTATTTCGTTCAAAAATTGTTTTTTTTATAGGACATTCCCATAAAGTTTCTATTGTTTCTTTGTGCTAAAGGTCTTCTTCCATTTTCAAATGAATTTTATAAAAGGAAGTGAGGGGCTTTGAAAGATGTTAAAAAGTATAAAAAAGTCATACAAAATTCAATGAATTAGAATTTCAACCTTCAAGCAGAAGGCAGGAATAATATTGAGCAAATTAAGAAAGGAAAAAGCGTCACGTTTGCTCAAAAGAATGCAAAATTGCAAAACAAGAATAACTTGTTGGTTTGATCCAGTAACTTGAAAAATCCAATAACTTGAACAGACGTGGTTTCGTATGTGTTCAAATTAACGAAACTCCACTGTATTTCTGTCAATTTTAAATAAAAAATATTTTTTGAACATCAAAGACTTCTGCCTGTACTTTTTTTGTTAAAGTCTTGGGTCTATCTTTGCTCCGAAAAACGTTATTCGCAGTTTAGAAAAACATTTAAAAATCTTTGATCATTCGATTTTTTTAATCTTTTCTTGCTAAAATGTTTCTATAAGAAAAATACAAAATCCATTTTGATAGAAGAAATTTCATTTTTAACAAACAATATGTCAAATTATCAAATTCGGCTTAGTTTCCAAGTTTTACCAATAGTATTGAAAAATGGCCGGTGTGACCATTCTCTCAGAAATTTTCGATCTTAAGCATCCTAATGGGCGAAATAAACATATAATAAATTGCTCCCTTTTAGAAGGTATATTCAATAGCCTATTATATGAAATGGCATAAGCCCTACGAAAATGAACTTCCCGTATTGTCAAAGGAAGGAGACATCAATCTATAGGCCATAATACTCAATTGAGAAAAACGTTCCTTTATTTTTGCAAAGAGAAATAAAAAACAACAAAACTAGACGAAATGTAACAACCAGTACACGAACATTTTTAATGCAAAATTAGTAATTACTATCAATTTCCCATTAATTTCAGTAGCTAGTAGCTAGAACTGGAATGTATCTAGTGTTTACTGAAAGTATTTGCCAGCAAGCTAAACTTAATTTTATGCATACGAAACGCAGTAAATTCTTTAAATTTTACCTTCGATTTATGCGTTAATTAATTAAAGATTTACAGCAAAGAATTCGTATATGGCTTGTAATCTATCAACAAAAAGAGTATTGAAAAATAAGATTCTAAATTGTATAAATTATTGTCTTTGAAAATGTTCCAATAGTTTCTATTTTCACTTTTTATTTTACAATTTATAAATACTAAATAGCTTTCTTATAAATAATATTATCTAATATAAACAATTTTTTGTTAACAAAATTTATTTCTGACACATGTTATAGCATTGTTTAAAATGCTTCGCCCTCAAGGCGTTACCCTGTGTAAAATTTCCCATCCAGCCTATCCTTCTTTAATAATAATTTATACTTAAAAAAAACAAATACAGTTTAATTTCGGACTTTCTGATAATAAACGCACACGCACGCAGTGAGTCTTTCTATTTAAAAAAAAAAAAACAAACATCTAATTAAAGTCTAAATAATAAATTGAACCTTTTATCAAACTAAATTTGATCCCAAATTACTTTTTGTGTTGATTTTTTGTCTAGAAGCATTTGCCTGTTTTAATTTTGTGGCTTTTTCGTTCTATATCTACCTTTATCAAGTAAATGTAAAAGTTGAAGTATTTTTTAAAGGACTTAATTGAAGTTCGCGTTCCCCTAAGTGTGTTTTGTTACAATCCTTTTTCTAGAGAAAAAAAAAACTATTGGTTGTTGTTTTTTGCATTTTGTTATTATTTTTAAATTTTTAATGAGTTTTAGTTATACATTAAAGTAAAATAGTTAAAGTAGGTTTAATGGTTAAGTGTGTAATCCTGTGGAGTTCGTTTTGTTTTACCAAACCTAGGTATGTTACTACAACATTTTTGTTCCTTTAAGTTTTCCTTGTTTTTATTTTCTACCTACTGAAAAACCAAGACTTTCACTAGGAACTTCAAAAATGTTTTGCTTACCCAAATAACTATACCTACCTATGAATAGTATATGGAATGAGGGCTCCTCTTGGCTGTAGTTTAAGCTTCTAGCACTTGAAAGTTCTTTCTTATAGCTTTTCCCGTTTCCTTTGTTTTCCAGTATGCATTCTTTTGGAAAACTCTTGTCGCTTTAATTGCATTTGATATAAATAGTTGAAGAAATTTCCTTTGTTAATAAAGTTTTTGTTTTTTTTTTTTTTTTCTTAGGGTTTATTTTTTTAGTTTTGTTTCACAGTGGTTAATTCATAGTACCTACATAGTTTTTTCTGTTTTGAACCAATTTTTGTTATTGTTATTGTTATTTTATAAGTTGTTTGGTTGAGTACCTTTTTTTTAACTTATAAAAAAAAGCGTGTTTCCATTAACTTTTTATTCATGAATTCATTATTTGGGGAATTTATGCAATAAGTTTTTGAAATAAAACTTGTTCAAAACAGATTGACAATAATATAAGAAATAATAGACATTGGTTTAAGTTTATCACCTTCTTTCTATCTACAGTTCTGTCAGTAAAAATGATTAACAAATTGTGCTGTAAGAAACATTTATATTTATTATTAAAATTAACTATTTTTGGCACTTTTTAAATGTAATTATTCGGAATTGTGTATTGAGTCATAAGATTAGATAGCCTTCCTGAGATTAAGTTAAGTTTTAACGGATTTTTACAAGCTAGTGGAGCTTTTTCAGCTAATTTGGTTCGCTGTCACTAAAATTAACGTTTTTTTTTTGTAACATTAGAATAGCCTCACCGCGTTTATAGCAGTTAAAAAGGAACTTATCGATTTATTTTTTTAAGGAAAACACTTTTTACTTATTTTTTTGCATTTGAACTAATTGTTATTAGTGCTATTTATTGCTTCCATTATTTTTAATTACCTCAAAAATGCGAGTCTTTAAAGAATGGTTCACAGATTTCAATAGGTCTGATGAAATGATGCTCTAGGACAGTTTGATGCCCACAATTGGCTCTTATTTACTTGAGTACTGCATCTCATCTACATAAAGCTTTATTTTAGTGTCAACCCAATACATTTTCAATGAACCACAAATCTAGAAAGTAGGATGGAAAGGGGAGTCAAGTTTTGCTTTCCAACCAAGATTAACTTACACCTGCTGTATAAATCGGAGCATGGTTCCGCTGAAAAAAAAAACCAGCAGTGGTCCAAAAATATCCTTAAACTGCCGCAAGAATGGTTCCAATACGGTAATGTAGAATTTCGTAGTCATTTTACAGTCTAGGAAAACTAAACTAGTTGTGATATAAAGAGAGACTGCACCGAATACCATAATTTCAAATTTGTCTCTCTTAGCTTTGATGGACATTTAAAATCAATTTTTCCTTTCTTAACAAGTGACTATAGTATTTGAATTAGTTGAATTTTTGTCTACCTGAAAAATATTTATTGCTAATCGCTAAGCTGGATGCTGGTATCAGTATTTCATACAATGTGGTATGTTGTAAATTAGGATGATGTTGTTGAAGCACCCTGCTAAATGGAAGTTTTTTTTGTTAATTTCAGGTTCTTCAGGTATTCAACACTTTTAATAACTTGGATTATAGTCATTTAGATCACTTCTAACCAGGGCTGTCGAAGTACTGCAATTGAAGTATTTGTACTGCTTTTTAAAACTCCATACTGCCGCACTGCTAATACGACCAAAGTACTGCTTTTTTGAAAATTTGTTCACAGAACATTTGCAAATCATAATCCTATCCAAAAAGCTTTAAAATTAATAAATTAAAACAGTCTCGCGTTACATTTTTTTACGAGTGCATAGTTTGTCGTTTAGGCATTGCCTGTATATCACAAGTAAAAAATTCGAAATTCTGGACCTTTTCAGATTATCTTTTATTATCTGAAAAAAGGAAGTTTATGGACGTTTTGATTTCAATTGAAATAAAATGTACCACACATGTCCAAATGTAGTATTTCACCCGCTGTCAAGCAATGTTAAATTATATTAATGGATCTCTAGTCCAGGAAATTTAGACTATTATGTACTTCCACAAAACTCCTACAAGGCTGAATTTTTGATTTGACTTCCTGAGCAATTTCCTAAACCACCCTAAATTTCGGCTGAAGAAAGAATTTTTGGAGAAAAGTGAGAAAATTTAATTTTGAACAAAAAGCATTATAAGTAAAATTGTCAAATTCGGCTTAGTTTTCGAGTTATACCAAAAATACTGAAAAGTGGCCAGTGTGACCATTCTCTCAGAAACGCATGGGTGAATTTAGTAGCATTTTCGGTTTTCAGCATGCTTATGGGCCAAACAAACATATTCAATAATAAAAACCCTTGCACGTAATTGTTCCTTTATACCGCTCATTTTTCCGGTCTATTCAATAGGCTAATAGTTTAAAAGTAAATCATGCAGGAAATTTAGTCAAAAAATTTATTAAAATAGCATTAATCGATCAGCAATATTTCTTGTACTATAGGCGTTTGGCTATGTTTGCTCATTATAAACCAAGTTTTTGTGGTGTCCAGGCTAAGTAAGGGCACCATCTGGAAAAAAGAGTGGTTTCAATTTATTTAATAACCTTATGGAATTTCATTTACAGTAAAATTACGAAAATTAACTATTAGGCAGTAAAATTATCTAAACCTATAGGTACATATGTACTAATTAAGTTACAGCGGGTCAAATTTGGTCTATTAAGGAAGGGAAAGGAAAAAAAAAAATAATTACAATAAATATTGTATGTAGCTTATAAAATTCTACCCAAAAATATTTACTTTTTTCCTAAAAGCAATAGATTTTGAGAAAAACGTGCACAAACATAACAAGAGTTTTGTATGTAATGAAAACTTTTTAATACCACCATTGCAGTGCGCTAGCGTTAAAAGGGTAATGGGCGCGTATGTGATAATTTTTAATAAACAATATATGCATTTAAACAAAAGTAAATGCATTAACAATTATATTTGTAAATATATATTTTACTGTCATACTGCTGTGTACTGCTATTTTTTTCCTCGAAGTACTGCTTTCTGAAAAAGTGAAAAGACAGCCCTGCTTCTAACCCAGTTTTCTATCTTACCTTGTTCAGAGAGTCAGTGTAGTTGGTCGTTTAACTAGAGATTTTCCGCTTGTCTGGTATGATAGAATAATGGACGTGCAACCATTCGGTATAAAAATGGATCTTTTAATTAATTAATAACCAATTTTGGATTTCAAATAAATTTTCTGAGCTTTAAAGCGATAAGAAAGTAATTTATCCTTGTTGAACTCAATTTTATCGAATTTTGGTACAGTAAGCGATTTTTCCCTGCTTATTTCCAAAAATAAAATTTAAAAAACCACAATGTATCATAGTCCTACCATTCTCCAATATATTTTCGTTAGTAAAACTGGCAAATTTTCGCTCAAAATGGCAAAAAAGGAAAGTGAGGCTATTCTAATGTTACAAAAAAAATTGTTTATTTTAGAAACAGCAAACCAAATTAGCTTAAAAAATTCCACCGGTTTTTAGAAATCAATTAAGACTTAACTTAATCTCAGGAAGGGTATTGTATCTTTTGAGCTTGTGACTCAATATCCAATTCCGTATGCTTCCATTAGAAAAAAAGTACCAAAAACATTTGATTTTAATAAAAACATAAGTGAGGCTATCCATATGTTACGGACTGTATGTTTGTGGCTACTTTTATCCGCTGTTTTTGCTCAATTTGAGTTGCCAGCAATATACTTAAGCAAAAGGAATACATATTTGCAACGGCCGAAAATTATTTTTATGGACTTTTGTATCGTGACTTAAAAAAAAAAATGTTCTGTAATTTACAATTTGCTCAACTTGTATAGACCGAGAGCCCACAGCAGATTTTGGGTGTGAGTGATAGCAAAAAAAGAAGTATAGGCGTCGAAAGCTTCTTTAAAAGTTATTCAAAAAATCACAGTCTTGCAGTCCAAAACTGGGGCCTTTGCGAGAGACAGTGCATCTAAAAAAAAATATGAATGCAATTTCGAGGATAATCGTGTAAGCTGAAATTGGTTTTCACTCCTTCCTAGATAAGCTCCTCGGATCACATATCATGGAATCTGAGAAAATTTCAATAGTTTGCTCTACCGGACCGTTTAAAAAATTCAAAATTCTAAGTGAAAAACGGTTTTTTTAAACAGTCTGGTAGGGCGAATTTAACACTCAAATGATCTCAGATTCCGTGATATGGGATCCGCGGAGCTTAATTAGGGAGGGGTGAAAACCAATTTCGGCTAACACGATTATCCTCGAAGTTGCATTCATATTTTTTTTTCGATGCACTGTTTCTCGCAAAGGCCCCAGTTGTGGACTGCAAGACTTTGATTTTTTTAATAGCTTTTAACGAAGCTTTCGACGCCTATACTTCTTTTTTTGCTATCACTCACACCCAAAATCTGCTGTGGCTCTTACTCTTAGTCTAGTACGGATACAAATATACACCAATTAGAAAAAAATATATTTATGAATTTTTTGATCAGTTTGTACTGCGATCAACCGAAGGGAAAAAACAATCGTTTTTAAGTTTTTCTGGTCGACAAGCAGTTACGGCCTCATTCATAGACGGCATCATAGTGAGTGCATAGCGCTATTTGTAACCTGTATGGCCATTTACGAAGCGTAAAGTTAGCAGAAACATTTTTTATTTTCAAACAAAAAATGTTGAAAGTGCCGTTAATATTAAAAAAAAAACTTCAAATTTACAAATTTGTAAAATATAAATATAAATATAAATATAAATACAAATATAAATATAAATATAAATATAAATATAAATATAAATATAAATATAAATATAAATATAAATATAAATATAAATATAAATATAAATATAAATATAAATATAAATATAAATATAAATATAAATATAAATATAAATATAAATATAAATATAAATATAAATATAAATATAAATATAAATATAAATATAAATATAAATATAAATATAAATATAAATATAAATATAAATATAAATATAAATATAAATATAAATATAAATATAAATATAAATATAAATATAAATATAAATATAAATATAAATATAAATATAAATATAAATATAAATATAAATATAAATATAAATATAAATATAAATATAAATATAAATATAAATATAAATATAAATATAAATATAAATATAAATATAAATATAAATATAAATATAAATATAAATATAAATATAAATATAAATATAAATATAAATATAAATATAAATATAAATATAAATATAAATATAAATATAAATATAAATATAAATAAAAATATAAATATAAATATAAATATAAATATAAATATAAATATAAATATAAATATAAATATAAATATAAATATAAATATAAATATAAATATAAATATAAATATAAATATAAATATAAATATAAATATAAATATAAATATAAATATAAATATAAATATAAATATAAATATAAATATAAATATAAATATAAATATAAATATAAATATAAATATAAATATAAATATAAATATAAATATAAATATAAATATAAATATAAATATAAATATAAATATAAATATAAATATAAATATAAATATAAATATAAATATAAATATAAATATAAATATAAATATAAATATAAATATAAATATAAATATAAATATAAATATAAATATAAATATAAATATAAATATAAATATAAATATAAATATAAATGTAAATGTAATCAGTACATGTTAAATGCACCCTTGATTTTTGTAATAATAATTTGACATCTTTGTTTTTAAGTTTAACCGCCATATTATTCACTATCCAGAGTGAGTAATTTGAATTTAAGTGAATTTTAAACCCAACTATATAATCCAGATTTATTAAATACAAAAATTTAAATCTATGTCCGTTAGGGTGGTCCTTATTTGTATGGAGGAAAACAAAAATTGTTTGTTTTTACTGAGCACCATTTTTTCCTGTTCTTCTGAATTAAAAACGTGTACCTTAAATATTTCATGCTAATCGCATTGTATTAGCACGTGCCGCAATGAGTTTGAAAATTTGAATTTTCATAAAACCGACCAAAACCGGGTGCTATTAAAAATTTGATATGCAGAATTAATAAAGTGCACTTTCAAATCTGTTACCTACTCTTGCTTCAAAATAAAAAAATAAGAGGTCACACGTTATTGCTCAAAAAGTTCAATTTGTTTGGAAATTAAGAATTTTTAAAAATATTCGAGTAACTATACAAACATTTTTAAAATTATTATCGAAATCTTTTGAGCTGTTTTTAAGATAGATAAGGTTTTTCATAACGGTTGTATAGCAAGTACAGTTATTTTTGGAGCTAAAACAGCATTTAAATAATCCCTAACTCTCACGGGGGCATCAACTTTAAGCTCAATGCGGCACGTGTTAACGTGATTTAAAATACTAAAAAAAAATAGGGTAGTGTTCTAAGATGTCAATGAACAAAAAAACGGGTGCTCAAAAGTTTTTAAAATAAGGACCACCCTAAAGTCCGTATTATTCACTCTAAACATGCCTTAAATCCAATGGATTTAAAATGCCTTTAATCCAGATGTAAAATGTTATAAATCCAGATATAAAATCGTTCCATACGTCAAATTTTTGAAGTGTCAGGATTTCCACCACGACAGTTGAAAGTATGTATTTTTCCACGGGCGTATAAAAATTATTATAAAGCCCAAGTCGTTTGTTTGAGTGGATCAAGAGCAAATATATATGTATTATTAAAAGGTTTTTAATTGATCCAAAAGTGGTGAATAATAATTAAAATTATTAAGAAGTGACCAAAATATCAGTAAACTTTCACTTCAAGTTCAAATCGAAAATAAATTTAAACCAAGTTTAAATGGAAACGATGAGACTACAGCGAGACTGAACGAAGATCAAACCGAGTCAATGATAATACGTGCACAATGATAAAACCCACGTGTAGATATCATGGTGAGACCAAAGCGAGAATATAGCGAGGAAACCACGACACAGAAAGCCGTTCAACGAACACAATGACCATGACACTGAAAGCCACGTTTGGACTTTTTAACCACGGTTTAAGGTTATTTTATCCATTTTGCAAAATTTTATTTTGAATAAAGAAGTTTGGAGAGACTAGCGAGAGCAAATCGAAATGACGGCAAAACAAGCTCCATGCAAAAAACCACGTTAAATGTCACGGCGAGACCAAAGCGAGATCATAGCGAGAAAACCACGACAAAGATTGCCGTGTAAATGGGCATGGCAAGACCACAGAAAGTCGAGCTTAATGATCACGATACTGAAAACTACGTTTGGATTACCACAGCGAGAGATCAGCGAGATGAAGCTAAGATAATAACTCATCGTTAGTGTTGCCAGACGTCCCGAATTACCCGGGACGTCCCGGATTTTAAGCATAAATTTCCCGGGCTGTGACCTAAATTCACAAAAAATACCTAAAGATATCTTTTATTAGTTGGCAAACTATTTTAAATCAATCTTAAATTTTAATCAATCTTATCACACTTAACGTAGAATGGGAATGAGGAATAAAAACGTTAATAATAGAAAAATTGTTATTTTTGTTTTTGTGGACTGTTGAATTTGATGCAGTTTAAAATTCTTGTGACCTTTAGTTCTAATAACATTTTGGCAACCTGACAGCTGCTGTCACTATCATTTAAATTGGCAAAATAATATTATAATAAGAATATTTGCCAATTTTTTTCTGGATCCCAAAAGAATGTTAGTTCTATTTTCGTCAGCTAAGCATACGGCTTTAAGTGTTTGATTTAAAATTGATAAGAGCATTAAATAATGAATACTTAAAATAAAACTGTACATAATAACGTCAACGTGAGATTTTGAAACAAATTGGTTTAAAAAAATAATTTTGTTTGTCAAAAGTTTTAGTCTGGAAATTATTTAAAAACAAAAATATTTACAAAAGCCAACTTTTTCAAGAAATAAAATTAGGGATGGATTTTCAACTTTAAAAATATGGGGAGTATAGATCCCCCTCCCATACGATTTTCTTCTTGCCTGGGTTAAATTTATTTTCTCCCGGGCAAAATTTAACAAATCCCGGGATTTTCCTTAATTGTAGCCGTATGTCCCGCCGAGCTTCGAGAACAATCTGGCAACCCTACTCATCGTCATCGTCGTTTTTGCTTCAAACCGAGTTGGCCAACTCAATTAAAAAGAAAAAAAATGAAAAGTATTCACCAGTTTTTCTTCAAACCGAGTAATAAAACTCGATTTGCAAAAACAACACCTGAAAAGTATCGCAAATTTTTGTTTCAAATCGGTTTGAAATATTTGAAATGCCAAGAAAAAGTGAATAATATGAAATTCAGTTTTAATCTGGATATACAACCTTAACTGACCTCCCGAGGTCAGATTAAATTCAATGGGATTAATCGCGTTTGGATTTAAGGAATTGGATTTAAGTTTGGATTAAACGAGTGAATAATATAGAATTGGATTAATTTTTTGGAATTTAATTTTTTTTAATCGAGTGAATAGTATGGGCGTAAGTATCATAGTAACAGTCACAATGGATTTCAACCCAACTTCTTAAAACTAAAAACTTTAATCAAAAATATTGGCATCCAGTAATGACGTTTGTTTAAGATGTCAAGTTTTCATAGTTCTTTGAAAAAATTATTTTATTTAAATCGAATAGACAGTTTAGAAAATGAGTTAGTAAAAATATGTCTTACAAGTATTTATTAAATGGAAATAATTGAAAGGGTGCCCGTGCATATATCTCTTGTGATAACAACACAAAAATAATTAAAAAAAAAAAACTCGTTAAACGGAGTTCAATGTATCGACAGAAAATATTTTTAGAATATCTATGATCTAAAATTGTATTCTATTTAATATACCGAAGAGATACTGAAAATCAAACATCATCCTAAATATAGATGACTCATGTATCAAGTTCAAATAAAGTTCTATGTAATGGAAATGCGCTTAAAATCTTGATTTTTTTGTATTTATTTTAATCATCATTAGGACGTTAAAACATAAAATACACACACACACACACACACAACAAGACAACAAAAAGTACAATCAAATTGGATTACTTTTTTCTGCCTTTCATATTATATCCCCATACCTACACCAACACACTTATAATACCTACAAAACATATGTGACTATAATATTAACGACACCAAAAAAAAACCTGCCTGAAACTCATTTATATTTGTTCTATATATTTATTCACACCATTTTATCTCTTATTATATTCTTTATTTTTTGTGTCTCTATATTTAAAAGATAAATACCCTCACATGACTTGCATACAAAATTTGGC
The DNA here is from genome assembly GCA_963921185.1 of Dasysyrphus tricinctus. Classification (NCBI taxonomy): domain Eukaryota; kingdom Metazoa; phylum Arthropoda; class Insecta; order Diptera; family Syrphidae; genus Dasysyrphus; species Dasysyrphus tricinctus. The sequence continues at coordinate 75,454,026 of OY992531.1, forward strand.
TCTGATATCAGATATCCTTGATTTTTATTTTATTTTCTTATGAATGTCGTAAGAATTATGGTCTTTTTTTTTTTTTTTTGTCTGAGTTTATATGATGGATTTTGTCACACAAATATTATTTCTGAATAAAATAAAAATAAAATAATAAACATGTAGATTTGTTAACAGCAATAATGACATGATTATAATGTTGAATTTGCATGAGCAAATATTATTTTTTTTTTTTTCTTATACGTAAGTGATGCCATAATTTGTGTCAGGCCAAAATACATATTTCTCCTTAGTCGTTGTCATGATACAATACTTGAATTTGCTCTTTAAAAAAAAAAGTATTTTACTTTCTACTCTCGATAAAAAAAAACATTTATATTTTTTATAATTTTGTATAAAAATAAATATTAAACAAACAAAAAATAAACTGACTATGCACAGTACGATGAGGGATCTCGAACGCCGGAATCAACAAAGGACAGCAGTGAAGCCCTAAGAGGCGTGACATATCGTCCTCCGGCTCATCATAAGCCAACCACTTGCATGGGTGGTTGTTCTGACCGTAAGGGATCATCCGTAAGTACACACCAAAAATAGTCCCCAAATTTCACCACCAATACCATAAAAAAATATAAAAAATATTCAAAAACAAATATTTTTTATAGAATAAAAATATTGTGTACCACCACCACACTTTTTTTTGTATATTTTCATTGTTGCGTATATATATTGAGTTTTGATATATATTTTTGCTCCCGTAAAAAAAAAAAACACCTAGGGAAACGTTTTCTTAAATCAACTTTTTCAGCACCAAAAAAACACTTGTGTGAGCTGTTGTAATAGCAAATTGTATATTTCCTTGTATAAATAGCCATTTTCTTTTTTTTTATTGTTAAACAAGCGTTGGACGAAGAATATCTCTATAGCTACCATAAGAAGCTCGAATTTCTTTTGTCGTTGAGGATGTCGACTTCATTAAGGCGATATGACGACAATAGGAATACGGGTGGATTTTTTTAAACCCCATTCAATTTTATCTTCTTATTATGTCCTTTATATTGGTGTTGTACTGTTGGTGTTGTTTAATTTTTGTAAAAAAAAATACATAAATTATTGATATGTCCTGTCTTAAATTCCTATTTTACATTTTTCTATACAGGATATATCCAAGGCTATATCTTTTAAGGATAGTGTTTAAAGTTAGTTTTTTCTTTTATTTAAAGTGTAGGTGATGATTATTGTTTTCGTTTCTTAAATTTATAAGTTGTCAAATGCTAAATATTATTCATTTGTGTGTAGATATAAAATTATAGCGTCCGTCGGCTTATAGTAAAAAGTGGATTGTTCCACCTTTTTTTATAGCTGTTTTTCACTCTAATCCGACGGTAAAAGTTTTTTTAATTACATTTTTGTGAATTGTTTAAAAACCACTGCGGGCAAACTTTTAAAGAGCAATGGCCCGTAGTTGTCTTTGCATTATTCTTGTGGATAACCAACAATTTATTATAGGTTCAGTGAATAAGGCTTGGATTATAATGAAGAGATTTGAAGACATTTAACCTGCGGAAATTGGGGATTTTAATTTTCTATGCTTTGTTGATGGGAATATATACTACTGAAATTTTTTGTATAATAATTCAGATGTTATATTAGATAAGTAGAACCCCTTGGCGAAATGGTAATTGCTTTGGACTATTACGCTCCCGGAGGTCTGGGATCGGCCTGGGATAGAATGCTAGCATTTTTCACTCAGTACTTTTTTTTAGGGGAACTATTGTGATGCTTTTTTTGTCGAGGCTGAGGTAGACTCGTCGGTGTCCAGGGTTTATCCCAAAGAAAGCACAAAACTTGGGTTAAGAGTTTCAAACTCCGATTTAAATATTTTTTATTTATTCAAAAATTAAGTTCACAAGGTTAAATACAAAAGTTGTATAGCTTAACTAACTAACACGGTATTTCATATACTACAATGATACTGCTTATGATTTATTCTAACACGGTATTTCATATCATCTTACGAATAATAAGTACAAGGTAGAATTAAATCCCCGCCTCCAACGGCAAGTTGAAGGAAAGTCAAATCTGCTCCCGGCTCACAGATAGCGTCTACTATACACTCGAAAAGAGTGCAGAGCAGAAAAGGCGGTTAGGATTAGATCCCCGCTTTCAGCTGCAGGCTGAAAGAAAGTCAAGTCTGGTCCTGGCTAGCAGACAGCGTCTACTATGCAGTCAGATGGAGAACAGAGCAGAAAAGGCGGTTGGGATTCGGTCCCCGCTTCCAGCGCAGGCTGAAAGAAAGACAAGTCTGGTCCCGGCTGACAGACGGCGTCTACTATGCACTCAGAGGGAGTGCAGAGCAGAAAAGGCGGGTTGGGACTCGGTCCCCGCTTCCAGCGGCAAGCTGAAAGAAAGTCAAGTCTGGTCCCGGCTGACAGACAACGTCTACTATGCACTCAGACGGAGTACAGAGCAGAAAAGGCGGTTGGGATTCGGTCCCCGCTTCTAGCGGCAAGCTGAAAGAAAGTCAAGTCTGGTCCCGGCTGGCAGACAACGTCTATTATGCACTCAGAGGGAGTGCAGAGCAGAAAGCAGGTTGGGATTCGATCCCCGCTTCCAGCGGCAAGCTGAAAGAAAGTCTAATCTGCGCCCGGCCTACAGATAACGTCTACTATACACTCAGAAGGAGTATAGAGTAGAAACGTCAATGGGAAACGTTCCCCACCTAAGGCAAAGGCCTAAGGAAATACAATTGCGGTAAATAATATAAATAATAAAAACGGAGGAGAAGCCTCAAAAAAAACGGTACGAGATAAACTCAAAAATTCAGTGAAACTTCTGATGGTACACTTCGTACCCAACAGCGTGTCTCGGTTGAGTTAATTAATTTAATCCGTTCCAGAATAAATTAATTTAACTCACGGTCGGTTTTCTTCCTAATGTACACTAAATTGGTACACATACAACAAAGGCAGAAGACGATTTTGTTCGGAAATTACACTTCCCCATATTAAGTTTCCTGACAAAAGACAGTGTAAACTGGTAAAGACGAATGGCAAAATACCACAATAAAAATATATTTTTATTTGATGACGAATTTTGGATATTCCATCGTTTACTTTCAGTGAATACCTGACAAGTATAAACCGTTGCCTAATTTCGGGGGTTGGTATGCGAACTTTCTGTGTTGCATATTTTGAAGATTTATTTTTGCTTGTGGATTTCGGTAGGTAAAGTGGTATAGTAAATACAGAATGAACTTAACCTTTGAAGTTAATTTTGAACTTCTGCTGGATAGTTCAGGTTGGTGATGCAGATGTGCATTGAGGAGGTGAAATTTGTAACGCTTCGTTACACTATAACTCTCTGGAGGAAGTGACGAATCCACGAAGAGCATATCTTGTTATAATAAAGTGCCTCTCATCTTAGAACTCAGATATTCAGCTTTCAGCAAGAACTTGTATATTTCTTCCTTCTTTTCCTGTCAATTAGTATAGTAATACACAGAACACAGGAGAATGATTGAGCACAAACAAATTTGTTTATTTATTTAAATATAATTCAAAAATGTTAGGAATTTACATTTTTACTTACTTACGTGTGTTTCACTACATAAGAATGGAATTCTTGGCAGAAAAATGTGTTTGAATAGTAAATTTTTAACTTGTAACTTGATTTTGTATACACACTCATAGGTATGTAAATACGTTTTTAAACCATTTTTTTATTTCTTTTTATTGAAAATAGAAAATATTCTATGTACCGTTTGGTGAATATAAAGAATGAATCTATTGGTTGTGGTTTGCATTGGTGGAACATGCATTTTTCAATTATATTACAAACCTTCAGTGACTGGCCTCATATTTTGTTGACTGTTCTTGCAAATACCAGCCCAGTCATACTTTTAATTATTCAATTTTAGTTTTAGTTAGTTTTTGTATGTTCAGTGCAATCAAAAAACTTGAAAACATTTTATTTACGTCCACTTCTCACTTCCCAATATACAGGGTGTCCCATTAAAATTGTTTTCAACAAATTTGATGAATCTTCTCACGAACCATAAAAATACAGTTCCCGAAACGATAAAATCGATCTATAAAAATGTAGTACCTGGGCGACCGAGCTCCGCTCGGCAAAACTTTTTAATTTTGTTTTTTAGTTTCGTATTAATATTTAAAATAAATCGAGGTGATACGCTACTTCTCCTATCAACATGACTGTAAGGTTTCTGATGTTCTAGTGATTGCACCCCACCCTCATAAAGTTATTTCCGCTGTAAAAGTTGCTAATATTTTCTTCCAAAATTTGTTTTAAATTTTGAGGACATATTGTGATTAAAAATTAAATCTTTTTGAAGATAAATATATGCAAACAAAGGTAGTAATAACATTCTAGATCTTAGCGACAGATTTTAGATTTTATCAATTATTGTCAAGAAGGTGACTTTGTCACACTGTGAAAGAATGGCGCACTGTAACTCTTGCATATATTTTTTTATATTTGTTTCTTGTTTTATTTACCTAAGGAACCTATCTGTAAGTTAATTATTTTTGAATGTAAGTTAATTATTTTTAAATTGTATTCTCAAATGAGCTGATTTCCAAGAAATCAAGTATCTAATAATAAAAGTGAGCGTGGAAACGGGCGGATTCTTTACTGAAACTATATTTTATTTGTTTGCCTTTTTTATGACAGTAAATTCTGAAATAGTATTCAAATCATTTCATTCATTTCCAAGAAATTGAACAAATATGCTGAACAATTTTCGAGAAACAAAAGAAATAAGCCCCTGCCCAATTTTACCAAACCCTTATCATTATTACAAAAACCAAATTTTGTATTACTTTCGCTTTTATAAGAACAAGCTACGCAAATGTCATCCAAATCCTTAAACCATTCTGAGAAATCAATCACCCCGATTACAGAATCTGACGATTGATCTGCGGAGGGAATCTGAATTAATTTTGACATTTGGCTCATAGTAAAAATGTCAAAATTGAGTCTGATTCCCTCCGCTGTTCATTTATCGGATTCTGTAATCGAGGTGAATAATTAATGAAAGTGGATTGGCAGATGGTGGATTTTATTAAAGCCATTTTTCATTTTCTATCTTTTTAATTAACTCTCAAAATGTTATCCAAATCATCTGAGTCGGTATGAAGAAATATAGTTAATAAGACCATTTTCCAGAAAACAACAAATAAAAAAGTTGGCATGGCAATGGATGGATTTTAATAAATATACTTTCCAAATGTTTTTCATCTTCAAACAGACAAGTTCTGAATATTTAATCCAAATTTTTAGAGCCATTTTCGGGAAAACTTTAAATATTAAAATTGGTCGTGTCAGTGGGGAATTTTATTAACACCACTTTTGAAGATTTGTCCACTATTAAGAGCAAACAAGAAAATGGTATTTTGATCGCAAGAGCCGTCTCTGAGAAATCAAGTTATAAGACAAGTGGGCTTGGCAGTAGACTGGATTTAATAAAATAACCATTCAAGGTTTCTGTCTCAAACAAACTCTGAAAATCTCATTTAACGAGGTGGTTCCCAGAACTTTAAAATAACAAAAGTGGGCGCGGTAGTAGGTGGATTTAGATTAAACCGCTTTTTAGCTTTTTTGCTCATAATAACGAACTCTGAATATGTCATCTATATCGATATATTCTTATTCTTAGAAAATTTTTTACTAAAATTGCTTTTATTTCTTTTTCTTGTTCGTACAAACCAATTTGGAAAATTTCATCGAAATCGTTGAAGCCATTTCTCAGAAACCAATAAATAATAAAAATGGGCGTGGCAGTAGGCAGATTTGTTTGGAAATATTTTAAATGTTTGTCTTTCTCATTAAAATAAGCACTTTAAATATCATCCAAGTCATTTTTTAAATTTTTTATTTTTTTCTCAGTCAAAGGAACAAACTCTGAAAGTTTCATCTAAATCGAAGGATCCGTTTGCGAGGACCCAAATATATATATATATTCAACTCGTTTAAAGTACCTAATAAGATAGTTCTCTCACGAACAAACTTAATACTTTTTTTCTGTGTCTCTCGTTCGTGAGAGATCAGAATAATCAGTAATGGTAATAGTTAATGGTCAAAATGAGGAAAATAAAGACATTGGAATAAGTTTAATATTTTTCTTTGAAAAAGCTGATAAATCTAAAAAATATAGGTAATTAGTCTCTCATCTGTCAAGTCATTGATTGTCAAATTCTATTTAAGGATATTGAAAAACCTCTAAGAACTAAGACATTTTCAAAGTTTTTTACTGCTCCAGATAAAGGGGATTTTAAAATTTAAGGCAATTCATTGACATTTGGATATTTTCAAAACAGGGTATTTCAAAAATTTTTCAACATTCTGTAACTTCGTTGTTTCTTCAATGATTTCAATGCAATTGATACAGATGATAGACAAGGCCGTAGTTTGAGCTGGTGGGGGTACCGGGGCAAGATCAAATATGGGGCCCTATTTCTCAAATACTTCCTAAATGTTGATTAAATTAATTTCAGCAAAAAAATTCTTTATGTTTGTATTTGTTAAGTATATAAATTATTTCCACTTGACAGGAGCGAACCCATCTACTTTACTTAAATCTTTTTGCCATGCTCTTCGATTTTCAATAGATATCAATGATAAATTGCTGAGTCCTTCTTGCTCCATTGTTCTTCGTAAGTAGATTTTGATCAATTCCAGCTTCGAAAAATATCTTCCAGCTTTAACTGTGGGAACAACTTTAGTCAAGAATATTATAAGAGCAGAGCATTAACATCTAGATAGCTCGAAGATAGTGAAGAATTTTTAACTATCGAAAACATACCCAATTCCTTATACCATTTTTCATGGAACAGATATCTTTCAAAAATGTTGACCTAATTGAAAGCAACTGAGAGGAAAAATCAGATGGTACGTCTTGCGAAAGTCTGTTAGAAAACTTATAGGATTTTTCTTCCAAGTGACTCCTGTACGAGCTTGTTATAAAGTAAGGTTGCGAAACTTCATAAGTATTTAAAATATTCTTCATTCCAGTGAACCTGGGATGATATAGTGTAAATCATGGGGTAGAAAATGGTTACATGGAAATACTGTTGAGGATCATTAAATCTCTCATCTTAGGACGATCATTGAAGTGAATCTTGATCTAACACCATCTTCTGTCAACAGACAATTATCCACTTTTCTCAAATCCTTGATGCATCTTCCTGTAATGAGTGAAACCCATCTTTCTACTTCTTTATATTTCACAATGAATTTTGTAGCTGATCATAAGCAAAACTCAACGATATTTTCAAACTGTATCATCTTGGAATGATTTCCAAGATTTCATTTAGCAAAACAAGGATAAACACAAAATCAAAAGTCTCAATCTTCTTTTTTATTCCTGACGCAGCGTTTCTCTCAGCCTGAATAGGCACCGCTCATAACTGCCGCCCCGTCATATCCTTGACCGCGACATTTTTGAAGGTTAATATCATTATTCTTCAGAGAATCAATAACAAGATTTACGAGACCAAAAGCAGTTTGATCTCTAACAGTGGATACCTTTTCGATGTATAGATCAATTGCCACACCTTTATCATTAAAATAGAGTTGGATTAAGGAATAGGGTAAGATTTTTACGTCAGTTGAAGTTGAGTTGAATCAACTAAAAAAGTAAGATTTAGCAAAACGAAGCTAATTCTACAAGGTTTAAACTGATTGGAAAGATACATAGTGAGATCTCTGTCTCTCAGTCATTACCTGTGTCAATTAAATTGAATCGCTTAAGGAACAACAAAGTTCTGAGGGTTTCGAAACTTTTTTATCGAAACTTCATTCTTCGATACTTTATCCTGCGCAACTTTGTCTTTTCGAAACTTTCTCCTTCGTAAAATTACATTTTTCTTTATGTCAAATTTGAACAGTTCGCGGATTGATTCTCAATTTTTCTCTCGTGAAGAATTCGGGAACGAACCATATCTTACTGATCCTAGCTAATTTGATTCGAAAATACATTTTACTTTAAGGAACTGAAAAATATGAAAATGAAATTTCCTTTTGAAATTTTCACGAGGGAATGAATCATATTTTACCGTTGTACGAACCTTGGTGGAAACTCTCCATACCCTAAATTTGTAAATAAAAATTTATACTTAATCAAAAGCATACGAGTTTTTTTTTCCAATATTTACATCCTTTTGGTTACCTATAAATATTTTTTATTTATGGCCTTATGGTAAAAAGTGTGTTAGTGCAAATCGTATTGTAGAGATTTGAATTTGCTACAAATTTGTACCAAAGTTTTTTTTTTTTTTTTTGAAAGACTTATAATATTTAAGCTACAACGGAAAACTTTTAGAACTGCTTTTCCAATATGGTGGCTAAATGGTGGGGCTTTCAACACTTACTTCCACTGAACCCTTTTACACACTAACTGAAGAAACTGTATACTGCCCAAATTGGAAGGTTATTGTAATATTTTAATAGACTATTTGCAAAAATGTAAAAATCTACTATAGTAGATTAATGACAAATATTTTTTTATAATCACTCTATCGCTAATCATAATTATAATCACTCTATCACTAATCAACTCCATCATCAGTTAGATCCTATTGTACCTGGGCGAAACGCAATATATGGTGTAGAGCTCACTTAAATTTCTTTATTTGAACTTAATGCACTCGCTCCACTAAAACAAAAGAATATTATTTTTAATTTTCTTCACAATCGTAATTGTATGTGTTACCACTTTTGAAAAACATACAACTTTTATAAGTAATTGGCCATTCATATTCTCATACAATTATTATTTCTTAGAGGGGGTCAAACTTTTTTGAAAATTTTGTACTGAAAAATAATTTTTAAAAAATATAATAAAAATCAATAACGAGTTTAAAATTTTAACACCTATTTTACAACATTTGTGTACACTTCACTTCACTTTCTCTGAATGAAAATGGCCCAGTGATGGTTTTTGGGCAAACGCGGCGCGGCTCAAACAATCACTACTGGTGATTAAAATTGTACTGAATTTGCGTTTCAAAGATTCGTTCACAAATATATTTTAGATTTAAGAACTTAATACTTTTTTTTTAATTCAACATTGTGAACACTCACCCAGATGAATTTCTTAAATGAGGAAAATACTACTTTTAACAGAAACGCTTTCAACAATCTAATTTTTTTTCATCTACTCATTGACATTTTTACGGAATTATTTATCTGTACATATTCGTCAGCCGAGAATTACAAGGTCGTATCTCGAAAAAAATCAAAATCGAGGTTTTGATGCAAAACTGTTCAGACATCAGGTAAGAAACGTTTTGCATCACTTAAAATATGCCAACATTTAAATTGAGGCAGAAAAGGCCATAAAACTAAGGTCGTATGTGAAAATTTCACTCACTTTTTAGTTCAAGGTCGTATGTTGCATATACAACTTTGTAATCGCAATACCTACTCGAAAATTGAAACAAAATTGTAGGTAAATTAAAATTAGAAGAATAGTTCTATCTCATTTTTAGCAAGCCTAACTGTTAGAGGCTAGCGAAAGCATTTCAACCTTTGTGCTATCTCATTTGAAGCCCGTTTTGGTGTTAAAAGTTTGTTTCTTGTTGCCCAAAAATCAAGTAAATTTTGCTTTAAGAAAAATATAAAAATCAAATTAAAATAAAAAGCAAAAAGGTAAGTCTTAAGCCCACTAAATTATTTACTAAGAACTCAATTTAATAACAATGTAGCAAACAATAATGAAAAACGAGATTGAATTTGACCGTCCAGCGCAAGTTGATCAACAAAAAAAAAGTATACATTGTTGCTATGTAAAAAAAAAAAAAAAAATCAATAAAAAAATGCTAAAAAATGAACTAAAAATGTGTTTTGTTTATGTGACTTTTCAAACATTTTCTTTTATCATTTGATTTTTAATTCATATTTCAGAAATTGCAGTTGTAACTACCTTTTAATTTTTCTTTTTCCATAGATAAGTTTTAGTTCAAACGCGTATGTCTAACATACGTCCTTGAACTAAACAAAATTTTGTTACAAAGTCGTATGTGGATTTCAAAAACGCTCATTTTTAATTTGTGGATAAAATTTTAATTTTTGTTGTGTAATTTCAGTTATGCTTATGGGTTCAAGCATATTTAGCTAAAAAAACCAAAACAAAACTAACTCTAGATAAACTAAAAAAGTCTCATTTTTTTGTTTTCGCTGTATCTCAAATGTACATATATGTTTATCACATACGACCCTGTAATTCTCGGCTGACGATATGTCTATGTTGGACAAGAGTAAGTTCTTGCAAACCAGTTGTGCACTTTATTTTTATTCTGATATCCCTCGAAATTTCGCAATTGGGCGGTTTTCTTTCTTTTTTTTTGAAAAAAGAAAACGCGAAACCAAGGTAAGGTTAGGTTAGGTAGAAGGGCTGACAGTTGATCTCGTTACCGTCACACTTAGATCTATGTAGATCCGTTGTGGTACCCTAGGAAATTGTATTCCACTTTATGTAAAAACCTATGTGTTCTGTTAGCAGTCAAGCCATTTAGAGGCGTTGATGAAATTCAGAAGGCTATTAGCCGAAGTTCCAGAAAGTTCCTCTAGGTCGTCATAAAAATTATTTCCTAGGTGTTTCTTTCTTAAATGACAGAGTGCTGGGCAGTGGCAAAGGAAGTGTAAGGTATCCTCATGTGCTTCTTCGTCACTGCATCCTCTGCAAAAGTTCACCAGTACTGAGCTTCATTTTATTTTTATGATATCTCAGTAGGTTATGTCCGGTGATTATGCTGACAAGGGAACGGAGATGTTTCTTGTCCATTTGCATAATTTTGTCTGTTTTTTGCTTATTGAAATTTGGCCATAACTTTCTAGTTGTGGCGCATGTTTCAAGCAGATTCCATCTTTCATTGGTTTTTTCTAATATTTTGTTACCAATATCCTGTTTGATGCTACAGGTTGGTACTTTGATATTTTGTTCGGCTTGACTTGAATCAAGCGACGAACCCGCTCTCGCCAGCTCATCAGCTCTCTCGTTTCCCTGTACATCACTATGACCGGGAACCCAGCAGAGTCTAATGTTATGCTGCATGCCAAGAACCCCAAGCTCTTCGCGACAGCAAGTCAAGGTTTGTTGCTTTCTCAGTCGCGTTCCACCAAACTAAATTACCGTAGGTAAGTATCGGTCTAACTATTGCCGTGTACATCCACCTGATAATTTTTGGATTGGGTCCCCAGGATTTACCAAAGATCCTGTTGCAGGAATAGAACGCAACCATAGCTTTCTTTGCTCTCTCTTTAGTGTTGAGACTCCAGTTCAGTTTCTTATCAAGGATCACACCCAAGTATTTGGCCTGATCCGAGATTTTGAGTGGAGTCCCTGCAATTGATGGTAATCTAAACATTGGTATTTTTCTTGTGTTAGTGAAGAGAACCAATTCAGTTTTCAATGGATTGACCATTAGACCACAATTCCTTGCCCATGTGTTCACCTTTGACAGGGCATATTCTATTTGTTCACTAATAGTGGATGGGAATTTACCTGTCGCAAGTAGTACTAGGTCATCTGCATAAGCTACTACTTTGACTCCACTATATTTTAATTTTACAAGAATTTCGTTCATAACTAGTATCCAAAGAAGCGGAGAAAGCACCCCTCCCTGGGGTGTTCCTCTGGATGTGGATACTATTAAACGTGATTCTCCAAGTTCTGTATTAATATGCCTGTTTTTTAACATGCACATAGTCAAATTTATAATTGACTTTTCTATATTCAGCTCTACAAGGGCTCTCTTAACTGCATCATTTTCCACATTATAACGCGAAACCAAAATATTTGGCATAAATTAAGACAAATAACGATAAGTTTTCAAGTTTTGCATTGATTGTTTGCACTTTTTGACAAAATGATGTCAGAAGATCAGGGGCGTAGCGAGAGGGGGGTGTGGGGTGTACCACCCCCCCACGCTTTTCAAGAGTCGGCAAATTCAGGAAGCTAGATTTAATAATTCAACCAATTAAAAAAAAAATAATAAAACCAGAAATTTTACAATATTTTTCGGAAAAAGTTAAAAAAAAGAAAGTTTGTATTTTCATTATATTTATAGGTTTTTAAACTTTAAAATGTACCTTTGCAAATCGACATTTTTGCCGATTGCAGATTTTGGAAATATGCCGAATAATTAAAGAGTCGGCAAATCAACGAAGCTTCATTTGCAAATAATTTTGAATAAAACGAGCCTAAGCATTTTTGCCGATTGCGGATGTCGGAAATTTGCCGACTAATTCAAGAGTCGGCAAATCAACGAATCTTAATTTGAAAAAAAATTAATAAAACGAGCATTTTTGCTGATTGCGAATTTCGCAAATATGCCGACTAATTCATTGATCTCTTGGGAACTAGAACTCGAAAAGCCATTGTAAATGAAATCAATAAAGCTGGTATTTTTTCTGTAAGGGTTGACACAACTCCAGACTCATCACATCAAGATCGACTTGCTATTAATGTTCGATACGTAGTGAAAGCAAACTAGAGACTTATTCCTATTGAACGTCTTCTGAAAATGGACGTCGTCCTAACGAAAGAAACAGGAGAAGAATTGGCCCAAAAAATAATAGTGACCCTTCAGTCAGTAGGAATTTCCATTAAAAACATTGCTTTTCAATCTTATGACTTCGCCAAAATCATGTCCGGAAAGTACAACGGTATGCAGCAGAAACCATCGGAAAAATGCGGTAAGATAATCCCTTACATTCCATGCCAAGCGCATCGTATCAATATATTCGTTGAAACAGCATGTAATTCGAGTGTGTTGATTAAAGAGTTTTTCAATGTTTTGGAAGCATTATATGTTTTCTTCTATGGCAGCACAAAACGTTTTCAATGTATGCGTGAGGAATTCAAAAGCATTGAAAATTCATTGCAACTGAAAAATTTGTCAAAAACTCGATGGACAGCTAGAGCTGAGACAGTAAAGGCTGTTTGGATATCTTTCGAAGGCATTGTACATGGTTTCGAAAAAATAAAAACCGATGTAAGTTCTGTTGATAATAATACTCGTACCTCCGCTTCTGGTCTACTGAAAAAAATCTTGGATTTTGATTTTATAAGCTCGTTATATTTTTGTGAAGACGTCATGTTTAAAGTAAAAAATTGACAGAAAATTTAGAAGCTGAAGAGTTGAATGTCATTGATGCTGATGTATTGTTGATTCGAAGCACATCAATATCATCCACAATATCGACCAAATCGATGCATTAATAAAAAGTTCATCTTCATTCGCTGAGAAATTAAAAATAAATCCAGAGAATAGAATCAGTGGAATCCATAATGAAATTGGAGCCCCTATTTTTTAAAGAAGATTTAGAGTGTTTGCTTACTGAGTTGCAAATTTTTCTTGATTCATCCACAAATTGTATAAATTTCGAAGACATTACCAAAGTTGTGTTCAAGTTGAAAATGGTAATTCCCTTAGCGCACAAACTCATTTGCTTCATTTTAACTGCTCCTATGGCATCAGCTTCTTGTGAACGATCAGTTAGTAAATTAATATTAGCCTTAAACTATTTGCGCACGACAATGGGTGATGATCGTTTGAATAATTTGATGCTGCTTTATTCTTCGAAAGATAAAGTGGACGAAATTATTCTTAATGAGGTCGTTGAAGAATGGTCCTTATTAAAACACCGCCGAATTAAAATCTAGATAGTACAATGTTAAATTTAAATATTAAATTTTTATTACAACTTATTAAGTTGCTGCAATCAAATAATAATAAATATAAATTAATATATTTTATTATTAAAATTAATTTATTATAAATAATTAGCTATATTATTAAAAATTGTTTATTTTAAATAAATAAACTGCTGTAATATTAATAAATTAATGTATTTTATTATTATAAATGACTAAACTGCTGATGCTGATAGAATTATGCGTTACTTCAATTTTTTTTATAAAGATTGTTTAATACCTATACCTAAACAAAAAAATTGCTGCAATAATAATATCTGTGGTGTTTGGTAGAAACCTGATAACTCCATTTTAAAATTAGCGTCTTTACGCCCACTTTAAATCAAGCTAGAGTGTAAACGAGGCCACAGATTTTCTTCAAATTTGGAATACTTATGAACATAACCTTTGAAAAATTATGTTTCAAATTTGAAGAAAATTGGTTCACCCGTTTAGGTTGTAGGTCGATGTAAAGTGAACGCAAGGACACAAATTTTAAAATGGAGTTATCATGTTTCTACCAAACACCACGGATATAAATGTTCATGAATTTAATTCGTTGTTTAAAATTATTTCTTATTTAGATTAATCGTTGCAATAATAATATTAATTTATTTATTCCATTGTTATTAATTATTTATTATAAATAAATACATTTTATTTTTCTACCAAATAATAGTTCCCAAGATTTTAAAATTGTTTCATGGAAAATCATTGCTCCTAAGTTTTTAAAATTTCTTACATCAGCTGAAGGCGGTTTCATTAAAAATCTCGCATTTCGAAATCTCAAAAGTGTATGTGGCGAAGAGAAGATTTTAGCTAAAATCAATCAGCCCTTTCAGGAGTTTCGCCTGAATGTCATTCCACTCGGAAAAAATCCCTTTTTTCTTTTCCCTTATTTTGAGTTTCACCCGAAAAATGCTAAATCTATACAGTCGGCAAATTTTTAAAATAAGTCGGCAAATTCCTAAAATAAGTCGGCATTTCAATAAAAGTCACCCCCCCACGGCTTGAACCCTCGCTACGCCACTGCAGAAGATGATAATTTTGCAAAAAGTATTTTCATTTAAATATGTACTTAACTATTACCTATTGACTTATAACAATTTTCTCTTTTAAAATAAAATGTTTCAAAATGTGTATCGACTTTAAGAATATTAAAGGTAATGGAAAAACTGTTTGACCCTTTGTTGTAAAAAAATCCTACATTTCTATTTCTTATTCTACTGCGTATATTTCTTATTTTTGATAAATCTTATATACATATTTGCAAATTTCTCAAGGAAATACATAGTATAAATAAGATTGATTCTGAATCCGAGTGCTTGAGTTGTGGTGTGACCATTAACACACTGAACCCTTAAAATTTAAAACAAAACGTGCTTCCGTTACATTGAAAGAGTGTTACTTCAAAACAAGCTCAGAAACTCAAAAAGAATTCCATGAAACAAAATTTGCATTTTGTTTGCAGGACACTTTATCCGCAAAAATACTTTTAACGATACAACACCATCACTTCACTCTTTTTAATGTACAAGTTAGTGTGTTACCAAAATTCTATGGTTTCCAAACTTTCACTCGTTTCCCAATAATAATATTAACTGGAGAAATGAAGGTGGTAAGGTACATTGTATATTTACTTTTAATAATGAAAACATTGAAGGATGCAGCATGCAGAACAGCACTTATGCTACACATAACTACTCTATACCTGACACAGTTAGAATCTGTGAGTTTTTCTATCTCAGTCCTAGATTTTTAGAAATTGTTTGCAACAAACTATGCTACATACTTGCCAAATGCTTTTTGCTTGATGAATACTAAACAAGGAGCTTAATGAGCGGTTAGGACTTTGTCTCTTTTTGCTTAATCAATTTTGAGGAAGATGGAGAATAGAGTGCTCATTTTGTTGCTAGATTTCTTAAGGGTGGTTTGGCTGGTGTTTCAGGTTGTAATTAACTTGTCACTCTTAGATTTGCTTTTCAGAATTTCAAGAACGTGGTAGCAACTCCTATATAACGAGATTGTGATGTATTCTTTGAGATACCTCCTTTTACAAAATGTTTCCTCTCTAGACACAGCCTTTCACCATCTACAATATAATGAAGTTTAAGAATACATAAATATTTTTTGTGACTGGTATAAGGATGATGCTATGTATGTTTGTAAGTTAATTTAACGAGCTGAAATTCGAGTGGTAAGTGGTGTCATTTAATTTGTCAAGGTTTCTATAGTGAGAGTTTGTGATGATGAAGGTTGCTTTTTTTTTAAACCAACATCATTTCTGAAAAACCAATAAATCTTTGTCAAGCTAAAGCATACAAGTTTATTTCTCTCCCTAACATTTTTATCTGTGAATTCTGTAGAAACGTACTGTTGTTATTATTGAATGGTGATAAATTTGACAAAAATGCGCAAAACCTGCCTTTGTCTTCTCTATTTAACTTGTCATTGTCTTCTTGTGTATTTCCATTTATTTGGAAAAAATTCTTTCATAATCTCTCTTTATGAGAAAGGTCAGAAGATGAAGTTAAAAATTATAGAAAAATTGCCAGACTATTCGTTAGTAGATTTTGTCAAATAATTGTTCCTTATTGACCGCAAAAAGATTTTAAGACAATAAAAATCCAACAAATAAAACAAAGAAAACAAACGCGAGTATGAGCATATTCTTCATTTGGCTCAAGTCAACGGATACAAGAAATCACTCATTGATCATTTGATTAAGAGACACACAATAAGAATTCGCAAACAAAATGCATCCACTCTCTTCTCCCAAAACGCAACCCAAACCAAGAGTGAACGTCGAATTGCACTCCCTTTTGTGCCTAGAATCAGCAATCAACTGAAGCACACATTCAACAAAGCCAACCTGACCATCGTGCATGCTAACACAAATAAACTTCGATCGTCTCTAGGTACAACCAAAGACAAAAAGCCCATGAGCAAGAAGAGTGGCATATACGATATACCAGATCACTTGTCCAATTTGTGGTAGCAAATACATTGGCCAGACTAAGAGAGCTGTAGAATGTCGTATTGCTGAGCACCAGAGATACATAATCAATAGAGACGTCCAAAAGGCTGTTGCTGCACATGCCTTTGATTTATCCAACGATGAACCCCACGATATGAAACCATTGATTGAAAATTATAAATTAATTAAAAATGTAACTAATTCATCTAAACTTGACGCGTATGAATCTATTTATATTAAAATCAATAATAATTTAATGAATATAGATGAAAGTCCAATATCCTCTAGTTTATTTTTACTTGCAAAATAATTAAATTTAAAACTTAATTTTGTTTTATGTTTATATTTACAAATTACTCTTTTTTATTGCTATAATTTTATGTATGTATGTATGTATTACTCTTTGCATCACTCTCTTCATGTTCATGCTCATAATTTATTGCTTTTAGTTATAACGCGTATCGCGCTGAAGATGGTCGGTCAATGCCGTCCGAAATGCATCCGTATTTGGACAATAAAAATTAAAAATTGAAAACTAACATCTTTTTTCTTTGTTTTATTTGTTGGATTTTTATTGTCTTAAAATCTTTTTGCGGTCAATAAGGAACAATTATTTGACAAAATCTACTAATAAATCGACCACAAATTTGTTCATTCAACAGATTAATTTGTTGAAAAAGTTTTATTTTATTTAATCATCATGTTTTGCCAGACTATTCGTTATTCCAATTACTATTATTTATGAGTCTTTGTGCTTTTATGTATGTAAAATAATTTATTGCTCTGTCTGGGAACTTTATTTCAAAATTTGCGGAACGTGAGCTTTCAGCTTCAAAAAGTACCTATTCTTTAATCTAATTTTCTTCAATAGTTTATTTTGTTAGAATTTAGTTTGAACGGATGATTCATTCATTCAAAATTAAAAAGCAAGTAGATTGTGTATTCACAAAATCTCACATCGAGTTCATCTATTTAAATTAACGCAGCTGGATTTAGCGAAGATTTTGTGATTGGCATCAATCGAATTTATTTAACGGATCAAACTAAGTAGGTACCTACTTTTTAATGGATATGCATCAATTAACTGCAATCTTAATTTTATTTTGGTATACCCCAAGTAGCTATTTAGGCTTTTTTTTGTTTATATTGTTCATAAGTGACGTAACCATATCGTCCACTAAGAGTGAAAATTTTAATTTTAATTTTAATTTTAATTTTAGTTTTAATTTTAATTTTAATTTTAACTTTAATTTTAATTTTAATTTTAATTTTAATTTTAATTTTAATTTTAATTTTAATTTTAATTTTAATTTTAATTTTAATTTTAATTTTAATTTTAATTTTAATTTTAATTTTAATTTTAATTTTAATTTTAATTTTAATTTTAATTTTAATTTTAATTTTAATTTTAATTTTAATTTTAATTTTAATTTTAATTTTAATTTTAATTTTAATTTTAATTTTAATTTTAATTTTAATTTAAATTTTAATTTTAATTTTAATTTTAATTTTAATTTTAATTTTAATTTTAACGATATATTATACTTCTTAAAAGAAACGTTCTCAAATTGGTGTTTTATCTATCGTTTTTCTTTGCATGGACATCAATAAGGTCATATTCACAGCATTGTGCTGATACCGATACGTTCTCACAATAATAAAATATTTGTACACAAGAAATAACTAGAAAAACGAGAACGAAACAAAAGAATTTCAACTCATCTCCCCCTTGTATGACCAACGAATTGTTGGCATACAAATCGATGCATGGGGAAAAAAGAAACAAACCGACTGAACAATAGCAAGCTTGTGTGTGATAATAAAAATGCTAGTCGCTGTGGCAATATTGATAAACAACGAAACTGCATTGGGATTGAGCTAATCATGTGGCTTCGGTGGCGTGGTGTGTAGTGCATCGGCTTCTGTATTGCAAGGTTCATGGTTCGCTCTCAGATGACGGCAAAGAGTTTTTCAATTAATACGAGCAAAACCAGACTAAGCATCACTAAAGGAGTCTGATGATCCAGGTGGCACTCGTGAAATAGCTTTAACTCCAGCCTATATACTTGGTGGTAACACACACAAGTTTTTGTTGTTCATTCAAAATTATTCAAAAAAATTTCAGTTTTTGTATACACATTATTATTTTATTGCTTTTGTTAACGAGGGATATTCAGTCCTCCAAAAATTAAATAAGGAGTCAAAGTTGGGGTAGTTCTGAAACCTTAATAAGAACGAAACGGACAGTCTCTCATCCCTATTACGGTTGTCAATAACAATTTGATAGTTGAGTTTTTTAAACTCAATTTTTTAATAAACTGGTCAACAATTCTTTTATATTTTTTAATTTTCTTGTTATTAGCAACTGTCTGCATCATTCTCAATGATCAAAACTTTTAAAAGATGGATTTTTAAACATTGAATTTTAAATTTATCAACTATCAAATTGATAATTGACAATCGTAATAGGGGTGTCTTTCTCAAACTTTGAAAGGTGTAACTGCGTCCATACTTAATCAAGTAATCTGAAAATGTTGCAAATCTTTCAACTTTTGACATCACATTAATGAAAATTACAAATAATTTCATTTTACTCTCTGACTACAAAAGTAAGTATACCCTGGACCCAAGATAATACCAGTTAATGGTGTATGTGTACATATGTACTTACTTTTATGACATAATGATAATAGATAGTTGTGAAAACAAATTCGGAAAACACTATCACTTTCTTAAAAATAATTTAACTCATTTCTCGCTCTGCTGACACTCTTACCTACTAATTAAATGAGAAATCAAATGAAGAAAATATTTGGTGTCATACGGACTATACAATTGAAGGGACCAGGGAAAAAACGGCTTAAGTCCATGTTTTGAAAATAACTAAGCTAATGGTGACATCTTGTTGATTTTTATGAGAACTATCTGATGTACCATAGCTCTTTCAACAAATGACTTTGAAAACTAGCAAAATGGCACTTTTTTTTTCCGTGGGTGCAAAACCTGCATCAGGCTCTATGAGGACCGAAAAACGCGTGCTCATAGAAATGTGAAATTCTTACTTCACTAAAACCACCTCCACTTCCCGATTGCAACTAAGTTGAAACTTATCTAGCAATTTATTTTTAACGAATTTAAATAACGTGTTGCAGGTAACTTTCCGGTGAAAGTTCCTGCTTATTCCGCGATTTTAAAGCGGTTTTGTCTTGTGTACACCGCACCAAGTCGGAAGGTTTTGTTCTTTGCAGACGGCGTACTTAATTCGACTCGTAAAGAATGTCAATATTCGTTGGATTTGCATGATCTAATAGCCGATTTCTATGCTTTCGCGCGAAACTCTTTATTTCGTCTCGAACCGTTGGAATACCGAGATCCCTGTGAACATCTTCGTTTCTTATGTACCATGGTGCATTTACAAATGACCTAAGCAATTTATTTTCAAACGTTTGTAAGTTATTTAAAGGAGAATGGGCATTTTTGGGCTTTAGCGGCCATTAATGAAATTAGTGTCAAATGAAAGGTATGCTACTCAGGAACAACATTCACTATGGACGTTACATTGCACTTCATTTAGAAAAGAAGATATTTCAATGTTTATTTTATGCAATTGCATTGAGCGATATTGCATAGTGATTATATTTTTAGTGGGTGTAATGCTTTATTCTAACTTCATAACGTCTACTGATACTGTATTAGTGTGTTTAACAGGGTTTCAAAATATCCCAAGGACGCATAACGGGTTTAAACAGACCCAGTACCTACGTACATATATCAACAACTTTGTAATTTTTTTAAACATATTACTTTTCTCAGGATTTTTTGAATATTGTGAGGATTGTAATATTATAGTTATATGGTAAATGTTCTTACTAATGATGTTATATGGCCATTTTTATATACAAAATATTCTTGAGACTGTCTAGATATCTTGTTCCACTTTCTTTTTCTATTTTTGAATTGGTCAGAAGCCCAGAAACTTAGTAAAAATTTATTAAGGTCATGGAACAAAAATGCATTTTTTTCGGTTTTGAAGTACATCACAATGAAAAAAATTTCTGCACGGTGATTGTAGGACTAAAACACATCCAAAAATAACAAAACAATTCTTGGCCGCTCACGCCCATGTTTCATACAAATTTGCCCATTCTCCTTTGTATCGCAGGTACAACCCCAGAGTTGTATACCGTAAGTCCAGACAGGTTTAAGTACCTGCCTGTATAAAATCATCTTATTATCAATACTAAGCTTAGAATATTTACCGAGTAGCCAGTTCATATCTCTTAATTTACTTTTTAATTCTTCGCATTTCTTTTTTTACGTGCGGCTTCCATTTTAATTTCACGTCTAGAGTCATTCCCAGATATTTTGCCTCATTCGCAAATGGTACACGACCGGTATTTAAAAAGACGGGCAATCTATTTATTTTTTTATACGTAAAGTCCACGTCGACTGACTTTTGTTCATTGAGCGCTATTCGTCATGTTTTTGTCCACTCATTAAAATTATTAAGAGCATTTTGTAATATAATCGTTGCTTCGTTAATCGTTTTGCCTACTGCTAGTATTGCAGTATCATCAGCAAACGTTGCTACGATAGTATCTTCTGTTTGAGGTATATCACGTGTAAAACACTACCTTGCGGTACTCCAGCCACTATTTCTTTGAAATTAGAATATTCATTTCCGTGTCTTACACGAAAAAGTCTGTTTTCTAGATATTTGTTAAGAATTTTATAAAGTCTTTCAGGCAGAACTTGTCGTAATTTGAATTTGAGGCCTTCGTGCCACACCTTGTCAAACGCTTGCGACACATCCACAAAGACCGTCGAACAAGTTTTCTTTTCTTCAAGAGCTCTCTCGTCTGACGTAATTACGTCGGTTATTCTATGCACTTGATCAATTGTTGAATGCTTGCTTCAAAATCCGAACTGATGTTCAGGTATTAATCGTTTCTCTTCTATTATAGGCTACAGGCGCAGGAGTAGTATTCTTTCAAAAACTTTCGATATTATACATAGGAAGAAGCGAAATTGGTCTGTAAGAATTCTTTTCATGAGATGGTTTGTCAGGTTTCAAAACCATTATGACTTCCGCAACTTTCCATTGGCTTGGAACATATTGTAGCCTTAGAGTGGCATTCTATTATATAAAGGAGGTTAATTAATCCTTTATTGGCACATTTAAAAAAAAAATTGTTTTCAAAAGTTTTTGTTCTTGCTCCAAAAATTGAACAAAACGATATTTAAAAAGAAAAACTTGTGATTAGACCCATGTCAGCTAAATAGTTAAATAAAAAATCTGATATTTTTAATGCCTGGTTCTATCAAAACAAATTGAATTTAAAAAACGGTCCAATGCCATGCTTGTGAAAATTATTTTATTTTCAAACCACTACTTTGTAAATGTAAAGATGTCTTAATAAAAAGCAAAAAACCGTTTCAAATTTTAATTCTTGGTTCTTTCAAAAGAAATTTTCAAAAAAAATCAAAATTTTTCTCAAACGTCGAAGGTCCTTTTGACTCAAATCAGCGAATCAGACGAAAAGAAATCAAGAAGCAAAAATCAATTATGTTTGCATAGTTAAGTACTTTGTGCTCGATAAAATAATTTGTAACTTTTATTTATTTTTCTTTGAATTAAGCGTATTTTTAGTAGGTAATAAACTTACAATTTTATTAATTATTAACAGATCAACTACATTGCAAATTTAATTTAGCTATACCCCAATTACTCAGTGATTATAACTAAAAATTCCAATTACTTATTACTTATTACAATTAATCCTCGAATAGATATACTGAAAATTAATTGAAACAAAAAAATGGGATTAAATAGTAATTGGAATGTATGTTACTAAAACTTTTTAACTAATAACATAATTAAATTTTGTTCTTATTTTATTTTAAACTAAAACAAAAGCTTTCAGTAATATTTAAACGGAAAAATTCACAAGCACATTATTCAGCCAATTTTATTTAATTAAATAATCAATTACAAAGTTTTAACAACATTCCAATTACTAATTATATTTTTAATAACAATATAATTTTTTTCGTGTATTGCAATTAAATAACCAGATACTATGTTTTTTGTTGTTGTAATTTTTAATTAAATATTGTTATTTTTAAATACAATTATTCCAGTCATTGTGGAGTAATTCAATTTCATAACAATAATTACTTTGCAATTTAATTTTAATGTAACTGTATTTTCGATTTTCCAACTCTGACGGGCTGCACAAATATCAAAAGTGTGGAAAACGCTTCTTTGGAAGAAAATATTTTTGAAAACATCCGTTGAAATTATATAAAATTCAAAAACTTATTTACAAAAATTGAGGTTTTACAAATTGTATGCACCAAAAACTTACTCATAAATCACAAATTCTTTAAACATTGATTAAATATTTATTTATTTACTTTCTTAAAAAGGCATACAAATTGTATGTACTAAATAAAATAATGCTTAATTCAAAGGAAAATTAATGAAAGTAACACGTTTTTTTTGGCGAACTCAAAGTACTCAACTTTGCAAACGTTTATTGATTTTAACTTCTTGTTTGCCTGATTCGCTGTTCGCTGATATGAGTCAAAACTCTTTTTTAAATATCGTTTTGTTCAACATTTGGAGCAAAAAAAATCTTTTTAAAAGCAGGCCATTTTGCGAGTTTTCTTTTTCTTTTAATTACGTTCTTAACTGTGGTTAAATAATTTATTAACCACATTAAAGACTAAGTTCGTTTTTAGATCTATTCAATCCTTTTAATCCACTGTAAAGTGTAGGTATTTGTTTAAACAGCTGGAAATGCATTCAGGTGCCTTCATATTTTTGATTGTTCCCTTTTTTATCATTGTTTTTTATTTTCGTGATAACAAAAGTGTTATACAAATTTTATTCAAAAACACAAAAAGTGTGAAGCCATAAAGGTGTTTTTGTTATATGTTTTTTTTTCACGGTTACGGTTTTCACGTGCTCAATTAAATTTTATTAAATAATATACACTAATTTATTTTTATTTTATTTTTGTTTTAAATGAATGAAAGTCCATGCGAAATTCTATTAAGCACATAGTTAAGTGAGAAACATAAATAGAAGTTATTCATTTTACTGAACAACTTTTTCTTTTTTTTAATTAGTCATCAAAGTTAACCTAATCTAATTTATATGTATTGTTATTACAAACAGGTCTAGACAAAAAGGGTAATTCCCAAATGAATATTTTATTCAAAAATATGCAAAACTGAAAATGGAATAAAATTAAATATTAATTAAAAACAAAATACAAACAACATTTAAATTATCACATGGTCTGCCTATGCTTTGACGTAGGTAGGTAGCTACCTATTTAAAAAAAAACTTCAAGACATCATTATCATTAGTTATATAGGCTTTTTAATTTGACAATCAAACAGGGAACGAGTATAATAGTACAAGGTTGGAAGTTTATTTAAAAATTAAATAAAAAAGAATGTATAATTGTTCCAATCTTATACATTAATTAGGGCAGAAAATACATGATTTTCAAGAAGTGAGAGCAAAGTCAAATATCCGGTAATTTTAGATGTTTACTTCACTATGCCAAGGAAAATGACTTAAATATTTTCCTAATGGGCTACTGAACCAGATTGAATTTGAATTTTAATAAATTGAATAAAATATTCAGAAGTTATTTCGATATTATTGGGATCAAAATATATTTAAGGCTTCATGGAAAAATTAATGGCTTCTTGCACTTTGAAGAAGAGGGATTTGGTTTTGTTTTAGGTGGTGCTGTTTAGGGCTCTTAATGTGACACTAATTTACTATTGTCTAATTTTATAAATAATTTAGTGTAAAAAATACAATTTTACAAATCATATTGAGTATCACGCTAAAAATATTTTCTAAAGAAATTATAGTTGAACTTGTATAGCTATGACAGTTCATACGAAAAAAAAGGTAACAGATGTTATAATATGAGCAAGTGCGAGACTAGAAAATTAAAATCAGATTTTCAGGGTTTAACTTTAATAGAAGTGTTTACATAAGGTACGAGATGTCAAGTCTATAATTTACGGAAACTAAAATTTGTTTTAGTGTGAGTTTTTGAATTCAATATTGTTTTCGCCAAGGTATTTCTTTGTTTGCAATCACACCTCGGTATGGGGAAAGCAAGAAAAAATATAACAATGCCTCCTTAGCGCTAGGTGTGATAATATGTCTCTCATTTTAATATTGGTCTAACTCCATTTTAAGGTGGGTGTCTCGAGCTTGAACAGTGGAAATACTACGAGAAGAGACCGTGTATTTTGCCTAAGACCAAATTACATAGAGACTCTGAATAAAATCGATTTTAGTAGGTATTCCGTTTTGAAATAATGAAAGAAGGTGTGATATTTTTGGCTTATGGTGGCAGAAGAATCGATCACAATACCTTTGGCGTAACAGTCCAACGCACTAGCCCATATGCCCTGAGGTTCTAAACAGAACTTAATATGTAATAGTTTTAATTTTTTTTTAATAAAAGCAATATCCCACACATTTTTCTTTTTTTCATAGCAGGCTTTACTTACATCTGTATGAGAGTAGTGTTATTAAGGATGTCCTCTAATTGTCATTTCTGTCCCAAATTCGAAGAAAATTTCTTAAGCGGTTTGATTAAAGCCCAAATTAAGTGCAGTAAATTATTGATGTCAGACCGTGATTTAATAACTTCTGCGCAGTCTCAGATTGTCACTGCTGTTATTTGGTGATGTATGTGTTCTCTGACTGTCTTTTATTGATTTTTGCATTCTCAGATTGTGATTCAGTGATTTATTCCATCTCAGACTATGGTTTAGTCATCTCTGCTATTGCACAGTATGCGATTCAGTGACATCTGTTATCTTAGATCTGCCATGATTTCAGTCTATGATTAAGTGTCATCTGCTATCAAAGATTCAAATTTAGTGGCGTTTGCTTTCCTTTTGTGTGATACGTCTGTTTTATCAGATTGTGGTATAATGGCATCACAAAACATCTGAGGTATAGTAATGTCTGCTATTTCATATTATGACTTAGGCAAATTATGTACTTGCAATATGCCGAGTCGAACGTTCTTCGCTTGAACTAAGTTCGCCTTAAATGGTTAAAATTTGGAAAATTTTAATGTCACTCAATACCTTTAGCAAACGTTCGCCTCTATCGTCGATGTCAAACTCTAATTGCTGGTGACTTTGAGCAAAATGTCACTATTTATTTTTGGAATATCGAACGTTCGAGTTGAGCCGAACGTTCGACTCGGTGAAATGCAAGTCATAATGGGGGCTTTGCTGACGTCTACTATAGCATGTCTAGCTATAAAGTAATATCTATTATTTTGGATTGTTATTTAGTGACTTCTTCTATCGTAAATATATTGTGGTTCAGTGATGTCTGCTATCCCAGACTGTGATTTAGTGATGACGATTGTGATCAAGTGACGTTTGCAATATCAAACTGTGATCCAGTGACATCAGCTATCTCAGATTGTGATTCAATGACGTCTTTTATCCAGGCTGTGATAATGTAAGTTTTACTATTTTGTATTGTGATCAAGTGATATCTGCTACCTAGGACTGTGGTTTACTGGTGTCTGCCTTTTCAGGTTGTGATTGATTGACAAAAGATTGTTATTTAATGGTATCTGCTATCTCAGATTGTGATTAAGTGACGTTTGCTGTCGCTGTCACAGACTGTGATTCAGGGTAAATTTTTGTTCACATTGGGTTAAATTTGTAATAAGTTTTTCACGGTCTATGGTTTAATGGAGCTTATCAATCTATATTGGCTGTTTAGTCATTTCAATAATTAGCAACTCAAACTATAATGACTAACAAGCACATCCACGGATTTACAAATCACAATAATCATACATTAAAGATGATAAGCCTTTAAATAAACTGGTTCAAAGTGTCATTTGCTATCTATGATTAATACTTAATGACGCCTGTTTTCTTTTTCTTTGTGATTAAGTAACGTCTGCTATATAAGATAGTGATCTTGTAGCTTTACTTGACATCTGAGATTGATATTTAGTTATGGCTCCATTATTTCGAATTGTGATTCAGGGATGCCGGCTGTATAAGATAAGACTTTGAAAAAGTGACGGTTGATATGATATCTCATGTTGTTATTCAGGGATGCTAACTATCTCAGATTGTGATTAAGTGATGCATGTCTTTAGTTTTTCTGTTATTTATACTCCGAAAATATCTTCCATATATTAGACTACGGCAGAATAATATAGGAAAAAAACAAGAAGACTGTTCATAATAAAAAATAATTCCCGAGATATTAAAAAAAAATCAAGTTACCTAGTGATATGTATGTATATTGTGATTCACTTTATCACTATATTTGTGACTGTTATCATAGATTGTGGTTTAGTGATGCAAATTGTGATTAAGTGACGTCTACAATATCAGACTTCGATCCACTTACATCAGCTACGTATACCAGATTGTGATTCGATGACGTCTGCTATCCAGGCTATGAAATCGTGACGTTAACGATCTTATACTGTAATTAAGTTATATTTGCTAACCAGTGCTAATTGTGATTCACTGACATCAGCTTTCTCATATTGTTATTCAGTGACACCCAGCTTTATCAGAATGTGGTTTAGCAACATGCTTTATTCACTGAAGTGCTATTGTTATTGTAATCACTTTTGGTAGGAGTGTTGTGGTCAGATTCTCCTCCTTCGCAGTTAAAAATGGTTTTAAAACAAAATCAAATGATATGTATTGCAAAGATATGCACACTTGTTATTTTCACAATAAGATGGAAATATTCAAATGCACTTATGTACAAACATACATGTTTAGAACAAATAAATATTTTATTAGCTTCTTTTACTTAAACTAAACAAGTGCCTTTGCAACCCAGGTTGTATTAAGAAGACCTTAGGTCACAGACATAAAGCTAGAATTATGTAAAAAAAAAAATAAGCTGACGCTTTCCCACTATAATATTTGTCATGCGATTAGCTATTTCCTTTAAACTCCTCCAAAGTCTTGGAGAAATAAGAAATCTCTTCACTTTGTGTTTGCACTATTATTTATTCAAAACATTAGACCTCAGTACATAGTAACTTTATAATAAGTAGTATCCAATATTTATATTTATGTATGTACATAAATAGATCACTTGAAACCTCCTGCAAAAATCGTCCTTTAAACAAAAAAAATTGACATAATATCCTTCACCAAAAAACTAAGCACATTTCATTCAAAGAAATGCACAACAAATTGAATTCTCAAAAAACATACAAAAAATTAAATAATTCCCTTTCTTCTATTGCAATTTTCTATTTTTAAACTACTTCTACAATCTCCCCAACTCAGTCATATGTCAAATACAGTAGTGACCTCCAGATTGCTTATTCAAAGGTAGGTAAAGCGAATGCTGACAAAAAGTCCAAGGTAACTCAGGTAATATCTATAACTGCATTTTGATTGATTAGAACTTGTTGTTGAAATTTACAAAAAAAAAAAATTGTACTTTTGGCACCGAATAGCAAAAGAATGCGACTTGGTTTTTTTTTTTGAAAATTTTCAACCACGAAAGTAGTTTGCCTGAAATATCGCACAGGTTGTAATAAAAAAAAAAAAGTCAAATTAGTATGAACTATAAGGATTTCCGTAGACGGAATTATTGCTTGAATATTATTATAACAACAAAATTACTAACCCCTTGCTTTCTTTTGTTGCCTGGCTATCCTTTCATATGCAAATTTATTTTATGTCTACCCATCCTTCCTCTGATCCTTTTCCCCTTTTACCTTGCGCTTTATCCCATATTGATAGATGTCGTTGTTTTTTTATGTTTGTTTAATTTGTGTCCCACTTGAACATCCCCTCGTTCAAATATCAAACGAAAATCACCTTACACCATAGCACCCCTCTTAACAATCTAATCGTAAACCAGTCTTCTATGTTTTTCCAGTACTCAATCAATCTGGCCGATGAAGCCCGGGACAACCATGCTCAACAAATCGAACGGGCCGAAATAGCGAATTTGGTTCGGAGTCGAATGGAATCACTGAATCTGCCGACCATCGACTATGACGATGTCAGTGAGAAGAGAAATCATCTATCGTATGTGATTATAAACCCAAGCTGTGATCTTAAGTTAGAGGAAGGAGATATCATGTAAGTTGTTGAAAAACTATTGTAAATTCATTGTGAATATTAAATCAAAATATATAATGTGCTAGGCTTACTATCAACTATACCCCTTTCAACAAGAATACATAAGAACGTTTTTCAAGACGTTTTTAATCAGTATTTTTTCCTACAACACTCCAACCTCAAGAGCTGTTTTATAAATTGAAACAATTGACAGTTGGTCATTCCTGAATACAAGTAGGTACTTTTAGCTACATTTTCATCTAACAATAATCACGTAACCTGTGCTACAGCTCTGCCATACCATTTTATATAACAACCGTTTATCATATACTTCCTTCTTGCTTTGAGGATAATTCTCATGCTCTGCTCATTTGTATACTTAAATGATACAACTTCCCCAAAAATAATTAACTCAAATAATTTTTAAAAATTTTAATTCAATTATTTTTAAAAATATAGATTTGTAGTGTAAGACAACAAAACTCAAAGCACAAGGCTTTTAAGCTCAAACGAAGCAAGACCTCGATTTTTAGACTGCATACTTAGTTTTGAAGACAAAATAGATAAATTTATTAACCAATGAAATTTAATTGCACAATTTTTGTATTTAATAGGCTTGGAGAAATGATTTTAGCACATTTTGTTACTTTTCATTGGAAACATTTTTTTGCATAGTTTTCATTGTTAATTATTATATAGATAATTGAAACATATTACTACATATTTAGACATCCTTCTTCACCAATACCGGCCCTAAACTTTTTTGACTTCTACATACAATATCTACATACAATATCTCTCGGTAAAAAAGCAATTTTATTTTTCGATCGAATCGCGAATCTTATTTTTTTGTTACTTTAAACGAAAAAAAAGCTTTCACGATCCAATCAATTTTTTTATTTTTCTATTTATATGCTCTTCAAGCTCTATTCTTCTACCAATTTTCTTCGTTTTGCAAAAATCGGAAGTACACTTTATAATTGATAACAATTTTAAAAAAGAAGGTGGATGCTAAGGCTCCTGAGCGGAAAATTCTAAATGTTTGACTTCAATTTTTGAATGCACTTCTTCCAATTTTTATATTTCTACAACAAACGAAAGTACTCTTTATAATTAAATGTAATTTTTGAGAAAACGGGTGGACGCCACACCTCCTGAACAGAAAATTTCAGATTTTCGATTTATTTCTTTGTGCGTATTTCAAGCCCTACCAATCTAGCAATTTCCATTGTTCTACAGCAGTCTGAAGTGCTGCATATAATTTATATGAATTTATTTATAAAGTGGGTGGATGCCACGCCCGCGAATGGAAAATTTCAGATTTTCTATTTTTTCCTTTGTATGCACCACAAGACCTACCGACGTGCGAATTTTCAAAGCTCTACGGTGTCGGAAAATGCTCCATAATTTTGATGATCTGTCAGTGAGTCAGTCAATCAGTGAGAGTCAGTCAGTTAGTAACGGTTTTAGTGATTTTTGAAGTCCTATATCTCAGGAATTCCTTATTCTAAAGAGATGTAATATAGTGAGCCGACTGTGTTTGACTAGTTCAGCAAGTACTGCGAAGTTTCTGAATTTATTGGTACTGAAGTTAGGGGGAGGGGGGGTCGAGAATCACCTGAGTTTGGCAATCGTACCCTTTGAAATACCTATGTACATGATGTTAGCACCACCAGGCTCGATTTTCAAAAAAGAAGGTTGTGCTGTTATGTTCCCAACTTGTGCTGCCATGTGCCGTGTTTTTAAAAAGAAATGTAATAGGGGTAAAATTTTTAGAGGGTTCCCATTTTTATGCGTGAAGTTAAGACCACCACTATAGATTTTCTAAAAATAAAAGTGTCCTATATTGTGCTCAACTTGTGCTGCCTTGTGCCGTAAATATTAAAAAAAAAAAAACACAAATTTGAAAATTTTAGGAATGATTTTTTTTAAATTTCGACATATCGTCGATTCTCTGCCATGTGTGATTCTTTTTTTTATACAAATTTCAAAAATTAAAACTTATTGGAAACATTTTTTTTTTTATTTTTGTGGCTTCAGTAAGTATCAAATCTGTAAAAGCATTTGGCTACAACTTTTAAAGAACAAAAATATGGTGAAATGTACTAAAACTGGAATAGACGATAAAGAAACTCTTTTACTTTTTTTTATTTGTATTTTGTTTTCTCATTTTTTGAACATACATATTTTTGTTGAGATTCTAGATTAACCGTTATGTTTTGACCTCTTGACATATCTACTTCCCTTATTTTCCTTGAATATGTATAACTTTTTCGTTTTTGTAGTCTATTCTTTTGAATGGCAACCCTTTTCATTGTGCTGGGTTATTTCTTAGTTTTTATTGCACGGAATAATTTTTGTTTGGTTCTTTCGAGGTATTGATACCGTTTTAATAAAGAAAATTAGTAGAAAGCAAATATTATTGCAAGAAATAATTTAATTAAAGTTCTCGATGCCACGGTACTGACATTTAGACAGTTTATGTGACCTAACTTCTCTATGCTCATGAGAAAAATATTTTCCAGGACAATTTTAACATATGTCGTTAAAAGGAATAGAAAATTCTGATAAATCAACCATAAACATGTTATAACATGCTTAAAAAATATTACCACGGTACTGACAAATTAATTTGTGACACACTTTCTTCGAATGAAAACATATCAGTCATAAAGTACAACAACGAAAAAAAAATAAAACGACTGTTGTTATCTATTACATAAATAGTGCCTGTTTTAGAAAACCACCATACAAATATCTTGAAACTAAAACAAAATGGCGGTTCTGCGAGAAATCTTTTGAATTCAAAAATAAAAGTAAATCCTCGGACAACATTCATTCATGATTATTTTATTCAGCAATAAGTATTTTGACTTAATTTTTGCATAATTTTGTCAACCAAGTATTGCACTCAAACTTTTCTAAGAACAATATTTCTATTCAATGAAGTATTTTATCAAAAATAAAGTAGATTCAATCGGATAAACAATGAACGGACGTGCCGCGGTACTGACATTTTTACTGCATTTTTCCAAGCCATGTGGAAGCAGTAGCAAATTTTGTCATGATATCGAATGTAGATTGTAGTAAATAGCCATTTATACAATTCAAGCCAAAAATATAAACGAACATTTTACATTAAATATCAAAAAAAAGACTGGACACTAAGAATCACAAGAGACGGAATCACCCATATCTTAAAAAGTTGTACTGTGCTGCGATGCGCTGCAAAGATTAAAAAAATCTAATGTTGCTACTTTCAGGCCAAAAACTAATTTATAATTATTTTTTTTTAAGTTTTACACTTTTCTTAAACTTAATTGTGCTATTTTGCACTGCCGAATGTCGAACAGATTAAAAAAAAATGTATTTTGTCCACTTTTACGATCAAAAAATTATTTTGCCAAAATTATTTCCGATTTTCAAAAAAAAAAAAAGCAGTGATATACTTATTATTGTGGTACAATTTGTGCTGCCTTCTACCATAAATATTTAAAAGAAGTTTCTTGCTAACTTTATGATTCGCAAAATTGTTTTTTGGCCGTTAATATTGCAAATATGCGAATTTATTATCTCTTCAGCACAAATCAGCACAATTTTCATTTTAACAAAATTGAAAAATTTGATCTGTAAAATTGGCAACTTGGTGATTTCTAAAAATATTTATTGAACAAGGGAACACAAGCTGAGCACAGTACAGCACATTTTCTTTATTTTTGGAAATCAAAAATGGCAGTGCTAACTTCACGCTTCGCAAAATTGTTTTTTGGACGTAAAATGTGCAAATATGCGGTATTTATATCTTAGCACAAAATTGAACAGTTAAAAATGTAAAACTTAAGAAAGAAATCATAAATAAGTTTTTGGCCTAAAAGTTGCAATCATTAATTTTTTTTCGGTGCATGACAGCACAAACTAAGCACAAAACAGAACAACTTTCATTTTTAAGATATTGCGAAATTTCAAAAAATGTACAACATAAGTTTGTCACAATACAGCACTTTTTTTCGAAAATCGAAAATGGCGGTTAGTCCAGTCAATTTAGACTTTTCTTTAATAAAAGATTGGGGAAGCAACTTTTTTCTTGATTTCGTTAACCCATACAGAAGGCTTAAGTCCAAATTTTCAACCATCAACCCCGTTTCTAACGAATAATATCCGTAATTTTAAATTTATCGAAAAAATAAAAATGCATTCCTAACAAAAAGATTAAGTTCTACAAATTTGAATATATGGTATTTTTTTCAAATTTAGTGTATTTAACGAGTCATAACCAATATTATAAGCAAACAAAATGGAGTTCACACTTTTTAGTCAATTTTTTTTTCAGTATTACGTGAAAATATCTTTCAAAAAATCTAGTAATCATTTTATCCTACAGTTTTGTTCTTGGCATTTTCAGTTTATAAGCAATTGCTTACCAAATGTATTGCCTGCTGAAAGGTATCCGCACATCATCATAATCAAGTTTTTTAAAAGTGTGAATAGTTTTTTTCTCAATATGGAAACGGGGAAGACATTTTTTTATTTTTGAGTTCGTTGAAGTGCTATAAAGAAAGCTTAAATCCTAATTTTCGACCATCAATCCATAACAAGGTTGCCGCTATCTTTAATTAATAAGTGAACTCGTCTTTCACAAATAAAATCCGTATTTTTAATTTTATCGAAGAAATACAAATGCATCCCTGACAAAAAGAATAAGTTCTACAAATTTTGTATGTAGTATTTTTTCATATTTTGTGTATTTAAAAAGCTTTAACCAATTATAAGCAAAAAATGGAGCTTACATATTTTGTATTCAATTTTTATTCAGTTCAGTTTTTTTCCAAACAGTTGTTTACTTACTGTAGCACCTGAAAGGCTTCCAAACGCAGCATTACACTTAAAATATTGCAAGCAAAATTGTACCTTCCTATAATTTTCTTGTTTTGAATCAATTGCAGGGCTCGCCTGTTAGTTGCTAAACAGAATTTACTCTTTCACTCAAGATGGTGGAAGCTTGCAGGACAAGTATTATCACGTATCTGATATGCAAAATAAAATTTATATATACAGTAGACGTTTGATATAGTGAAGTAATAAAAACCTGGCCTGTTCACTGTTTCGAGATTGTTCACTTTTTCGAGCGGGAGCTTTCTAAGGCTTTCTAAAGACAAATTTGATCCAAAATGCACATTTCGTTCTATGCGAATGTTTTTAATTTTAATTAAGTATTAAACAAGCCTTTCACTCAAGTATAAACAAAAAAACAGAAACATAATTCCTCAGAGCTCTGAAGCTATGTAAAATGCTTGCTCGAAATTTTTATACAAAATACGTTTTTATATAAGATTTTGTGTGTTCACTACTGTGGATAGTTCACTATTTCGAAATTCACTAAATCGAGCGTCTACTGTATTTGAAAACCCAAATTAATACATGTTCGTACTTTACTCTTTTAAGCCTAAAAAAATTAAATGTGACTTCTTTGCCTTCAATATTATGAGATGAATCGATTAACCAAAATTAGAGATTGATAGTCGACATCATTTCTATTGATTCCAAATTTTCAAAGATATCGAAAGATTGCTATTTTCAAACAAATTTTCCCCAAAAATTAACACATCAATAAAAAATTCCTCAAACACAGGTAAAATTATTTTTTCTTACCTTTCTAAAAATATAAAACTTTGTAATAACAAGTATCATCCTGATTTATTGCAAATTATTTCTTAGCCATCTACTTCGCCGTTTTTGACTTCTTAACGTTCATATCTCCATTCCATTATTTTTCCGATTTGCAAAAACATCTTTCTAAGTTCCCCCGTTTAGAAAAAAGCCAAAACCGAATTCACTCTTTTAACCTAGATGGCGGAAACCCTGCCATTTAGCTTCCTATAAAGTACTCTAACGATGACAACAAAAAAATGCCTTCCCCAACGTTTTATTAAACTCCCATAGAAGCTATGACTAATTATACTGGACTAGGTGCTAACTTCACGCTTAAAAAATGGGTAGATATCCTCCAAGAACCGTACCCTAAGTACGATTTTTTGGGCACATTACAGCCACAATCTTTTTTTTTTTGAAAATCGAAAAAGGAGTTGCTTACTTCACACACATCCCAAAACTTTACTCCTACATCAAGTTAACATTTTTGTTCTTTTAAGTTTATACATTAAAATTGTTTCTATTCGCACAGTTTTTTGAACATCCCAAATAACTTCCGCTTTAATTTAACCCAATATTGCACTTACCTGCTTTTGCGCACTATTTTCAAGAAAACATATGAACATTATTTTAGATTAACAGCCCACAAAACTGTTTCTTTAAAAACTTTTAGCTTTTCAAACTCCCACAATTTAAATAGAATAATAATAATTAAAATGTGAAGTGACAATTATACATCTTATTTAGATTTCTTAACCTTTTGATTAATTTTACAAAAGCAGAGCCAATCTTGATTTCTGAATAAGGCTAAAATGACAGAAACGGCAACGCTGGCCTGCAGCAGCCCTCGCAAGGTTCTGTTATCCAGAAAAAATATTGAAATAGGCGTCTGTCTGGTGCCTTTACATACCCTCAACTACTGATGAGTTCCTAAAAGGGTATATCCGAGACTTTATCAGCTAGTCTTGAAAATGGCTCTAAACGTAATAGAATATTGTTGTTCATTCAAAAATTATTCAATGTTATAGAATACTGTTGGCTGCAAACTGCTCTGCTTCATTTTCTAGTAAGTAGAAATATGTGTTGGGTTCAACGGCACGGAGTAGTTAGTATTTCTTTAGCTAGTCAAATATTCTGGTTCTATTAGTTTACACAATGTAAACGGTTACTTCTTCTGTAAAAAAGAAACAATTAAACAATGTAAGAAAAGGAATATTTTCACGGTGTTTAAGTGAATCAAATGTTTCTATTTTGTATATTTTTCTCTTTTTATTTTTAGAATTCTCTTCATTCAATAAATGCAGAGGTGCGGGTTCCAGTTCCACTCTACTCAGCATTCTTTTCTATAAAACTTCCATATTCAAGAGCTACAGCTCTTGGGTATTCCATTTCATGATGAATTAACTACCTTATGCTCAATTCTCTGTGTCAGCAAATTATTTCCTTTTCATATTATTTCTCTTTAATATTCACCTCGATTACAGAATCCGACGAATGAGCTGCGGAGGGAATCAGACTCAATTTTGAAATTTTTACTATGAGCCAAATGTCAAAATTAGGTCTGACACTCTCCGCAGCTCATACGTCGGATTCTGTAATCGGGGTAGTTATCTGTCTTCTTTGTAGTACAGGTAGTACTTAGTATTTCTATTCAAATGCTTTTTAGTGATTATTAATACTGCAGCACCATTAAAGATAGTACATCAAGCTCAGCAAAAAAATAAAAATATGTTTTAGAAAAATATGGATGTAGAAGGGGCATTTAAGCTATAGTCCTGAAAAAACTCGATTATTTCTTTAAGACAATATTTATTGTCCACGTAAAACCTAGGAAGCTTTTCATTTTCAAACTTAATTATAGAAACCGCCACATATGATATCCGTTTCCACCACCCTGTTTGTATCTCAGCTCTTTTGTTTAAGATAAAACACACAATACATTTGACTGTAATGTTAACTTTTACATTTTACATAAATAATTTCAATACAAAATTGTTATGTAGCTTGTTTTCAAAATTAATTTCTTAAAAAATGATTCACTCCTTATAAACCTGCTGATCAGTTAGACCTTTTTCAATATCTTTTTTTTTGTTACTGAAAGTTTAATATAATTTATTCTTTAGTCTTAATAACATGGACATTTTTTTATACTAATCCAAAATTTTGTTTTATTAATTTCAGCTATTTAGTTCGACCATCACCATTTTCGGCGCAGAAAACCTTCGAACGTCACAATTCACGCCGGAAGTCAAACATATCGTTCTGTTCGAATATTAATATTGGGGCCGCCTGTGGACCAGGTGTGGGTGGTAGCGGATCGAGACGTGGCTCCGGCATGAGCATGAATCCCATGCAAATGCAAAGTGTCCAGACTCTGGCTGGGTATGCATCACCACGCTGCACACCACCAATTCACGCAATTAAATCCAATTCTCTTTCTCTACCCGACAGTCCGACAGTGGTGGGCTCAGCTCGTGGACGCAGCAATTCCTTACGGGTTGGCTACATTTTGTTTCTCTGTTTCTCGTTTTTTTTTCTCCATTTCAATGTCGTCTCACAAATTGTTTAATTTTTTAAAATCACTAATCAATTTTATACAAGAATAAAAAATATAACATAACTGTATAATAATTATTCCTTTTGATCACCATGCACTCACACACATAATGATCGATTTGTTTGGATGTTTTTTTGGTAAGAAGAACCCAGATACTAAAATGAACTTCCATTCCATGTTTCAGATTGAAAATGATATTCTTCTGCGTCGATCGAGTTCTCTGCGGCAGGGACTACCAAATGTCGGAGTAAGTGGTCGACGTAAATCATCGTTGGAAGAAATCGGAATCAGCCACTTTACCACGCTGATGCAAGCAACGAATCACTCGAATCCAATCAAGATCTCTCTTAATGGCAGTATTGGACTAGAAGTAAGTTGGAATTTCCTTGCTTAGTTATCAATAATCATTCCATTTCATCTTACTGCCGAACTTGCATATATTCAACTTATATCGAAAAGAATCAAATATCATTGCAGGTAACACCCCCAGAAGAGCCAACCCCAGTGCTGGGTGTGCCATGCACTGGTGGCATTAACCCATCAACTTTGGGAGGCTCATCGTTCGGAGGATCTTCACTATGTATGAACACTGCAGATCTGGGAAATAACCCATCCTTACAATATCAACAGGAGCAATCACAATCAATGGCACCATCGCCACAACATCTGCAGGGCACTATTGTATGATACAACCTTATGTGGGGCCGCAGGCTCCGCTCGTCAATATCGAAGAAGAACAAATGGATTTAATGTAAATTAATAAATAAAATATT
Source organism: Dasysyrphus tricinctus (assembly GCA_963921185.1). Lineage (NCBI taxonomy): Eukaryota > Metazoa > Arthropoda > Insecta > Diptera > Syrphidae > Dasysyrphus > Dasysyrphus tricinctus. The sequence goes on from OY992531.1 coordinate 75,491,819, forward strand.
TAAGTTAATTTTTAAGGAAGAACAAATTTTGGAAAACAAACAACGATTTATGATATTTAAAACGCAATGACATTCATTTTATTCAATGGTGAAGCTACATAGCGTTCATTTCACTTTTTTCGGTAAATTTCAATTAAAATATACATAATCGCAAGCAAAAATTACTATTATTTGTTTAGTATCTAAAATAGAACATCTACTTCCCGTTTGTCTTCAAAACTAAAGCGATTGAAATTTTCCTCACAAAATGTGTTTGGCCAAGAAAAAATATTACAATTTAAGGAAAACGAAAAAAGGAGGTCTCACAATTGTTCTGCCTGTCTTTTAAGCTACAACCTTAATTTTCTTCATTTATTTTATTGGAATATTTATTATTTTTACTTGCGATGTAGGTACTATATAGGGCAAGTTTTGGAATAGTGAAAAAAAATATTGAGATAACAATCAAACATGACATTACGATGATAAGGGACACGAAAAAAGTGTGTTGAACAGTAATGTCTGTCTGTATCTCAACCTACAATCTAAACCACTGAAGCCAATTTCTTCAAATTTTGAACTTGAGGTTTTTTTTGTAAGAAAAAATTGAAAATTGAAATTTTGTTTTAGCTCCAAAAATAGCGGTACTTGCCATACAATCGTAAAGAAAAAGCTAATTTATTTCGAAAACGGCTGCAACGATTTTGATAAAATCAGCGTGTTCTCGAATACATGGTGTACTTTTTGTAAAACAAAAAAAAATTCAAAGACTGTTATTAACGGTACCTGCCATATAACGGTGTTTTTTAATTTCTATTTTCTCTTTTACGGTTTAACCTATTTAAATAAATTTTTTATACAAAAGCTCCTATAAAATGTCAATAATATTGCATATCAAAATTTTGAAAAAAAGTAAATTTTGGATTTTTTAAAAAATATAAACTTTTTCTTTTAGAAAATTCAATATTTAAAAAATGTGTTGATGAATTTTTTTGAAAATAATTTTGTAAATGTAAATTAATAAATACTCAAAACTGGCATCCCAAAATTTTGTTTTAAAAATATAACTAAAATTTAATGACAAGAAATAAGTTTTTAAGAAAACCGCTCCAAAGATTTTTATTTTTTTTTTTTTTGCATTTATTCCTATTTTTTCAAGTAATAAAATGGCATACTTGGTTATGAGTGCTAAGCTATTTTAAAAGTTCTTAAGTTCCAAGCAAATTGAACATAAGAGCAAGTACATGCGATCCAGTCGTGCATTTTATTTTATTTTATTTTATTTTTATTTTACAAAACATTTTTTGGTCTTTCCCCCGAATTTTTCTCTTTTTTTTTGAACCAAAACTAGTGATATACCTGTCATACACTCTTTTTCTTTTTTTTTTATTTTTAATTTGTTCTCTCTATTTTTGACCATATTTTTGTTTAAGATTCTTGATTGTCTTATATGTTTTGATCTCTTTATTTCTACTCCCCTTTTTTTCTTTAAAAAATGTTCTCTTTTTCGTTTTTGAAGTCTGTTCTGCAATAATAATAAATAAACAGATTTAGTCAAGTAAATCTATGGTTTGACCCCGGACAAATTGTAACAAAAGAAAATTTTGTGCGAAAAGACTCAGACCACTGCTACTTAAGACATTATCCAAAATTAGTCAAAATCAGCCATGGGAACATTGGTATTTAGTCGTTTCCAATATCGCATATGAAAATGTATTCAGTTATAAAGCAGACTTGAAATACATCTATTTATAATTATTTTTCACGCTGATGCGAACTTGATATAAGTTTTTACCAAAATAAATCTTCTAATAAATAAGGAAAAGAATCAGTTATTATATCGCTCAGATCTTAACTTATGAGTAGGATCTCTGAATAGAGTTTATTTTGTCATTTCATCAATTAAGTTTTTCCTTGTTCAGATATTTATTCATATCTTGAAAAATAAAAGTCCTAGGACCGTTTGGTTTTTTGGGTTGACTAAAAATTGACAAAAGAATTGAATACTAAAGTCAAAAATAGTACTGAATAACATAAAGTTTGTAAAACAATTAGTTTGAACGATTTTTTTCTTATTATGTTTTCAAAATTTTGAGTTTGAAGTTTAATTTTTCAAAAACTATTCACGTAAAAAACTTGATTTTAAAAAAACATTAAAGAATGAATTCTTGGCTTTACAAAAAATTATAGCATAATATTGTACGTAATGCCATTGGGTTTTAAAAATTTAGGAAAAATATTGTATCACTAAGTTGGTTTAGGTCTTTGTTTATATCTTGAAAAATAAAAGTCCCAGAACCATTTGGTCTTATGCGTTTGACTAAAAACTGACTAAAGCATTGAATTTTAAACACAAAAATAGTACTTAATAACATAAAATTTTGAAAATTTGTTTTTAATTATGTTTTCAAAATTTCGAGTTTGAAGGTTAATTTTTCAAAAAATATTCTCTTAAACAACTTAATTTAAAAAAAATGAAGGAATGTATTATTTCTGGCTTTACAAAAACCTATAGCATGATATTATAAGTGTTGCCATTGTTTTTTAATATGTTGTTTTCTAATTTAAGTGTATTTTTTGTTAATTGCCCCTCCGACTCAAACGGGGGGCAGTAAGACCCCTCTTTAAAATGATTTCTTTCTTTTTTCGGTACAACCTACATTTTCTCATCATTAATTGTATCGTATGAAAAACGCCTTGCACATGCATAAATGCATTCAAATCTAAGCCATTTCCCGGTGGTGGACTGTGGCTAATTTTGGATATATGTTTTGGTATGTGTCATTGAACCTAAATGCAAATGAATTTCTTTTGTTACAATTTGTCCGGGGTTAGCCCTATATTTTCCGTAGATTTACCTGACTAATTTTGAAATTGTTTGTCTTTCATTTTAGGCTATCGTTAAGTGTTGGGGTTGGGGTTGGTGTTCCGAAATTATCATTTTTGAACTACCCAAAATTAAGATAAATTTTCAAAAAAAATTAAAAATACTACATCCTTAATTTATGTGAATTTTTTGTAAAAATGTTTTGCCTTCTTTGTGGCACAATAAAAGTGTCCTTAAAACAAGGGCGAACAGAAAACGTGCTTGTTATTAACGATTTATCGAAGTAAAAAGAAAAATTAGTACTTTTATCGTCGTCATCAAAATGACAAGAAAACCGCAATTCCAGTAGATTTTTTCACAGTTTTGCATCAGTTAGATACTTTTTTGACTTGAAATGAAATAAAAAGTATACATTTTTCCAAAAAAAATTTTTTTTTTTAATTAAAGTTTTTTTTGTTTGAAAAATTTTTTAAATTAATTTTTTTTTTTTTTGTTAAATGTACTTTTTATTTAATTTCAAGTAAAAAAAGTATCTAACTGATGCAAAACTGTGAAAAAAATCTACTGGAATTGCTGTTTTCTTGTCATTTTGATGACGACTACGCATTGTTTAGGTTTGTGAGACTTTTATGTTTTGATGAGGAAAAACGGTTCGATGAATCAATTTGAAAATTTACAAGAATATTTATGCCTTAAAAGTCTACAAACTTGCATACCAACGCAAGCCACGCAATAAATATTTGCAAAGAAAAAAAAGATTTACGAAAAGACCACAAAACGTCAGTTTTTAGTACTTTTTTTTTAACTAACGGTGAACGGTAAAAAACAATAATTTTTACAAATTCTTAAGAAAATCTTATGAAACGCTTTCTTAAATTTTCAAAACTGTCTTTGAATTTTTTATAACGTCATTATTTGCTGAGATATTGGTAATCAAGGCTAAAAGTATCTTTTTTCATTCAAAGTCAAATAACCATGCAAAAAAAAATTGCACGACAACAAAAAAATAACTGAATTAAATTTGAATGAACAAGGTATCTGATCATTCCATTTGATTGACTCAAAAAAATTTATCCATAGAAATGAAGACCTTCAAAAAAATAAAAAAAATTATTTTTTTGTCTCGTCTCATTGTTTACAATAACGCAATAACGGTACTTCAAACAAATTTTTTTGCAAATAATTTTCGAAACAAAAAATAAAAAGCTGTAAAATGCTTTTTGTTTCAACTCAATACGACCACTCGTCACAAAGATACAGCTCTTCAAAAAACACTAAAAAAAATTTAAAAAAGTGTGTTCCTTTAATTTCGTTGACTAGTGTATTTCTACCCTCAGTTTTTTTTTCGCAGGAGCTACCAATTTCACTGCTTTCATTTGATGAAGACATTTTTCCACTGATTTTTTTTTTTCTTTATTTGAGACTCAGATTATGATATGAGACACGTTCCTTGCATACCAAATTGAGATTTGTTTCATTGTAAATGCTCAATCTCATTATCTATAGCTCATTCCTAGAGCTCAGTCTCATAAGACTGTGTTAATTCTTTTCGCATTCCATCCTATGTGTTGACAATCTACACCAAAAGTTTCAACTTTGTAAAATAAACTCGATGAGCTTTATCTTAAAAAACACCTATATGATACAAAAATATTTAAGTATTGAACAAACCCATTTCATTGCTGAGCCCAACTATTGCACCCAGTCAAAACTCATTTTTATATTTCCAAAGGGTAAGTCCTGCACTCAACGAAGCCTGAAAGTTTCTTGCATATCGATTCTGTTTGTTTTTAAATAAATAGTTTAGATACCTATATTGTCTTCTTACCTACCTTCTTATTTTTATTTTTCAAGAATCCTAAATAATATGTACGCTTGTGATATGACTGAAATGAAAATCTTCATAACCTAATTTAGGCTCCTTAACACAAAAATAATACCCAGTTTTTTTTATCAAAAAAAAGTATGATAAATTTAAAAACTAATAAAATTAACAAAAACCAGAACAGAACTAAAAATAATGTTAAATTTGAAGTTAGTACAATTTGCATTTAAGGTTTAAATATGGATCTTACTTTATACTTCATAATAGATTTTATAATTTTTGAATCATTTGAAGCCCGTTTTCCTTGGAGTATACATACATCTTCCCTCTTTGTGAGGCAGAACCAAGTCAACCGAAAGTACCAAACACATTAAGTTTTTGTTGAACTCGTATTGCTTATAAAATTCATCGCTTGATTATTTCGTATTTTAATTATATTTTTTTGTTCAACAATCTAAAATGTTCTTCAAACCAATGTATAGAAAATATTATTAGAAAATAAAATTAAACAAAGTGTTTTTGGGAACAAATCAGTAGTTTTCTATTTCATCAAATGCAACAAGTTAAATATAATTAAATATAAATATACACAAAAAATAGAAATAGTTTGTTAATTCTAAAAAATATAAATATAAATAATGTATATAATGTGTAAGCTTTATAAAAAAAAGACATGAAACAAAAATATCCTTTCGCTTTATTATAATTTTTTTTGGTTTTAATTTTCCTTTTTAACGCACATATACAATTGTGTTTGTAAATATTTTCTTATTTCTTTTGCGATAGAAGTAGGTACTAAAATTAAAATGTAAAGATAATTAAAAAAAAAAATCATCATTCGCAACAAACAAATTTGACTGCAAGAGTATTTTGAATAAAAAAACCTAAAACAAAATTAAAAAAATTATTTAAGGTAAGATTGTGCACTATATAATCAATTTATTGTAGTTAAATAATTTTTTTATAAAATTTTCAAATCTGTAACACTACACAAACATTTTTATTACTGTGATATCAGAACTATGTTGCTTGAACCATATCTTTCTTGTTTTAAATAAACTGTATAAATATTATTTAAATGTTACTTTTGACATTTTTTTCTTTTAATAATTTAAATATACTTAAATTTAATTTAAAATTTTAAATGAAAAATGAAAGAAGAAAGAAACGCTTTGGTATACTATGAACGCTTTACAAAACAAAAAAACATACTTGAATCTAGGCTAAGAAATTAAAATTTGTTGTCAAAAGTATAAATAAATTTGTAAAATAAAATATTTAAAAACAAAAAAATGCACGAACATACATACATATTTATCAGAATTGTAATAGACAAATTTGTACATAATATATGGTTTTTCTGTATCAAAAGTCTTTGGTCAATTAAAGTTATATTTCTAAATTTCTTTTTAAAATCATGAACATATTGAAAAAAATTCCTTTTTAATAAGTTAAATGCCATTATTATTATTTCCTTATCGTGTTTAATTTAACTTCTTTTAATTTTATTTTAGCTAATTTTGAGTTATTTAATTTATTTTTATTTTATTTTATTTTATTTTATTTTATTTTATTTTATATTTATGTTTATCTTGTCAAGTTATAGACAAATTTATTGTAATTTATGTAAATATTTGTTAAAAAACTTTCTAAATTTTAAAAATCTTCACAAAAGAAATACATATATAAAATAAAATCGCTTGTATATAAAAAAAATTATCGTAGCCCAGTAGAATGTTAACATGTTGTATAAAAGTCAAAATTTAAAATTATTTATTTTATTTTCAAAAAGAAATTAAAATCTTAAAATGGTTTTTAGACAAAAAAAAAAAAGTCATAAAAAACGAATTATAGTTTATACATATTTTTATTAATGTCACGAAAATAAAATGATTACATTAGAAAAGATATTATGCAAACTTTACTGTATCTGATCTGACTTTAAAGGCCTTAGAAAAAAATTTATGTTTAAATAGATATTATGTACCTATAAACCATAAAAACTAGTTGAATATATATACTTAAATTATAACGTAAATCAGATAAAATTAATTGATAAGAGCATTATTAAACGAATACATAATTATAACTAACACATTTACTTAAACTTATTCATCTGTTACGAACTGTAAAAAAATCTTGGATGGATGTTTAGTTTGTGGTAGAAAAATATATTTGTGTTTTTAGTTACAAAAGTTTTATTTACCGTTAAAAATCAATTCATCATAAATTTAGGTAAAATTGTACATAAAATTTAAACATCAATATAATAGAACATAATAAATGAAAAACATAAAAACATTTTCTTAAAATAGAGCTGTTTTATTTTTTTTTGATAAAAAACAAAAGTGGTTCCAAAAATCATCGATGGAAAATTTATATGCATACATACATACAGGATACAGACGTATACAATATCTACAATATGTACATTTAGGTACACTACATACTCATCAAAAGCCAGACTAAGAGTTGTACGAATTGATTCATATCAAATCCTATACGTTTCGATTAACAGCCAGCAGCCAAGACAGCGAGATTTTTTTACTTCGAAAACCCATTTATCTCAGGAAAATAAGACTTTCATTTCGATAAAATGATGGCAAATCTGAATTTCGATCGAGAACTTTGTTATGACGTCTTAAGAACTTTCAGAAAAGTACACTTAATTTAAGCCAGGGCTAAAATTTTTAGGTGGCGAACGGGTTAGAATTGTATGCTTATTTCTCGAAAAATATCAGCTTTCCTTTTGTCTTAAGTGTATTTTTGGTAAAAAAAAAAAACAATTAGCTATCAACAAACTGGATTTTTATTTTTTGTTTTTAGGTGACTAGAAATATTGGAACGAGTAAGGAAGATATCGAGGTTTTTCAAAAAAGACTCGTGCGAGCATTTTGATTTTCGTAGCAAACGTGTTTCTACGGCCGCGTCCACATTACTGAATCTACTTGAGACAGTAGCGGATCCAGAGGGCTATAGGGGCTGAAGCCCCCCCCCACGGCTGATTCAGAAGAGAGTTAAACAAACAAAACTAAGATTGTGGCTACAAAATTTACATGTGAGCTGTGATTTTCCAAGCCCTAGGGAAAATGAACGAATTGTAAGACTGAACCATATTATATGCAACTGTGTTTTTTTCGAAGCCCCAAGAGAATTGGATGAAAAAAGGCGATTATATAAGAAATCAAATGGCTCTATTTATTTGAAGCCCTAAAGGTATTAGACGAAAAATTGAGGCTTGGGGCTAAGCCTTTACGAAGCGTTTTCCTAAGCCTGCAAAGGAATCTGATGAAAACTATAACACTGGATAGCGCTAACAAATTAGCATAATAGCTGTTTTTTCAGGCAGTAATGGAATCCGACGAAAATAAGAGGCAAGAGCTAAAAAATTAGCATGAAAGCTGTTCCGAAGTCCAGGGAAAAATGGAGCTTGGGGCTTAACAATTTGTATGTGAGCTTTGTTTTTTCCAAGCCCGAAGGGAATCGGAATAAGAAATAACTAGTTTGGGGCTAGTATGTACGCATACCTAAATGCTGCGTTTTTTTCCAAGTCCTTATATTGAAACTAGTGAGGTTGACTTTCATGCTATTATTGTTACCTAGATTTCCTTGGGTAATTTCTTAAAGATCAAATTAGGTTTGATAAAATAAATCAATGTTACCTTTTTCTTCAACTCCTCTTGATATTTTTCGGACTTAGTTGAGCCCGTATAGCTTTTGGGGCTTTAGTTTAAAAACTCAGCTTCCGGTGTAAAAAATCAACCTGATAACAGAATACGTCGAATGAATCAGGTTCAAAATTGACATTTGGCTCATAGTAAAAATGTCAAAACTCAGTCTGATTCGCTCCACAGCTCATTCGACGGATGCTATAGGTAATCGGGCTGAATAACTTTGATATGGATAATTTGCATGATAATATCAAAATATTTTTTTTGAAATTGAAACTTATGTTTTTATATCAGATTGTTTTCGTGTACCGAAGGATATTTTGACGGTTTCATAGACTGCTTTAAGACGAAGTGGTTTTTGATCTTACTTTTTCTGATTTCATTTGTGCTCTAACGAAAGATTAGAGAGCTCTTCCCGCGAGCAATATTCATTAAATGAAATGAAAAAGAATTTCAATTCGTTTCGAACTCGTTTTCGAAATGTAAAAATCAGCTGTAACGGGTAACATTTTTGTTTTAATATGAACCAAGTAGATACTCGTTAACTATAAATAAATAGAAATTGAAGAGCAGACAACAAGTTGAATGACGTTAATCAAACCAATTTTGTGCAAGCAGGACAATTGCATATTACGATTGTAATCTGCTTCAAAAAATGACAATCATTTGATGATCATATTGACTTTGATTTGACCTTTTCGAAAACGGCCAACGTCAGTTCGTATGTTAAATGACAAAGTCTTTTTTATCAACGTCACTCAATTTTCTTGCAAGTGCATTTGACATGTTCTCTCTCTTCTTAATATTTTTATCGTCAGTTCAATTTTTACTGCAGAATTGCAACGCAGATAATGTTTTTTAATATGTGACCTTTGCAAACTGTCTTATCGAACACAATGCTTATGCAGAAAACTTGTATTTGAATTTTCGAACAAAACGACATTTGAGAACATTCTGCAAATGCGTCTTGACGCAGATGATTTTTTCGAAAACGGCCTTTACCTGCAAAGCCATTGGCCAATAATCTTGTCACAGTTAAAGAGGAGGCTAAAACTTTCACTCGAACTAGAAATTATAGTTCTATAGTTAGGAAAAAATGTTTGGGTAGCTATTTCTTCAATGATCTAGCAGAAATCTCGAAGTCAACAGGCAATAACATCTCAAGTTTAATGAACTTCATCAACGCCTCTAAATGGTTCGATGCTCCATAAGGTTTCATAGGTTATATTTTTAAAGGGATGGTCCAATCCATCAGGGTACCACAATGGATCAACATTGATCTTAGTGTGACGGGAACAAGATCCACTGTCAGCCCATCAACCTAACCTAACCTAACCTAGAAAGTTTAGAGTTGGAATAGGAACATACCGATGTGCCATTATGCTTTCCGAAATTTGAGGTGATGTTACACAGATCCAGAGAGATTTCAAAACGCTGCAAACACACCATGCTACAGCCACAACGTGCTTCATTTCACAAAGTTCCAAAGTAACCGCTGTTCGAGACACCTGTATAGCAATTACGGAAGAAGTAATTGCGTTCTTCAAATTTCAAACCCACATCGCTTTGTTTGACCAGGTGTGGAGAGTGATATGAAGTGTGCTCCAATTTTCTGTAGATTGTGGAAACTCATGACAATTGCCCCCCCCCCCCCCCCTGAACGAAATCCTGGATCCGCGCCTGGGCCTAGTTCGCCTTTCATTCGCTATACAGACAACAAAATATTCTAACACAATTAACAATGAGTATATTCACATCATCGATTCCTGATACGATTTCAATCCTCTAATTGATTCGTATGTAAGAATATTTTATTGCAGCGAGAGTGTATCGGTATCGGCACAATAGTGTGGATCTGGCTCAAAAGTTTTCTGAAAATTGTTTGTGTGACGTATTATCAGATTTTTTGGCTTGGTTTCTATCAAGTAAACATTTTCGAAGGAAGTCAGTCAGAATTGACTACTTTTCATTAATCTATATTCTTAACTGTATCTACTTGAGCTATTCAGACATCTCTAATATTTTTGACTCTTCCTGCCACCATAGGAAAAGCTTAAAGATTTTCTACGAAGCTGAAATCAATCAAAATTTCTTTCAAAGGCTTAGCATCATTGATCATTGATATCAATTGAAAACCGAAGAGCAGGGAAATTAGATTTGAGTACCTAGTAATTGATGATTTCGCTTTTGCCAAATCAAGAAAAAAAAATTAGTTACCTTTTATTTTTGTAAGCAAAAAATAGTTGCATTATTTCAATAATATAAATTCATTTGACCACCACTAAAGAAGTAATTCCAAAATAGGGCCCCATATTTGATCTTGCCTTGATGCCCACCAGCTTAAGTTAGGGCCCTGAAACCACCTCATCTTCAGAGAGTATAAAACAGCATACAAGTGTTCCCCTGCATGCCATAAATGAAAGATTTGATAAAATAACACATAATTATAACCTACCTCTTTCAACATGATATCACCATGATGTTCTACAGTGTTTGAATTTATAATTATTTGTCTTTTTTTTCAATCACTCATATTCAATCAAAAAGCCGGCATCAAATTTTTCCTAATGGCAAATTGTATATCTCACGCAAACACTGCACTTGCTCAAAACTAGACCTTAAACAAGAAGAAGCAACTACCAACTACCACGCAATGTCAATATTGGCAAATATTTGTTCATGCATCAGTGCAGCAGCTTTAAACTTAAATAAATTTATTTAAATGGCCTGAAAAACAAGACTTATAACACAAATTGCAAAAATTAGATACATAATAATCATCAAACTAACAACTTAGCCAAAGTGCATTGCAATGGCTATAATGGCATATGGCCTACATAGTTCCAGCTGACCCAACATGTTTCAGTCGAACGCGCTGATGTTGCAATCGCACAAAAAAGCTCTCTCTCTCTCTCTCTTTTTACATCCACTCAAACTCCGGCTCTGTGTTTACAATAATACTATTTGGCTTGAAATTTTATTTAAACAAGTTTTTTTTTTGCGGCAACACCAAAAACAGAACAACAGTTATTATGTGAAAATTATTGAAATTGAAGCTTAAAATGGTTTAGAAGTGGAAGTGGTATTCATATACTGAACCATGACGAAAGATTGTCTCTGAAGAGACCTATGGAAGGCCTACTTTTGACTTAGTAGGCGGATGTTGGATTTGACGAATGATGGATTTTGAGTTGAGTTTAAATAAATTTGAATTTTTATGGATATTGGACGAGTGTCGTAAAGATTGAACTTTTTTCTTTTGAAATAAATAATAATTGAAGGGATTTTTGTATTACTTTGGAAATACCAGTGAAAATTTCATTATTCATTGAATGAATAAAAAATTTAGTAAAATATTTTGCATTCAAAAAAATTCGTATCAGCTTAACCAAATACAAATTCTTAAGGAGTGAATACAATAATTTAAACGTGCGAAAAATAATTTATTTCAAATAGTAGGTATGTATCTGTGGTATCATTTGGTAGGAACATAATAACTCTCGAGATTAATTTACATCTTCATGTCCACTTTAAATCAAGCTAGAGCCTAAACGGGTAAGCCAATTTTCTTCAAATTTGAAATGTACTAAGTTTTTTTTTAATATTTTCATAAATATTTCAATTTAGAAGAAAATTGGTCAATACTCCAGTCAAATTAGACATTGACCCGGATTTTTGAAAAAAAAAACAAGCTGAAAATTGGTGAAAATGTTGAGATTGAAGTCTTGAATGAAATATATAAATCCCAAAAAATCCGACTTGGGGAAAATCCGCCATCTTGGAAAAACTGCTGCCACCTTGAGTCTTTCTCTTTTCGAGTATAGCTTTGAAACCAGTACCCAATTACGGTGATGGTTTCGACACCAAATGAAAGCAGTAACGTTTATTTGTTGGGTAGAACACTTAAATATTGAAATATAGATATTGTAATGACTTTCATATTTGAACTATAACGTCTCCGAATAGCAAACAAACGGACAGTACGTTGTCTCGATGTCTTTAAGTCTTGCAGCTTTGAGTCGAACAAACTCGCAGCTTGGGACACGCACTTTGACGACAGAACTATGTCCACAGAAATCTCTCCAAAAAGAAAGTCTATATGTGTGTTCATCAATTCATCACTGAGCTGGGAGACCTTTGTTTCTTGGAATATCAAAACTGCCAGTGACAGTTTTGTTTAAAAATGTGCGTGGATAGCTCGAGCGTAAGCATGACCATTGACCACTCACCATGTGCGTCACCGTATTAGTGGCATACAGCGTCTCCCAGAGTTCTTCCAAACCACTTCCAGCCATGATGAGATGAGGAGGTAAAAACCACCGCTAGCACAACGACGCGTGACAACTGGCTGCCTTCTCCAGCGGAAACAACGATTTCAAGCGCCTTCGCATACAGAGGTTTATCAAAGGCTGCTTTCTTTCTTCGGACATCTTCACGGCGGGGTAAAGAAGGCATGTGTTAGTAGTAGTTGGGTTTCATGGACTGAGGTTGACGAACGGCAACGGAAGAACTTTGAATGTTTCAAACGTATGTTGATGGTAAGCTGTCACGGAGTCCATGAATCCATCCAACCTAGTACTGATGTTTCTGAGTACTGGAATCCCCACATCCATAGAATTTTAGTGAGATGCACTTCATGTAGGTACTGATGAGGGCTCCGGAACGGCCGGCGGCGCTGACATCTTGTGCAACGATGGATGAAGCACGGAGTCTCATGGTGTTTTTGTAGGGTACCAAATGGAGTGATCCTAAAGACGCCAGTACTGCTCTGGAGGATGCTTTGGAGCTTCCTATGTCCACGTTGCTTTGCTGCACGACTCCTGCTGGAGCTATGCACCGTATTCCCCCCATGAAATGAAAGGTCCCGTAACCATCCAACGGTCTCACGTTATGATCCCCGTTGTCAAAAACAAACTGCACGAAGGCACCCGCGTCCACAGAAGGCTGATGTACGTTTTGTCCAACACAGGCTTCAAAATGCATCGTTTCAGCATACGGCACGCAAGCACCTATCTTTGAAAGCATGTCAAGCAACAGCTTTGACCCATAACGTGTATGAAGAGTAATTCCTAATCCATGTTGCAGGAGTGAAAGGAAAGAGCGAGGTCGAGCGGCAGCAATGATTGCATGAGCCACAGCTGTGGCTTTCCTTTTGGTAGCAGTGTCTTCTTCAAACGATCTCCGAGAAAGATTTTAAGAAAGCTAGGAATCGAATTTTCATTTCAAGAAGAAATTTGTTCTGCTGTAGGATAAGTCGTCTTCTCGAGCAATTTTTGCCGCGGATTCTACAATTCTTATATCTTCTTCTTTTTCATTTATCTTCTTTTCTCTGTACCAAGCTTCATTGAAAATCTGATATGCCTTTCCGACAAAACATAGGATACTAAGCTAATGCACGTGCTTTCTCGATTATTGGTAAGGTAGCAACAACACTATATGGTAGGTAGTTGCCAATCTGGATGTTTGCTATCGAAAACACCAACTTCCTTTCAACAGAACATGCATTGGTTTTTAAAATCGAATACTTCACTTGTGATGCCCCGACGGTTGCTTCGTTTAGGTTGATGTTAGTTTAATTCACTATCATTGCGTACAAGAACACGATGAGTACCTACAGCCTTTGCAACAGTTCACATGAACAGTAACACTGTTTTTGTCGTTGAGTTGCTCAGCAATATCATCATTCTGCGCTTGACTTATGCGGCGAAGGGTAGCTAGACCTCTTTTGACAAGAACAATTTCACCATTTTGGCTACCTTTGCACAAAACACACCATTCATCCTCCATTTTCAAGTCGCCAGACAATAACTTTGACTTATCTTTTACTCAAAAATATACACTTAAAGGCAGGAAACTTTAAAAGTTATAAGAAACATAGAAACACCTTCCCTTAACATAAAACGTTCGTTGCTAAAAGCAGTCACTAAACAGAACCGGCAAACAGTTTATAACAATGACCTCTCCGCAACCAAAGGGTTCAGGGTTCGAATCCTGGTGGTACCCAACTTTTTGATGTGTAAACATCTTAGCGCTCGGTATGGGTAAAATTGAAAATCGGTTGTAACGGATTTGGGCTCACGGTTCCGTTTGGAACCATTTTGTTTGTTGTAGGTAAGTAGAACTCTGTAAACTCGAATAGGTAAGGTAGTTTTCATTTTATACCCAATGGTTTTGGTATTTGCTAAGTGGAGTGAATTCCTTACAACCCGACTCTACATGTAGATAATTTCTCTCAGAATGTTCGTCTTATCTAATGGAGTCACTCCGTTTCATATCTTGATTGGATGTCAAGATGCAATCTTGACAGAGATATTTGACATACATTTTGCCAGGTGAAGATTTTGTTGCTTTTTTTTCTAGAAATTTAATTTTTTATTTCATTATTTTGTATCCATATGCTGCTTTTGATGTTAATCTCTGCAATCGCGAGTGGCAATTTTGGTTTGTGATATTAAGTGTTATTTGCAATTTCTTGATTTGAAATGTCATAACATGATTTGCCAAGTGGCGCATTCTTTTCTGTTTCTCTAGTTGGATGTGGTTAATGTGTCAAAAAGAAGTGTTGTTATGTCATATTTAAAAAAGTTACTTTGAGTTACTTTACATTTAGGAACGACAAAAGCTAAAAATATGGCTGATCTGTCAAACAAATTGGGTGAAAAAAAGTCGAAATAAATTTGGAATTAAAATTCAAGAAGAAATTGTGATTTCATTATTGAAAAGAACTTTTATCAGCACTTCGAAAATGCATACATTTTTCAAATTAAATTTCATTTAACTTCATTCTAGCACAAAATTGAATATTTAAGCAAAAATATTTCCATTTTTTTTATCATTCATTACTTGCACAAATTTCTTTACTACAAATCGATCAAATCAGATAAAAAAATGTCGCAAAACCTGGAAAAAACTTCCAAACTCACTATCGACGGTAAAATCAATAAAAATAAAAATATACATATTAGCTTTATATTTCTCCCCAGATCTGATCTGGATTGTACATGCATACATGTATTACAAAAACAACACAATATCCGACCTTGCTTTTGGATTTCGATTTACAAATTAATTCTGACCATACACCCTTTAAAGTAGAAGTTTTTTTAAGAAAATAAATAGAAAAATTATTCATAGCCAAAGACTATAAGCAATTAATCAATTTATTACTTAATTTTTGTGGAGTTTATGAATGAAATTCAATTT
Source organism: Dasysyrphus tricinctus (assembly GCA_963921185.1). Lineage (NCBI taxonomy): Eukaryota > Metazoa > Arthropoda > Insecta > Diptera > Syrphidae > Dasysyrphus > Dasysyrphus tricinctus. The sequence continues at coordinate 75,507,324 of OY992531.1, forward strand.
TAAAAGGTAATTGCGGCCTTTATTCCAAACTGCGTTTCGCCCAGGCATGGTGCTGGGCTCATCAGTTAGATGCCACCATACTAAATCTAAGACACCCTTTGTACTTTTTTGCAAACATGAGTTTTCTCTCTCACAGGTAAATGGCTTTTTGTGTTGAAGATAGGGAGAAAATAGAGAATAGAGTAGAGAGAAAATACAGAAACAAAAGGATAAACGGGGGTCGGATAGGTATATAACACTCTTGTCGCACTGGGATCCTGTTTGTTTTATTATGATAATCTAATCCGGATCAGATCTAGGGGATAATAAAATTAAGCTATTACATACTACAAAAATGATATCCATTCCAAACTGAACGATCGAGAAGCAAACAAAAGATAACTCAAAATGAAAACATCGTGATTTCAGCTGCTTTTGACGGATTAACCATTTCAATTCAGTATCAAAGAGATGAGTTGGAAAAATGTAGGTACTCAAAGTTTCTTTTTGTCACTTTAACTATGAATCCAGGAACAACTTTGTGACGTCATAAAGTTTTCTCGGAAGGTGTTTTTTAATGGGTAAATTCATTATAATTTGTGTCGTGCAACCATTTTGTTTTAGCGCTTGTATTACAGATTCCTAATTTTTGCCATACGTGGTAATGACCCGATCCCTTACCTTCAGGTGAAAACGAATGTTTACACATCTTCCACGCGAGTCCCGGTACTCACACATTTTTTTTTATTTTTTCTTGTGAACAATTAAGTTAAGTTAAAACGATATTATTAACATTAAATACTTATTCACAACAACTATTGCATTTTTCATCTAGTAAAAATGTGATTAATAACGCACAAAACCAATAAATTATGTTCATGAAATTAAAACCCTACAAATGTTTTTAATAAAATGAAATTTGTTGAACAACTTTGTCGATTGCTATCCATTTGAATCGGATTACGTTGGGTCAACAAATGTTGAATGGCTTTGTCGATCAACACGTCTACACTTACTCAACACTGTTGATCAACGATGTTGATCTAGACAATTCGACATAATGTGGACGCGGCCTTAAACAATTGTTTACCTTTAACATTCTACATCAAAAACGGAGAAAATCTGGCGGTTTGTTCACTAGTTACAGCCAAAAAACGAAAGAATCAAGATGGTGGATTTTACCCAAGCCGGATTTTTTGGGATTTCAAGGATCTCATATAAGACATCATCCTCGATAATTCCACCAATTTTCAGCTTGTTTTTTCAAATGTCTGGGTCAGGGCTATATTTTTTGTCTAATTTGACTGGACTATAACCCGTTTAGGCTCTAGCTCGATGAACGTGAAGCTTTAAATATTAATTGTTGGAGTTATCTAACTTCTACGAAACATCACAGATACATTATATTAATTGTGTTATGTAGTTAAAACCACTTGTTTAGTTCTTCTAAATTATAGAATTTCTGCTTTGCAAATCCGTCTTTCAGGTAATAAAAGTTTTTTTTTTCAATGTCAAAAGAGTTAAATAAATAAATTTTATAAACTACGAAGGTCATATAATATGTAAATTATGAATGTATGTATGTACAATGTACATATGTATGTATTTAGGTAAATTCAAAATGCAGCAAACATTCTATCTATAACTATCGAATTGAATGATGTCACTTTATATAATTTGACCAAATAATACAAAAAAATAAACTTCTTTTATAAACAATTCCAAAAGCATGTTGCTGTTGTTTTTGCTATTTTTTTTTTATTTTTTTGTCGATAAAATGTACAGTCTCTTTTTTATTTTGTTATCAAATCAAATTGAAAAGAACTTCAAAGTCTTCATAATCTATTTGTTTTTCTATTTTTTTTTTATTGCTAGCTAGTTCTTGCAAAACTCGTTATCTTGCTGTATTTTGGTTACCTTGAGATTTTTCGGTTCGATCACCTTTCAGTTAGTTTTTTTTTCGCACCGTTGTTCCTTGTCTTGTATTTTGGTAATACAATTGGTTGATGGTTTATCATTGGATTATCTTTTCTGATCACATATCATTCATATACCTGATATTTTTATTGACGGCTTATGTTAAAATAATTCATAATGCGTTCTTTGAACTAGGTACTATTTTGAGTGTGCACAATATGGCACCATAATTTAATAAAACGATTTAAGTAGGTACATATACCCGTTAATGGGTGATTCTACAAATAATGGAAGAAAATGATGATAGTTTCAGCAAAGAAGTTTTGGAAGCAAATACACGTACAAACTAACTACAGGTGAACTATAGAACTCCCTTTCACATAATTCAAAACGGCCAGTCTAAAAAATAAGAAATAACGATTTTATGGGCATTTTTTTGAAAACAGGAACGAAATTTTTATAAATATTTTCCTATTTTAGGTCATTTTTTAAATAAATACAAAATAATATAAAACGCAACCAAAATTTCAATCGAGACGACAGTTTTAAGCTTTTACGTTCTTGGGATCCCGTCATTAACACCTTATCGTCATCCCAGTTCAAACTTAAAACACCCTGTGATTTAGTGAGCATTGTTTGCTCCCAACAAACTGCACCTCAACGTCAACAACAACAACAACAACACCATGAGATAGAACCTCCTACGCACAGCTACGACCTGCGTAGTCAATCTAATATATCATTATCATAACATCTCAAGAGCAGTTTCCCGGTGACCACGCTAAATGCAATTTGATGCGAACCGTTCGGGGTGGGTGCACTCTTTAAACTTTTATAACGCGGTTAATCCGAAAAATAATTATCTTTTATGTCTATTAACAACCGCGAAAGCCTAAAAATATAAATCGTACCCTCGTCTAAACAGAGGGACTACAATGGGACTGAGGCCTGAGGACAGAGTGTTTTCAAAGTGTTTGCGACAAAAATATACAAACGCATTGCACTAAAAAATAAAAAATTAACTATAAAATTTGGGTATTACTTAGTCTATAATATAATATTACAAAATATGCCTATTAACATCCAAAATTTGTATGGTTTGAGGTCGAAATACTGGCAGGGTCAAAATTCTGATTTCAAAATTCTGTTTTTCAAAATTCTGCTTTTAAATTACTGTTTTACAAAACTCTGCCAATAATAAAAAGAATGTTTGAAAAATGTTAAAAAGCACGTGCTTTTTACCATTTTCCAAACCTTCTTTTTATTATTGACACAATGTTGTAAGGCAATTTTCACATACTTGTCTCATCATAAAATGGGGAAAATTTCTTGCCTTAGGTTTTAAGACTGCTCTTTTATCTAAGACAATAATTGTGGCTAAAGCATAGTTTACAGTTCCCATGCGAAAAAAAAATCAAAATTTTCAAAACGATTTTTCATCTATTCTGTGCACTTAGTTGAATAATATTCAAGGTGAAAAACGGTGTCCTTGGCCTAAGCCACCCATTGAGTCATTAATTTATCCCTAATTAATAAAATATAGGCCTAAAAATTGAAAATAATTATTTTTGGATGAAAAAACTACTGCATGCCAATAAAGCCTTGAAGTGAAAATTTTTTTTTTTTTGGAAGAACCGACCATCAAAAAAAAATATTTTATTCAACCACACTTTTTTCGCATGGAAAACAATTGCCGGTCCATTGTTTTGCATAACATTCCATGACAGCAATGTTTTTTTTTGCATGAAACTGTAAACTAATCATGCAAACAATTAATTTTGCCTTTCACCTCAATTATATTTGACATGCGAGAATATTTGCATAGGTTTTCTTTTGCGCACGGGAACTGTAAACTAGGCTTAACCATAGTTTACATTTCCATGCGCAAAAAATATTTTCTTAGCAATTTTCTACCTAGTTTGTGCATAATTTTGTATAATATTCAAGACAAAAAATGTTTGCACTGGCCTAAGCCACCCACTGAGTCATTAACGTATCCTTAATTGTTAAACTACAGACCTAAAAATGGAAAAAATGACGTGACGATGGGAAATTGTATAGAACATAAATATTAAAGTTTCGTATAAGCAAACAGCTCTTAAGTACATTGGTTATGAGCTGCGAATTGCGAATGGTTTTGACATTTCTTTCACATGAGTGGTAGCCGCCATACGCGAATTGTCATAAAAAAAAACAGTGCTACAAGAAAATTTGAGGTTAAATTAAATTCGAGTGAATTTTTCATTCGCAAATTTGTCAAATGCGTCATTTGCGTTGTGGTTTGCGAAAAAGTGTTTGACAGTTCGCAGAAAATGTTTCGTCATGCACGTTGAAAATATTAAATTGCTAAGTTTGACAAATTAGACTCGTTAAAGGCCGCGTTTTCTTTTTAAATTGAAGATAGAACAGTTTATTCACTTTGTCGAAAAGTTAAAACAAAATGTGTTGGTATTTGCGCTTGAACTTGCGTAAGTAAATTGATTCGCATTCACAGTTCGCAGCTCATGTGAAAGGCACTCTATTGTTTTGATCAGACAAAAAGTTCCCTCGAAATTCCAAATAAATAAATATTTTTAATTTTTTTCAATTTTCATTCCTCTAAGAAAAGAAAGACATAAATCCTTATGTTTTGACATGAAATTATTATAAAAACTTAAAATAATTACTGACCACAATTATTGCAGTCTCCAAAAAAAAAAAATACCATTTATCTTTCTTCAAACACTTGCCATTCAAACCTTTGTGTCAAACAAACAGATTAATCCTGTTTGACGATCCCAAAATTAAAATAATGATTGCCTCCAAACATGTTTGGTTACTTGTTATAAACATCTTGTTTTTGTTTTTGATTATTTTTATTTTGCTATCAGCAACTGGTCTATGAACAGCATAGCTAATCTATTATCGTTCCTGTTTCGCGTTTCCTACAAACAAACAAAAACAAACAAAACAATTAACTGAAGTTGATTTTCTATAACATGTTCTTCAACAAGTAAATTATGAGGTTTTTATGTTGGTATTGAATCTGAAAATCTGATCAAAAGCAATTTTCAAGTTTGGAAAACAAATATATTTATAAAAAGTAGCAATGCTTCTATACTCGTTTTAAACTTAATCAAAGTATGTTTATTCTTATCATGAAAAATATTACCATTTATGAGAAATGCGACTTTAAACCAAATACCAGGAAAACAAACAACTATTACAAAAAACAATTGTATATTTTGTTCTCATTATACCGTTAGCTTTTGGAGGCTGAGTGGAGGCCGAGCAGACGACGAGCGGATGGCGAGCGGACGCTGAGCGGATGCCTAGCGGACGCCGAGCGGAACGCCGAGCGGACACTGAGCGGACACTGAGCGGAAAACGAGCGGACGCTGAACGGACGCCAAGCGGACACTGAGCGGACGCTGAGCGGAGGCTGAGCGGACGCTTAGCGGAGGCCGCTCGGACGCCGAGCGGATGCCGATACTACGATAAAGTAGGTAAACATTTCTATGGATATTTCTTTGTTTCGGATTAAAACTTTGTAAAATATAATATTTTAACTACGAAGTATTGCGAAAATATACAGATCAATATTTAAATCATATTTATATGAAGCAAAAATTATTTTCAAGAGGGTGGTCCAAAAATAACTATCGAAATTTTGGGATTCAAATTAATTTAAATCATACGAAAATTGCTTGAAGCGTACATTTTGAGAAAAAAAATTGTAAAATTTTAAATTGCCCGAAAACCGAAACCCTCGGATCTTCGTTGTTCCTTGATTAATTTCAATGAAATTGACACCGGTGATAGCTGATACAGAATTAAAAAATAAAACAATATTTTCAAAACAGGGTGTTCCAAAAATATGTCAACATATTGCAACTTCGTTGTTCCTTGAGCGATTTCAACGAAATTGACAGCAGTAATAGCTGATGTGGAATAAAAAGGAAACAAAAAAATTCAACAGGGTCTTGCAAAAAAATTTCAACTTCATTGTTCTTTGAGTGATTTCGATTAAATTAACACAGGTGATAGTTGATAAAGAAATAAAGTACATATCTTCAAAACAGGTTGCTTCAAAAAATGTCAACACTTTAATTTTCAAAAGGTGTTTCAAGAAACGTCACCTATGTTACTAAACCTGACCGATGGTCAAAGTTTGACCATTCTACCCCACACAACAGGTGAAATAGATTTATGCATGTTAGAAAAAAAATTACTTCTCAAGTTTTTTGTTCATAATAATGAATGTCATATAAATTGATTGATCCGCATCTGAGGTGTATTCTGGAGTAAGGGCTACAATTACCCTTCTATTGAATATTATAAATAAACTACAAAAATTAAGGAAAAATATTTAATGTTTAGTTTTGTTTGAAAATTTCATCCAAATTGTAAGATCCATTTCTGAGAAACCAATAAATAATAAAAATTGGCATAAGGCAGTAGGCAGATTCTACTGAAGCTTTTTTTATTTTTTATTCGTATCAATTATTACCAGTGTCAGTTACATTAAATTCGCTCAAGGAACAACGAAGATGAAAATTTTTGACATTTTTTTTAAACACCCTGTTTTTATTTTTTTTTATTTTCTTATTCTGTATCAGCTATCAACTGTATCAATTTAGTTGAAATCGCCCAAGGAATAACGAAGTTGCAATATGTTGACATATTTTTGGAACACCCTGTTTTGAAAATATTTTTTTCTTTTTTAATTCTGTATCAGCTATCACCGGTGTCAATTTCATTGAAATCGATCAAGGAACAACGAAGATCCGGGGGTTTCGGTTTTCGGGCAATTTAATATTTTATAATTTTTGCTTCATATTAATATGGCTTTAATATTGACCTGCATATTTTCGCAATACTTCGTAGTTAAAATATCAAAGGGCACGGTAGTGCCCAGCCAAGTTCGCGGCACTACACCCATCTTACAGGAACAAACTCAAGGGATTTTCAACCCCCCTCTAACTTTAGTACCAATAAAAGTCAGAAACTTCAAACTCGCAGTATTTTCTAAGCTGATCAAACACAGGTGGCTCACCAAATTTCAACTCTTTAGCATTAGTAGTTCCCAAGATATAGGACTTCTAGTCAGGTCAAATGGTAGTTTGAAGTGGAAAGTTCTGGTGTAATTAATTTAAGTGGCTCCCTTTATGTTTTTGGGGTCGCTGAACACTAATCTGAAGTTTTCCAACAAAATTTTTCACGGCAAATATGAGAATTCGTCAAAAAACGTCGAAAATTTTGACATTTTTTGTCTTTTTTCCTTATTGCTCAAAAATTAATTTTTTTTTGCAAAAAGCGCTGATGCAAAAATAAAGACAATAAGATTACCTACAATCTACGTTTTAATCATTTTTTTGTACGACTTATGGTTTCTGCGGAAACAGTCGTTGAAAAACAGCCAAAAATCCGTCATTTTTAAAAAATTGCATAAACGATTTTTGTTTGTATTGTTTTCTTCATTACATGAAAAGTAGGCCATGAGTTATTATGTTATTTGCATTTTCTAATTGTAGTTGTCTAAAAGTATTATATTGCAATGGTTAAGTGTCTAAGTTTCAGTATTCCAAACAGTCAAAATGTCCATTCAAAAGTGTTTTATTTGTGACAAAGATTGGAGTATGGTGCAGTGAAGATGATCTTATGGACGTATACTGCAGTGGTACGGCCGATTCTAACATATGGTTCGATTGTCTGGTGGCCTGCACTTAACAAGGCATATAATATCGACAAACTCAAAAAGGTTCAAAGAACAGCTAGTTTTGGTACCACAGGTCTTGCTCAACGGATGCCTTAAGCGTTTTTCCGCACCTCCTACCACTTGATCTACAAATAAAATATTTAGTATCTTGCAGTGCCTTAAGACTTAAATAATCAAATTCTTCGGTTGCTAAACCTTATGGTCACAGCAATATCACAAATTTGATTCCCACTGATATATTTTCGACACCCACTGACTACCGTGCTCCTACAATGAGCCTCAGTAAGGATTTTAAAGTCTTATTCCTATCCAGAGGGGACTGGGATGATGACGCCGTGATGAGAGACTTAGACACAACTATCTATACTGATGGCTCAAAGATGGAGTGCGGTGTTGGCTCAGGAGTCTTCTCTGAGTCTTTCAACATTTCTGAGTCATTTCGGCTACCGAATAGGCATGCAAGATCCAAACCAAAATAGTAATACAGCCATCCTTACAGACATTCAGTCGGTTGTGAAAGCCATTGATTCGGCTACTGATGAGCTCGCAAAGTCTAAATATTAACATCAAGGTCACTCTTATCTGGGTTCCTGGTCACAGTGGCATTGAGGGAAATTAACGGGCAGGTGAAAGAGCCAGGCAAGGATCAGCCCTTCACATCTCACCCCCTTGGAGTTGGGAAGGCAATATATTGTCAATTTTCCTTAGGGAATCCAATCTTAGGTGGAGCAGTTTAACCAACTGCAAAATATCCAGTACGATCTGGCTCGCCTTTAATAAATCCCGAACAATTGATCTCATGTGCAGACCCAAGCGGGACATAGCCAGGGTCGTAGCAACCTGCACTGGACACTGGTCAATTGGAGAACATGCGGCGAGGCTGGGTATTCCTTACAATACTCACTGTCACAGCTGTGGAGACCAGCAAGAAAAGGAAACAATCCTTCATTTTCTCTGTAAATGTTCAGCTCTAGCCAGAATGAGAGGCACAATCGTTTGGAATAGCTTTTTTTGAGGACCTAAACGAACTTTCCGAAATGAAGATCAAAGACTTGATCTCTTTTCTAAAAGCCACGAAATGGATCTGAGCGAAATGCGATCCAATCGAGTGAGTGTCCTATGACCCAACTCCTATCTTTTGTACTGACTCACAAGATACCTCAACCATACTTCAAAGCCGTCATATTTCAAAGCAAGGAACGCTTTTCTGGTTTCTTGGGAAAGATGATCTTCAACCCGCACTGGAAGAAATCTCACATCCAACCCAGAAAACGGGACACCTGAGGAATAAGCCCCTCACAGAATAAACCCGCAAATCGTCACTTAAGACTGCTTTCATACACAGGTCAAACGAGTGATGGTATCAAAACGGCGCAATCCAGTGCTAATTGGGCAAAGAGCGAGTGTTACGCTCTTGTCACCATTTCTACCTACCATTTACCATTTATATAGCTTTTTTGGCAGGTTGTATGCACTTTCACTGATTTCTTACCTGCCAAAGAAGCTCCCTTTCCGTCTTTTCTCTTCTTGCTGGCTTGAAGGAGCGTTTCAATTGCTTTTTCAATCACCACTTTCACTGCACCATACTCCAATCTTTTTCACAAATAAAACACTTTTGAATGGACATTTTGACTGTTTGGAATACTGAAACTTAGACACTTAACCACTGCAATATAATACTTTTAGACAACTACAATTAGAAAATGCAAATAACATAATAACTCATGGCCTACTTTTCATGTAATGAAGAAAACAATACAAACAAAAATCGTTTATGCAATTTTTTAAAAATGACGGATTTTTGGCTGTTTTTCAACGACTGTTTCCGCAGAAACCATAAGTCGTACAAAAAAATGATTAAAACGTAGATTGTAGGTAATCTTATTGTCTTTATTTTTGCATCAGCGCTTTTTGCAAAAAAAAATTAATTTTTGAGCAATAAGGAAAAAAGACAAAAAATGTCGAAATTTTCGACGTTTTTTGACGAATTCTCATATTTGCCGTGAAAAATTTTGTTGGACAACTTCAGATTCGTGTTCAGCGACCCCAAAAACATAAAGGGGGCCACTAAAAATAATTACACCAGAACTTTCCACTTCAAGTCCCTTTTGAACACCATTTGACTGGACTATTCAAAAATCTCAAAAACCGTAACTGACTGACTGATTCACTGACTCACTGACTCACTGACAGATCATCAAAATTATGGAGCACTTCCCGACATCGTAGAAATTTGAAATTTCGCACAACGGTAGGCCTTGTGGTGTATACAAAGGAAAACATCGAAAATCTGCAATTTTCTATTTAGGGGCGTGGCATCCACCCACATTCTTACAAAATTTTTATAAATTATATAGAGCACTTCCGATTGTTGTAGAACGATGAAAATTGGTAGGTCGGTGGGGCTTAAAGAACTTAGAAATAAAAAAATTGAAAAAATCCGAAATTTCTATTCAAGGGGCGTGGCATCCACCCACATTCTTAAAAATTCTTATAAATTATATGTAGCACTTCCGATTGCTGTAGAACGATGAAAATTAGTAGGTCGGTACAAGGCCGTAGCCAGGGGGGGATCACAGCCCAAGGGGCACAGATTTGAATTTTGCAACAAGAAATTCAAAAATCTGGTTTCACAAGAATAACTTGGAAGTTTTTGTAGAGTTGTTTAATGCTCTCATTGTATTTTAAATTATTTGAGTTCCAACTTTGTTATATTCAGGTCACTGTTCTTATTTAGTGGGACTAAAAATAAATAGGCGTGGCTTAATAGTAACTGAGTAGTTATCCATTGTGTTTCAATGTAACCTAATTTTAATTAGCCGTTCTCAAAAACAAAATCGAAACTGTTTTGCGACTTTGATCTTTTGCTACTTCAAAGTAACTCTAAAGTGTCTAATCATTATGATTCAGTAAAACTAATATACAACACTTTTGTAACAAAGTGAAAAAGTGACAGAAATATTAAATAAAATCCTAAATGCAATTACATTGTAACTTGCTGTCAGATTCTTCAAAAACAACTACCATATATTAGGGTGTCTATATCCCAACATATTTTTTTAATGGCAGACATCTCCTTAGTAAAATATGAATGTCCTAAAAAAATATTTTACCAAAAAATTGTGTCCGATTTGTCAATAACCCTTACAAATTTATATTTGTATAGGTATTGCTGTTTTCACATTTTATTTTTCTATTCATTTTTTTTTGTTTCTATTTGTTCTTTAATCCTTTAAAAGCCCCCACTCAAAAACTTATAAACAATAATGTTATATAAAATATTATGACTTTTAATTATTTAATTAATAATATTATGACTTTTAATTCAATGATGAGAAATAATTTGTTTGGTCAAATTTTTTTGGTCACTAAATTTTATTTAACCTTTAATACATTATTTTGGAAAATTGATGACACCCTAATGTAGGTTCATGTTAAAAAAATATTTGTTTGTTTGGCTTGAAAGCAAAATGGCAGAAACAAACCTAAATGCAACAAGAAATACATGCAGACGGTCACAAAACTGTTTTCGATTTCTGGAGTTATTGAAGGACTTGTATGCAACTCTAGTATGACAACTGTGTCTGTCAGTTTCGTTGTTATTGAACAGTCACTGAGGGAAAGCATGTTGTTTCAAAGGAGGTGCGTTCTTTTTCTTCATTAAATCGAACTTTTGTTAACGTTCATCGTTCATTTATTCCAAAATTTTATTGTTTTGTTTTATTGGATTCGGAATTTATTTGGAATTTTTATTTATGTATGTAGTTATTTTCAATTTAGTATTTTCTACTGTCGATTTTCATTTTTGATATTTTTTATTAAAATTTATATTTTTATCCATAAATATTCCGACTTGGACAAATGTTATTATAATGGGAATTTTGCCCCTCCTTAAATGAGAAAGAGAGGTATTAGTAGGCTTAATGATTCAATTTCTTACAAAAATATTGATAAGGGGAATTTGATTTGTTAATTATATGAATATTTAAGTACTAATTATATGAATATTTGAGTACTTAACTTTTTCCTAAACCAACTCGAAATCATAGCGAATCATTTGCAACGATACAAATAATGCAGATACACAACTCTTAATAACAAAGAAAAAATATTTTAAGTGAACAACAGGTTTTTTGAATGACAAATTAAAAATAGCTAAGATTTGTTAAGAAAAAGAACGCTCAATTAATGTTGTGTTCGTAAATGTTTCAAAGAAGTTTCTAAAACTTCTTTAGAACTAAACTTTATGTTAGTTTCTTCACAGTTTCATTAGGATCATTGTAGGCAAAGAAAAAGAACGAGGGTGAGTGAGGCAGCAAGGAAAAACAAAACAAATAGAGATTGATGAAAAATTTTTGCACAGGGACGAATTAGTTTTTGTTGGTGATGGCAAGGCGTTCAAATCCATTTAGCAACCATAATGCAAAGTTTTTTCAACGTTTTAAATAAAATATTTTTAGATGTCTTTCTGCTGTTGCCCCTTTCTATCTTGTCGGTTTTGTATCTTCGCCAAGAAGTGTTCAATAGTTTAAAAGTATTCTACGATAATTTATTTACCTAAAAACCATCACGTCGCATAACTTTATGAAAAATATGAGACAAAACTTACCTGTGAAATGAAAAATTTTTACACCGTATTATAGGCGTGTTTACAGGATTTAATGCAGCATTGCATGTTCTTTTATATATATTTTTCAAATAAAGTACTGCATGTAACATACCTATTCACTATATTTACATTAATTTCACCCTTTTATTTAGTTTAGTAAGGTTTTTCACTAATTTAACGATTTTAAATTTCTGTATACACTTTCATATATCTCGGCAAAATGACGGAAGCATCTCAATCATTTTTTATCTTGCTTCCTTTGGGCACCCCAGCAGATAAAAGCCTTTCCTTTAAGTGCATTTTTATCTTCGCTTTTTTCAAGCGAAGATAGAAATGCGCTTAAAAACATGGCTAATTAGGCTTAAATTTACACTATTCACAATCATTAGTCCTGGAACAAAAATGATTATTTCGTGTCAAAAAATAATTAATAATGATATTATCTGCTGTCGTCATTGACATCAGTATCCTGAATTTCACTCAGTGAACCATTCCACTAAATCCGACCCTGGACTGATATAAAAGATCAGTTGCTATGGGGTTATAGAAAGGAAACTTTCTATCGGCCATATTTTTTTTCTGAAATAAATGTTTCTGTCTTAAAAAAGAACAAGAAATTAGGTGTTTATAATTGTTTTTTTAATTTAATATATTTAAACAATGATTTTTCACTTTCAGAATTTATAAAATGTAATAATATTGTAATATTTGATAATAATTTCCACAAAAAAAATCTTTTAAAAAATAGAAGGGCACTAATTTCTTAACAAAAAAACTTTAAATTCAATCAATTTTACGAGCGCGCAAGTTTTGAAGGGGGTAGCAATGAATATTAGTTGATTCAACTGCGAGCGTAGTGAAAATTAAATACTTACAACCTTGAAAATTAATTATTTAATATAACCTATTTCAATTAATTGATAAAAGAAAAAAAAAAACAGTTGTCACATCACAAATGTCTGACTGCATTTTTAGTTACATATTTAAATAAGAAATACATTTCTGAAACTGAAAAATATTTATTTGAAACTAGTTATGTAGTTTATGTAGGTTTCAGTTTAGTGTTCATAAACTCCCCTAAGACAAATTGATCTGTTGCTATTAAATCAATAAGAACTTGACTGAAACCTTTCAAACTTGTTGCAATCCAGTATAAGGAAACTTATTTTGAACGATTTACATTGATTACACAAGTGTTACGTGTAACTACAAAGTAACTTGAATTTAGTTGCACAATAGGACCACCCCTGCGCTGTTTTGGTTACAGTGGTGTTCCTGTGACTAGTTCTTTTTTAACAAATGCAACCGTCAATATGTTACTCAGAAGTCACCACAACTTATCAAAAACTTAGCGTGCCCCTTGGGAGGGGTTTGATCCCCATAAAATCTTTGCAAAAAGGAGTGAAATCACAACAAAAATATAAATGTTAAAAAGAGAGCCAATTTCTTATATGTACAAGAAACCTGTGCGTAAAAAGTCAACCAAAAATAGTAATGAGATCTAAAATATATGCCAAGTTTTATGTTCAGGAAGTTAAATATCAAATATCTGAATTAGAGTAATATCGAAACAACTCCTAATAATTATGACAGAAAATTGGTATTTAATGATTACTGATTAAAATTTGGTGGATTTACTTGGCAAGTTTTTTCCTAATTACTTACTTAATCACGAATTTAAAATGTATGAAAACTTGACCAGTGAACCCACCAAAATTTTAACCAGTAATCATTAAATACCAAATAATTTAGATATTTGATATTAAACTTCATGAACTTAGAACTTGGCATATATTTTAGATCTCATTACTTTTTTTGGTTGACTTTTTACGCACAGGTTTCTTGTACATATAAGAACTTGGCTCTCTTTTTAACATTTATGTTTTTGTTGTGATTATATTTTACAAAGTTTTAATCCAAAACAAAGAAATATTCATAGAAATGTTTACCTATTTTATCCTCGATTCTGGAGCTCGAATACCAAAACTCAAAAGTAATCAAATCCAAATGTAACTAAAAATAATCGGATCCCAAAGTAATCAAAAGTACCCGGATTGGGTACGATATGTCGACTTTTAAAATATCGACTCTATAAGATCGACTTTTAAAATCTCGACAGAAAAAATCACGACTGGTTAAAAGACCGACAGATCAAAATATAGACACAAATTTGACCGACTTTTTAAAATGTCGATTCTTCAAAATGTCGATTCTCAAAATGTCGACAGTGATCGAGATTTTATGAATCGAGATTTCAACAGTCGACATTTAAAAAGTCGACATTTTGAAAGTCGACATTTTGATCAGATCATAGTTATCTAATATCGCATTGTCATAGTTCAATAAATCGCATTTTTTGTAATTTAGTTTTTGTTGCCTATATATTTTGACGTCTTAATTGCCTATTATTCAGGGTCTGTAACGTGTTTTAATTGTAATACAATAATAAAACATCCAGACAATGAGGCAGTTAAAAGTTCGAAATATTAGGTATAATGTAGGTAGGCAACAAAAATGCGTTCTATTGAACTTTCTTGAAGCTAAACAAAAGGTAGGTAATATAAAATTCATAACTACCTAAAAAAGTTAATTATTATAAGAATCAAATAAGAACTTGTATCTTAAACATAGTCTTAAATTTTCCACAGCATCAAGAAACTTTTAAGTTCCTGTTTAAAAATCAAAAAAGAATTTATGATGCTTGAGTTTATAGTTATTCCGTGCAAACATTTAAGGCAGAGCGTTGTTCTTTGGGTTACTTTCAAATGACCGACAGACAAAATGTCGACAAGTCAAAATGTCGACTGGTTAAAATGTCGATTTATATCTTATATCGACTTTTCTGTATGGGAAAAATTCCGACAAGTCGATATTTTTCTCGACTTCTATCAGGGCAGTCGACTTTTTTCAAATCGACATTTCTAACTGTCGACATTTAATAAGTCGGTAAAAACAAATTCGGTATTTTAACTTTCAAAAAAGTCGATAAAAGTCGACATTTTAACCAGTCGACATTTTTTTGTCGGTCATTCGTACATAACCCAAGTACCCAAATCCAAAAGTAACGACAAGTAGTCAAAAGTAATTAAATCCAAAATGTAACGTAAGTAACGAAAGTAATCAAAGTAATCGTTCTAGGTAAGGTAATCCTTACTCAGAAAAGTAATCGATTACTTTGATTACTTGAAGTAATCGTTACAAAGTAACGATTACTAACGATTCCTTACACCACTAACCATGTCGAATGCTTTCGAAAAGTCAAAAATCAAAAATGTGACATAATCCTTATCAATAAAATTCTTAATAAAATGTTCGTTAAGTGCCATCTCCGGTTTTTGCAAGTGAGAGTTTTTCTTACCTTCTGACTCGCTATAATTTTGAACAAAGTTCTGTTTCTAAGCTAAAAGACGTTAAATTGATTTTGGTCATCTCAAAAGCAAATTCTACATATCATGACTTTGAGGTGTTAATATAATGTTTTCAGCATTGAATTTTAATATTCTTTATTTTGTTGAATAAAGATTTACGCTTAAATTAATCTTCGCAATATAGAATTATCAAATGAATAATAAAAAGCCTTCTAAAGAAATCAGGTCAGTATTTCTATTATCTCATACTCGATATACATACTTCACCAAACAACCAACCATATATAATATTAAATATTTCATACTCGTATTTTATGTAAATAAACAGAATATAATAATGTATGTAGAGCGAATAGTCTTTTTTTAAGTATTAATGGATACCATGCCTTGAATGAAGATATGTGCTAATATTTTCTGTGTTCTTGAAAATTAAAATTCCGCAACTTGCTTATGGTCATAAATTTTAGACTTTGGAATTTCAAAATGACTGGAAATTTTTTATTTTGGCAGCATGTCATTTAGCAAAACATATCCATTATTTTCTAAAGTTGTTTATAATATTTGATATGTATTCCTATGATGTAACTTAGGATGAGTCAAATAAAATCAATTTTCTTTCTGTTATTGGAACCATGAACATATATGCAGCTCTCTAAGAACATGAGCCCTACAAATCGTATTTTATCTCAAAAGAATTCAATACTTACTTCACATCATTCACATTCCGACAAAAAAAGTAAAATTTTGTATATTTTGTTGTTCTCTTTAACAATTTCCATTTTATTTACATTATATAATATCTACAATAAAATAACTAAAATCTAATTAATACCAATATATAACAATTTTTTATATCAAATAGGGAAGCCATCAACTTGAATGTCTTAACAATAATATTGTTTCCGAAAAGCAATAGCTTTTTTTCTATTCTAATATTTATATATTTTTTTTTTTAATATTTACATAATATAACACTTTAAAATCACAACTCTTTTATAAATAAAAAAAACGAAAATTTAACAAAAATAAATGTGTGTTCTACTTTATAGGGGTTATAATATTTTTTTTAAAAACTAAAATAAGTTTATTTAAAAATGAATTTCATTATACCGAATCTTAGGTTTATTTTCATAAATAAAAGATGCGAAATCATTATTATGGACAAACTTTGCCATGCTATGCTACCATCATCGTCTGTCGTCATCGTGTTATGTCTTTCAAGTTGTATGCTAATGTGAATTGTTTAACATGTGTATTATAATATTTTTTGCAGTTTCATTCTAGTTGAAGAAATATACAAAAAAAAGTCACATCACAGTGAAGGTAAGGGAGTAGCACGCTGATCAAATTCCTGAATCTGCTGTACTCCGAGGTTTGTAGTGATACTGTGTATTGAATATCTGAAAATAAAAAAAAGTTAAATTTATTATACAAATATCATCATGATTTTAAGATAATTAAGCATTTAAAATAAATATTTACATGTGTATATGTATTATCAATATTTAGAACATATATTCCTAAGATTGAAAGTTAATATCTAGCAATCAAGAATTCGAAGAGCCAAAAAGTCTTTGCAGAAATCTAAAGTAAATGCAGATAATTATTTGGTAACTTTTATATACGTTATGCCTAACTTAACTCTAAAAATAATGGCGCAAAATTATAGACAGCCTATTTTAAGGGCCTTAGCGTGACACTAGTTAACAATTGTTTAACTTCAATGCAGTTCTCTAACTTTTCCTGAATTATAGACACATGGTAGTTAGTGTTGCGTTAAGCCCATTTTCTAACCAAATTAAATTAAAGTTGAACTCACCTAAATCAATGACAGTTCGTGCGGCAGATGTCATTTCAGCTAGTGTGATACTAAAAAACTTAAATCAGACTATGGTTATGTTAACTTTAATGCAAGTGCTTAAGCATAAAGTTGGTTTGAAATCGTCTATAATTTAAGAAAACGCCAGTTTCACCTAGTGTTACACTAAAGTTGATTTAGTATCGTGTTAACTTCACTATAATTTTGCGCCAATAATTTTTCAAAAAAACATTGTGCAAACGCAAAAATTAAATAAATTGAAATTGGCATATATGTAAATGTATTTTGAAATATAGTAAGTGAACAGGGTTTAATTATTGCTCGAAGCTAAAAATTCATATTTTTAAATTCCAATAGCTCAAAATCATAATATTCATCTCATTGCAATTTTGAAGCAATTTGTTCATTTGGCTAGCTTTAGGTCTTTAGATAGAGTTAGGGTGGTATATATGGGCCACCATCTTATTTTATCCATCAGTTAAAGCCGATAAGCGATCGCCTGGCTGTGATCCGCTTCAAAGCTACCTTCCAAAACATCAGCCTAATATGTGCACACGCCCCTACCGATGAAGCTGAGCAGTCTAACAAGGAGGAGTTTTACGACCTCCTGGACGGAGCCTACGGAGCCTGTCCGGAGTACGATTTCAAAGTCGTGCTCGGAGACTTCAATGCTAAAGTCGGAAAGGCAAACATCTTTGGCGGATTAGTTGGAAAGCACAGCCTCCACGAAACGACAACAGACAACGGCTTCCGACTAATCGACTTTACTGCAGCTCGTAATATGGTGATAAGTAGCACTAGGTTCCCCAGGCGAAGGATACACACAGCAACCTGGCGATCTCCAGATGGTCGAACTGCCAACCAAATCAACCACGTTCTAATTGGCGCAAGGTACGCATCGAACATCTTGGACGTGCGAACTTTCCGAGGTGCAAACGTGGACTCTGACCACTTTCTTGTTGTGACAAAGTTCAGAGCCCGACTGTCCAACGAAAAGAAAACGAAGACCGCCCAAAGAAAGAAGTTCAACATCGCATGCCTTAGCACATCTGAGACTACAGTGAGCAATTGACCGGGAAACTCTCTGCCGTACACGTGTCAACAACCAGTGGAACCAGTATCGTGACATCATTAAGGAGACAGCTGAGACCACCTTAGGCTATCAACCACACAGAAAAAAGAACCCGTGGTATGATGATGAATGCGCGATATTGAAGCAGGAGACGGAAAATGCACGAATGCAAATGCTGCAACGGAAAACAAGAGCAGCAAGAGAGGAGTACCGTGAAAAGAGAAGAAAAGAGAAAAAAACCCTGCGTAGAAAGAAAAGAACATCCGCAGCCTCTCAGCTCAAGATCTCGAAGAGTCCAGCACCGCCACCAACACCCGCCGGTTCTACAAAACAGCCAAGCAACTGGCATCTGGTTATAGGACTGGCATGCACAGGGAATTGTAGACGTGTTTAAGCAGCATTTCCAGCAGCTGCTTAATGGGCATTATGTAGAGGAGGCAACAGGGGAACATTAGACCAGTCAATGAAGATCCAGTTCCAGCACCCAGTACTGAAGAGGTTAAGAAAGCCATCCACAAGCTTAAGAACAACAAATCCGCCGGCTCGGATGGCCTACCTGCGGAACTCTTCAAGTATGGAGGAGATGTCCTGGTAGGGTGCATGCACCAGCTCATCAACCAAGTTTGGGAAGAGGAAAGTATGCCCGATGACTGGTCAAATAGCTCCATATGCCCAATCTACAAAAAAGGCGATCCTATGTCCTGCAAGAACTACAGAGGCATATCCCTGCTTAATGTTGCATACAAGATCCTAACCAACGTACTATGTGAGCGTCTAAACCCTTTCTGCAACACTATGATCGGTACGTACCAGTGTGGCTTCAGGCCAGGCAGATTGACGATAGACCAAATCTTCACATTGAGGCAAATCCTGGAAAAGACCAACGAATTTCAACTCGAAACCCACCACCTATTCATCGACTTCAAAGCCGCATATGATAGCATTAGTCGCCAAGAGCTTCTATTGGCGATGTCGGAACTCGGGATCCCGAAAAAACTAATCCAGCTATGCCGCATGACGTTACAAAATACGCGGTGCAACGTGCAAATGGGTAACAGCTCATTCTAGTTATTCCAGACGTGTACAGGATTCAGACAAGGAGATGCGCTATCATGTGATTTCTTCAAGTGTTAACATGGGAGGCACTATCCTTAACAGGTCTTCTCAACTGCTTGGCTATTTTTTTTTTTTTTTTTTTTTTTACACTTCAGATTCTATGTTGTAGTGAGCTTAGAGCAAGCTGCAACCTACAATCAGAGGCTCATCATAAGTGCATGTGTTAGTGGTTAGTAAAAAAGGCAATCTAACACATGCATAATAATATACTAATAAATTTACAAAATTAAACAAAAAATCTATGTATATATAGATACATACATAATTAAACAATATACAAAATATTTAAGTCATAGTTTCAAGAAGTAAAAACAATCACGACCATGGAGCACTGGTTCGAAATACTTTCTTTAATGCCATCTTACTTATGTTAAAGTCAACAGAGGAGCCGTTTAAAATGGTGGAAGGTTGTACGGATCAGCCCAAGGAAGACCCTTTAGAGCAAAGCGGCTATGCGGACGACATCGACATCATCGGCCGCTCCAAAAGAGCTGTACTTGAAGCATTCACAGCAATTGATGAACAGGCGAAACGCGTTCGTCTTGAAGTGAATGAGGACAAAACAAAGTATATGCTATCAACAAACAAAACCTCATCTGTCCATCGCCTAGGACAAAACGTCACTGTTAGTAGCAGTAATTTCGACGTAGTCAAGGAGTTCACCTACCTCGGAACAAATATCAATTCCACGAACGACACCTTAGTGGAAATCCGACGAAGAATTACCCTAGCGAACCGCTGCTACTTCGGTTTGGCCAAACAAATGGGTTCAAAACTCCTTTCCCGAAAGACAAAGTGTACGCTATACAAAACGCTAATTTTACCAGTTCTACTCTACGGCGCCGAGTGCTGGACGATAAGTAAAAAAGGGCACTTTCGAGAGAAAAATTCTACGGCGAATATTTGGTCCTATATGCGAAGAGGGTGATTGGAGGAGAAGATTCAATCGTGAACTGTACGAGCTGTACCAAGATGTGGATGTAGTCCAAAGAGCCAAAACACGTCGACTACACTGGCTCGGCCACATCAAGCGAATGGACAACAACGCTCCAGCCAAGAAAATCTTCGAATCCCAGCCCCCAGGGTCGAGACGACCAGGTAGACCGAACCTCCGCTACAGGGACCAGGCGGTCACAGACGCAAG
The DNA here is from genome assembly GCA_963921185.1 of Dasysyrphus tricinctus. Classification (NCBI taxonomy): domain Eukaryota; kingdom Metazoa; phylum Arthropoda; class Insecta; order Diptera; family Syrphidae; genus Dasysyrphus; species Dasysyrphus tricinctus. The sequence goes on from OY992531.1 coordinate 75,528,046, forward strand.
AGCGCTTGGTCTCGAAGACCGCAATATCTCAGGCAGAGACCCTTCATGGATCGGGAGCCGGATAAGTAAGTAAGTAGTAAACCCAAAAAATTTCAGTTTTTGCATTGTTACTTATTATATTGAACAGACATTTTCTCAAAAAATTTTAAGCAACAAAAAATAAATTAAATTAAGGCAAAAAAATACAGAGGAAAAATAGTGATCAAACCCAAAAACACCACTCAAATACTGGCAGGTAATATGGACCATTAACTACAAAGTAATTTTTTTAAGAACTTTGATAACTACAGACAAATATTGAATTTTCAAACCCTGTCGTGAATCGAAGATTGGTATTGAATTAAAAAAGGAGTAATAAAGTTAAAAATAATTTTACGCCGGGTAATATGAACCACTAAAACTAGTATGGCAAAATTATAGTCCATAAACTAGAATTATTTAGTTTCTACATATCGACATTTTTAATAAATATATTTCAAATTTCATTCATGTATTCTAAAAATAAATGCATTAGTCTATAATACCCACTTTTACTTTACTAAACAGAAAAATCACGAGTTCATTTTTCTAACTTATCACCAAAATCAATTTAATGGTCGTTTTACATAATGTGCGCAGTACCAAATATATTATTTTCTTAAGAAATTAGAAAAAAAATTTTTTCAAAATAATTAAACTGAAAAAAAAACAGTGATAATTTTTTCATCTCAAAACTATGAATTAAAATGCATAAATGCGCCAATTCCTCATGATGGCAACGTAGGTATGCCAGTTTTGACCAATCTTGACGACAAAATTGAGTGTAGCATAGGGTGTCCATCGTATCTCTATTAAAGAGAACATATTCTGTTTTTTTGTTCCGATCTTGACACTCTCTTTTTCTTCAAGGATCTTTTTTTGTTCTCTTTTTTCTATGAAGATCAGTTTCATTTTGTCTTCAGTTGGATTGGTCACACACTGAAGAAACCAAACGATGAAATTGCAAAGCAGTCCTTTGAATGGAATTCTCAGGGTGCACGGCGGGTTGGAAGACCAAGAACAACATGGAAATCAACTGTCTTAGCGGGAGCAGAATCCAAGAGAAAGACGTGGCCACAGCTAAAGTACCTTGCAGCAGACCGTGAAGGATGGAGACGTTTTGTTGACGTCCTATGCCCCAGCCGGGATTACAGGACACGATGATGATGATAAATCTTCAGTTTAATTTTTTTTTCATTTAATTATCAAAGCGATTTAGACTAAGAGTCCACAGCAGATTTTGGGTGTGAGTGATAGCAAAAAAAGAAGTATAGGCGTCGAAAGCTTCATGAAAGGCTATTCAAAAAATCAAAGTCTTGCAGTCCACAACTGGGGCTTTAATAATTAAACAGTCATCAAAAAAAATTAATGCAACTTCGAGTATAATAGTGTAAGCCGAAATTGGTTTTCACCCCTGCCTAGGATAGGTTAGGTAAGGTTAGGAGGGGTGTGCACAGCATAAAGGCTGTTGCGTACACGGGGGCCTATTGGTCCATTGTGATCCCCTTACGAAAAGAAAGCAGAGATGATCCTAAACTAATTATTCAAGTGCTCTCTATGAATTTTCTCATATTTGCCATTGAGACCTGCGCTAGATCGTCCAGTTCTCCAACAAACCTGTTTCCGAAGTAACGGAGGCGATTTGTTTGGAGGTTTGGACAATCGCAGAGCAGGTGTTTAATGGTTTCTATTTCTTCTACATCCTGACAGCTCCTACAGAAGTCAGGTGCGAATACACCTAGTCTGGTGGCCAATGTGCCAATGGCGCAGTGACCCGTTAGTACACCTATCAAGATTCTAATATTCTTTTTACTCAGCGATAAAATATACTGAGTTACCTTTTCATTAATTCTAGGCCATAAACTTCTAGAGATAATTCAGTCGTTCCTGGTCAACAAAGATTTATTGATTTGCTCTTTCGTTATTAGGTCTATTTTCGTTTTAATCACACCGATCGGGATGTCTAGTCCCATATCTAATTGGCTACTGTTTCTTTCTGATAATGACCCCTTCCTGGCCAGTTCATCTGCTATATCATTCCCTTCTATATTGCTATATGTCCAGGAACCCAGCAGAGTTTTACTCGGTTAGTGTTGCAAATTTTATTCAGTATGCCTCGGCATTTTGTCACTGTTTTGGATCTTATAGTCTCACTGGCTATTGCTTTGATAGCGGCTTGGCTGTCCATGAAAAATGTGATCTCCGAGGAGCTCAGTTTTTTCTTGTGTACCATTTCTGCCGCTTTTTCAATAGCATAAATCTCAGCCTGAAAGACGCTACACTCATCTGGGAGTTTATATAATAATAATATTAAGGGCTTCACAGAACACCCCAGCTCCTGTTCAGAACTAGTTCAGTTTTTGTAGGGTTAACTCCGAGACCGTTTTGTGCTGCCCAAGAAGCTAATTCTTTAAGTGCGGATTCCATAATATCTTTGATGGTGGTAAGATACTTACCCGATATTAAAATTACTATGTCGTCCGCATAGGCCACAATTTTAATGCCCTGATTACTAAATCTTGTAAGAATTTTATTAACAACTAGGATCCAAACGAGAGGTGAAATTACCCCTCATTGTGGTGTGCCTCTTGTACCTGTCTTCTCAACGAAAGCATCTCCCAGTCGGGAGTTTATGATTCAACCATTGAGCATAGTATAAATCCAGTCCACAATGACAGGCTCAACTCCGACCTCTTCCAGAGCGGATTTAATAGACTCCATTTTTACGTTGTTAAACAATGTTCAAAAATGCTGCCAGGGTATGTTCTTTGTGCTCGAGACTTTTCTCAATTTGTGAAACGACTTCATGTAACGCATGACTTTCATAAAGAGTTCAAGTGTTTCTTGGCTCGAGTTCGACCACGATCCGTCGGGATGTTTAATATATCCCGGAGTCGTGGGGTTATGGGCAAGGACCTTTCGAAGTCTCGCCGCCTCACTTGTGTTCTCAATGGGTTCACAGTGTCTAGCCCATGAATCCTTTTTGGCCCTTCTTAACTCTTTGGTGTATGAGTTAAGTTCGGCTCTATATAAATTCCAATCTACCTCTAATTTGCTCAGTTTGGCTTTATTGAAAAGTTTTCTGACCCCTGTTCTTCGTTTCTTTAGTTCACTGTTCCACCATGGTGGGTTTGTGAGTTTAATGTTACGAGATATAGGGCAGTGTTTTTCAAAGGCCGTTCTCATTTCACTAGTTAAGTTTTGAACAACAGTGTCAATGGTTGAGGTTATCGAAAGCGTTTCTTCCTCAGGTGGGTCGATACGTTCGTTCAACCCCTGCCTTGATAAGCTCCGTGGAATCTGAGATAATTTCAGTGTTTAATTCGCCCTGCCAGACTTAAAAAAAAAAAAACATTTTTCACTTAGAATTTTGAATTTTTTAAACGGTCCGGTAGAGCGAACTATTCACTCAAATGGTTTCAGATTCCGTGATTTGTGATCAGAGGGAAGGGTGAAAACCAATTTCGGTTTTGTTGAGCATCTTGAATTATAGACGAGCTTGGCTTGAAAAGAGAAATCATTTTGTTTCTCTTGGATGAAACTTAAAAATAAATATAAATGGCAAAAAGTCGTAAATCGTAAATTGATAGGGATTTTTCAAAGTTTCAAATATCTATGTATATTGAGAAATTTAAGGAATTGTCTAAAATTTTCTCGTAACCACTGCTCAAAGAATGTTTACCCCGATTGGTGGTCAATGGGCAGGAAATATTACCTTAAAATTTGTATTATAATTTTGTTTCTCTATGTATTTTTAAAATAAAAACAAAATGTATTTTAAAATTAAAACGGTAGTAAGAAAAAATTAAAAAAAAAAATACAATGATTAGGACGAGCGAGAACATTTCAATTACATTATTTTATATTTTTTTCTTATATTAAAATACATTTTATTGCAGAATTTATATATATATCGGTATTATTACCTGACATTTTTTCATTTTTACAAAATGTTTTTTTTTTTTTCAATTTTTAGTAATTTTAATTTATGTTTAATAAGTTTTTCAATTTTTCCGTTTTATATGTTCTCTTTTTTGCTATCTATTTTTTGCTTGAAAGTTTTCTCTTTTTTTGAAGCATTCATTGGGAGGAAAATGTTCTCTTTTTGTATAGGCCCCAGATGGACACCCTAGCTGTAGCAGCAGTTATTTCTGTATTGTTATACCTATACAAACATTTTTAACTTTTTACTTGCGTATGATGAAGATGGAGTTGGGGCACCTTGATACGAATTTCATTGGGACTCAAAAAAATGTCAAAGGAGCCACAGCAACTTCGTCGATGAAGTAAGGAAAGAACCGTTCCACCATTTTATCGTTTTTTTGGTTTGCATTTGTATCAATGCGCCCCAACCTCCTTCAGGGAAGATAAATATGAATACAAATTAAAGCTGGCTATACACGATAGAGCTAACTAGACAAATGGCTCCATGCCGATCCTAAATCGGTCGTATGTGAATCTGGAATCCAACCGAGAATGGATCGTACTTCTCGGTCGTGTATGGCCAGTTTAGTAATGAAACGTTAAGTGATTATCACAATAAGGACATATACTCACCACCTTCTTAAAAAAATGTTTTCAAAAAATATGATAACCAAAAACCGATCTTTATAGGAACGACAAAAATTTACTTGTGGGCTTGAAAAACAGGTTTTCGGTTGTTGGGCGCAAAGCGCAGACCGAATATGCATGCATGTCTAAGCGTTCGTTGATAGATTTGTTATTTTGTGTTTTGGTTGGCCTGCTGTATTTAGTTTTCGAATTCTGTCGACTGTATCTATGTTCCCTATCTCCCCCTTCAAACTTAAGGGCAAGTTTTGGATTCGTAAAAATATAAAATGCAGGACTGGGTCGCACGAACTTGCTCTTATGTTCAAGAGGCTGAGCGTTTCAGAAAATTGTATTTGATAGTTTGAGGTAAATATGATTGTATAAAAAAAAATAAAAATCGTTGGAGCGGTTTCTTAAAAAAATAATTTTGTATGTATCAAATTCTTAAAACATTTTTAAGGAAAAATGTTGGTATTTTTTATATTAATTTTGATATGCAATATTCTTTGAACTTATTTGAAATTTTAATACCTATACAAATTTCATCTAAATCCTGATAATGAGAAAAATAAAATTAAAAAAAAACGTTCTATGAGAGCTACCTACAACAAATATAGTTGCAAGAGTCAAATTTTATAATTTTTTTGTAGTAGATCGCACTTATTTTTGCCTACGAAAAAAGTTAAATCAAAATCGTAGGAGCCATTTTTGAGAAAAAATAAATATAAATAAAAATAAATAAATAAATACCGTTAGTTTTGGATAAAACTAAAATTTTTCCTCAAAATATTTTTTAAAAAGTATTAAAAAAATCTTAAGCATTGAGTTTCAAAAAATTCGATCATATTTCGAAATATTTGATTTTCAAAAAAACATTTAGGCTTGATTCACACTACTGTGCCAATATCGATAAATTCTCAAAACGTTCTCGCTCCAATACTTAACCCTTAACTTAACTTAACCCCATATTTGTTTGTATTCTTTTTTTCATATATTATTTTCAAATTAATTTTTTTGTCATCGATTTGTCACATCAAAATAAATAGAAAATTGAAAAATGAGTTCTCACTTCGATAAAATATTCTTTCAAACAAATCGAAATCGGAGTGAGAGCGTATCGGTTTTGGAGCGATAACGATTGTGTGAATATAAACATTGTTTCTCGTTTAAGAATATTTTAATGTAGTGAGCACGTACTGAGACTGTATCAGTATTAGAACTATAGTGTGAATCAAGCTTTAAACAGTTTTTTAAAATCCAAAGAAATATTTTTTTGAAAAACAAAAACAGAAAGCTTCTGTATAAGAAAAATTATAGAAATTATAAGTACCGTTTTGAAGAAAATCGAAAATAAAAAAAATTGTTTTTTGGGAGATACCTACCATTATAACCATTTTTTGAAAAATGGTTTCCTACATAAATGTAGCCTGTACTTTAGTAAAAAAAAAAAAAATTATTGAATTGTGAAGCCGCTTTTGCATGGCAGGTACCGTTATTTTTGGTTCTAAAAAAATAAAAAACGTGTGGGCAAAATCACCAAACACCACTATGTACCAAGCTTTGATAAAATCGATCCAGCTGTTTAGGCTGTACCCAAACAGACAGACAGAATTGTAAAGCAGCGTCCACATTATGTTGAATTGTGTAGGTAGGTCAACATGGTTGATCAACAATGTTCATTAAGTGTAGACGTGTTGAGATCGACAGTGCCAATTGCCAATCAATATTTTTTGTTGACCCAAACGCAACCCGATTCAAATGGATAGCAATCAACAAAGTCGTTCAATAGTACAATAATCATTAAGTATTGGCGTGTTTAACTATACACAATTTCCAGCTGTCCATTTTATTTAATTCATCGCTCAGTGTATTTGTCTTGACTCTTGGTATAAACATCGCCCACAAAGCACACAAACTATTAAAATAAAATTTGAAAAAATAGTTTAACACAAATGACAGCCAACATGTTGATACTGACACGTACACACTAGCCTTTTGATCGACAATCTAAACCAACAATGTTGATCGGCATAATATGGACGCTGCTTAAGGCCCACATTTATCGTCTTCCCTATCATCGTAATGGCATGTTTGATCAAAACTTCGAGTAAAATTTTATTTACAAATGCATAACTTCCCATATAGTACCTACGAGTATAGATCGCAAGTAAAAAAAGTGCAATTACCATATGCTATCAGCTAATGATTATCAATACCTTCTATGTTATGCAAACATATTCACTGATGGACCTTTTACACTTTCCATTTCAGTTTTTAGATATATTTGTCTATAAACTAATTAGTTTTTTTTTGTTGTTAAAGTGGCTAAAATAGTTCCTAGGTTTAATGTTTTCGTTTTTATTTTATTTGTTTTGATTAAAAAAATTACAAACGGTGACGGCTATTTCAGTTTCACCAGGCAAACTTTTGTAGGTTATATAGCTTGTAGATTAAATAAAGCAAATGAAATAAATATTTCCTTCTCGAGTTATACTGTTTTCTTTGTTTTGTTTTATATTATCTTAAAGAAGATTTTAAAATGCAATCTATAATACCTTATCATATGCAAATCAACCAAGTAGAAAAAAAAACACTTTTACCTTATTGTTAGAGTTTCTGTATTTATGGATTGCTAACAATTTGTTCACTTTGCTTTCCATATATCTCACTTATAATCTTTTCTTATGGTATTAGGCAAAATTAAACGGATTTTTTTTTTAAAACCCCTTTATTGTATGTGATGACTGCCCAGAAGGAACGTTGATTTTTTAAAGCTCTATAAACTTATATTTCTAAAGTCAAGTTTTCCTATTATGATGTTAATCTGATCTGAAGTTGGCTGGAAAAAAGTTCCGGGTCCATCCACAATGCTTTCATTCATAAAAAAAACGTATCTAACCAAAGAAATCTTTGAAACAATACGAACAATTTATCACTTCATATTTTCAGACAGTTCAAACTTCAAATGTTAAACTTACTATAACTAACAAAATAAACACTTATGTACAAACACTATAAAAAAAAACATACTTTTTGAAGCTGAAAAGTTACGTTCCGCAATTTTTTAAATAAAGTTCCCGAGCATACATTTCAATGTCCTTATAAATACTTTTTGGATTAAAATATGCGTTTCATTCTCATTTTTTTGAACATTTTTGTCTACACCTAGTGAGTCTTACCTTTGAACCAACGATATACAGGCGAGTATAAATCAAATAACGGAAGTGCTTTTACTGTAGTAAAATAAAATAGGACAGTAGTCTCTTCTCTTCAGATACACTTCCTAAAGCCCATAAGTTTTCATCTATGTACATTAGGGTGGTCGTTATAATGGGTTTTTTGAGTTTAAATATTTGGATGGGCCTAAATCAGCTCTAAATGAAGAAAACAAAAATTCCCTAATTTTTTCAGATTTTTATTTTCATCTCCTATAGTCGCTGTAGGGGTAAATTAAATTTCCCCAGACAAGAAAAAAATCCTACTGGAGCGGGGTAATATCTCCCACTGCTTGGACGGGAGGGGCAGTTCAATAAAATAATTGCATAAAATAGAAAAAAAAAAATAAAAAACAACGACAACACTTGCAGTAATGTTTTGTAGCTTTTTGGAAAGCCAGAAATCCATTTTAATAGTTGATTTTTAAATAATGTTCTCTTTCAATAAACAATTTCAGCAAAATCTGTTTAAAAAAAAATATTTTTTCTTCAAAATATTGAGTTTGAAACAATTTTTTGCCAAAACTGTTCATCAAAAAAACTTAATTTAAAAACAAGCCGTAAGAATGGACTTGTGGCTTTCCAAACAGCTACAAAACATTACTGTAAGTATCACCGTTGTTTTTTAATTAATTTTGTCTATTTTATGCAAATATTTTATTAAATTGCCCCTCCCGACCAAGCGGTTGGCGATATTATCCCCCTCTGATAGGATTTTTTTCTTGTCTTGTTCCCACCAACATGCTCTGAGTTTTTTTGGCAGATCTTAGGCGAATTCTCTAGTATTAAAAAAAAACGGGAAATTTAATTTACCCCTAAAACCATTGTATAAAACTCTATACTATTCTCATGAAGCCAAAAAGCTCGTGGTCATCTAGAGTCCAAAGACTATAGGGGATGAAAATAAAAATCTGAAAAAATTAGGGAATTTTTTTTTCTTCATTTAGAGCCGATTTGGGCGCATCCGGGATGACCTTTTTTTTAACGACCATCCTAATGTACATATCAAAGGCAAATTGAAAGAAATCTTGTATATTGTAAAAGCCTTTCAACTATATATTAATTACTTTCTTAACATTAAATAATTGCACCTCGGTTACACAAGCCCAGTGTAAGAATATTGGTCGAAGCGAAATCCCAAAACAAAATTAAGTTGTCTGCACATTACAGCTATAAATTCTATGAAAAAACATCTTATGATATTATTAATATACAAAAGAGCTATAACAAAGTTCATCAAAAAAAGTTGATGAACTGGTTAAATTTATAATTGAAAAATTTTATTCACACCATTTATACATTATTCCTATATCTACATTATGTATCTATTATTCTAAATGATATCCCGTTGAAATATCCACAGCAAACACAATCAAAATGAGTTAGTACTCTTCTTTTTATTCGATTCACCTACCCCATTACTACTCGTAATATTCATAGTGAATGAAAATGTTTGAGCATTTTAAATATAAAAGAAACTTAGGTACAACTATTTTAATTTTAATTTTAATTTAATTGCTTAACTAATGAAACAACAATATTAAATTATTTCGTGTGAAAAAAATAAATTGAAGTAAAACATAACATGAAGCGTGTGGCGTGTGAAGGTATAACTTATAGGTTGTTGAAATAAAAATAAAATAGAATTATACACATACAAATATGAAGGAATATTATTTTGAGAAGGTCAATGTATAATAAAAAAGTTGTTTATAAAATGTTTATGGTTCCTTTTATTACAGTTGATAGTTTTTATTGTCTCGAGAGGTTTGAAGTTATGTATGAACACGTAATTTCAAAGTCATCAAAGGAGTGGCTGAGGAAATAAACTTTAATTTTATCTATACTGTAGTTCAAGATGTTAAAAAAAACATGAATGTGTTATTGCTTGTAGAAAGGCGCAAATATCTTCATTCAATGTCCGGGTTTTAGCATTTAACTTATTCTTGTTGAACGTAAGGTATACTACTATTAATTTAATTTGTTATGTATCTAGGAATTTCTTTTACTTATGAATTGAAAAACTTAGAACTACCATAAACATTATGTATGTACATTCCTATAATATAAAATTAGAGTAAGGGGGAGAATAAACCCAATTTATGTTTATTTTTAGTATTTATTTTTGGATTGAACGCAGGGTTGTGTGCAGGGCCGTAGCTACTGTAGGGCATTGTGGGGCAATGCCCTATCTTAAAATACTAATGCCCTTCCTTAAAAATACCATCAACCATAGGTACAATTTTCCTTATTTTCTTTAATTTACAAAAAAGAAATGAGTTTGATGGAAGGTCATCTTATCGTCCCAAGTTGGTACAAACGAGGGGTGTGTTCTTTGGAATAGTTGTAGATAATTAAATTTTTAATAATTTTTCTATGAACAACTTTTTTCCAAGCCCACTTTTAGGGGCGTTTTTAACTTAAATATGGCTTTTGGCTAATTTGTATTAAAACAAAACGAATAACCCTAATAACAGGTTAAGAACACAACATTTTTTTTTATCGTTTCCTCAAAAAAAAATATTAGAGAGATAGCTAGAGTAATATGTGTTGAAAATGCTTTTTTTAAATATTAGGTCACACAAAGTTTCTTACCACTCCCTCCTTTGAGGGGTGTATTGGAAATTAAAACTAACAAAGTTTAACACTCTATTTTGTAGGCGATAGTCAAGGGCGTTAAGGAAGTCATAAATTGGGTATTGTCCGGCCCCTTAAAATTGTTTGCTCTCGAAAAGGTGGATTGAAAATAGTACTAATGCAAAGATATAGCTCCAAAAATAACATTCATATAACTAGGTTTTCCCATAATTTGGGGTAAGGATTTGAAATCCCATAAAAAAATGTCATTCAATTTGTTTTATCTTGTGGGGTCTTTAGACCAAATGGTTGAAGGTTCGCAGATATTAGCAGCTAATTTTGATTGTATTCGATGCATGTTGGTTCAGTCTTCTGTGTAAAATATGTACGACCGGGAAGGACAAGGGAACATTAATTAAAATAATAAATTTTACCTGAACGTTTTATTTTACTTTATTTTCAGCATGAAGGTGCTATGTGAGCAATGGATAAAAATACCCTAATATTGTGTGAAATCGATAAGTTTCTCACTTTTTAAAATTTAAATCAACAGATTCATTTAATTCCAGTAGAAGTAGAACATTCCAATACAAATTTATCAGGTGCTGATGAAAATTAAAGAGAAATAAAGGCCAACATAAATTAATCATAAGTTATAGGTGTCACTTAAGACCTTTATGAGAAAAATAATTGACAAAAAAAATCACAACAAAGTTCTTGGTATAAGGTATTAATTACACAAAGCTGTAAATATCTCGCAAGTCCTTTGTTTTAACAAAGAAGAATATAAGTATTAGAAACACTTGAGTTATGCTTCTTTTAAATTGGCCGCATATATTTTTTAAGTTTTTACCAAAAAAGTTATAGATCAAAAACATTAAATGCTGATTACTCAAAACTTTGAAAATGTCAGTTAACACCTTCATCGTCCAAACGCTTCAATTGTCTTATTTTCGGTTTATTTCTGTTATATATTTCTTTGATTATTGCTTCGAACAATTGTGTTCTAGTTTAGCAACACTTGTACTTTTTTAAAATACCAATATAATACCATATTGTTTATTTTTCAAACGAAAATTTGTTTCCCAAAAGAATACCAGTAACGGTGAAGGAAAAATTTAATTTTGTTATTTCTTTTTTTTTTTAACTTATCCCTTCACGAAATTAAGGCCCATTTGCTGATTCGAAACTTAAATATTTAAGTAGAACATAAGGGCTAATGTGAACGTTTACGCAGAGGAAAAAGTAGAACATAAGATTTTTAAGTAGAACATAAGCAAACGGCTCTAATTGTTATTGCTATAAAAACTTTAAACTAAACATCTTCAATGCCTACCCACTCTGGAGCTTTGGACCACAAAAGCAATTTCGTGCAATCCAGTCATAAGTTAAATTCTGCCCTACTTGTTTCCATTTCTGTCCTACATTAAATTCGACTCTAGCTACGGCCCTGGTTGTGTGTTAAGGAATAAGACAAAATTAAGCCAGAAGCCAATTTTTGCCAGTGCGTACAAAATAATAGACTCAATTTTAAATAAACGAATTTTATGAGATTCAATTTAACACAAAGTTGGGTGTATAGGGGGGTTTACATAGACCAACATGCTCGACAACATGGCTCGATGGAAAAAATAACTGTTCACCCAACTTTGCGTTTACATGGATACTGATGTTGTCGAGCATCATTATTTTTCATTTTTCGGAACAAACGCACGCAGTATGGCTTGCAAAATTGTTTTTATAAACTTTGCTGTTTATTTCCCAAACCTCTGGTAAAGTCTCTTAGAATCCGAAAAACTGTCTCCAGAACTCATTATTTGTTACTTTTGCCATTTTTTCCCGTCACCGCAGCTAAATAATGCAAAAACAAATACCAATGTTGTCGAGCATCTGTTTACACAAGTTGGCTGGTTGGACGAGCCAGCAAGTTTTCAAAAAAATTTGAAATCCGTCGAGCATGTTGGTCCAGCAGTTGTTTTCGCGTTTAAATGATCGAGCATGGCTCGACAACTCCCATGTTGTCGGGAATGTTGGTCCATGTAAACCCCCCTTATAGTTATTTTTCCATCGAGCCATGTTGTCGAGCATGTCAACCTATGTTAGCCCCTCTAATGAGAAAACTGTTTTTGTCCTGTGGTAAAATATAATTTTGCTCGGAATGTGTACCTATAATGTATGACTCAAACCACTAAATTTCTGATCCCCGGTGAAATGTTTTCGACTTCCAATGACTAATTTTATCCTAAAATGGGCTTCAGAATGTTTCTTAGAAAGGCTTGGGGTTGTGACGCTATGACGAGAGATTTGAGACAACTGTTTTTACCAATGGCTCAAAGATTGTGTGTGGTATTGGTTCAGGAACTCATGTTTGCTGGAGTCTTCAAACATTTCTAGGCCCTTTCAGCTACCCAACCTTAATAATGTATTTAAAGCTGAACTACTCACATTTGGAGAAGCATGTTAAATATGTAGGGGAAGTGGGGCCATGACCGCACATGGAGGCAAGACCGTTTTCGTACTATGTTGTATGAAAAATAAAATAAAAATGGAACACTTAAAACCAAAAATACGTGGCATTTGATATGATCATTTATGTCGGCCAGTATGAGCTAGTTCGGTTGAGACCGCGAGAAGTTACGATGGTATTTGTGGTTTTTCGTCAAAACGTTATCGTTCGGGTGTAATGTAAGATCTGTTCTCAAGAGTAAAATAATCAAAATTATTAACTTTTTTTTCTGTTACTAGACAGTGCATACTGAAGATTATTATTTGTGAGCGAAAAGGAGACATAAGAAAAAAAAATTAAAAGAAACACTGTGAACTTTAGGTAAGATCTGAATGGGGCAAGACCACATATGGGCGGGTTTACTCCTATGCAGTTTTGCCCCCAATGTTTTAAGTTGCTTATTTGTTTGTTTTGTCGTAGAATATTTATTTTTTTTGCATGTTTTAGAGTCAAATATGGTACGAAATTACATTCGAAAAACAACCCGGCAGTCATGGCAGAAATTCGAGATGAAAAGTGCACTTGATGCCGTTCTAAACAACGAGATGGGATTTGAGAAAGCTTGTCAGGCCTTTAATGTCCCTAAAAGCACTCTTAGGGACATATTTAAGAAATTAGTCGACAAATCCAATACTCTTGAAAACTGTTGATTTTCTAGCTGCACTAGACAACATGCCATCAACGTCAACAGCTACAGCCTTCAATTTGTCTTCTCCAAAAGAGCTTGTAAAGATACCTTTTGGGAAGAGAATTTCTTCTCAAAGAAAGACAAGGCAAGGAAAAACGGTGGTATTAACCAGTTCTCCGTATAAAGCTGAGCTGGAAGCCCTGATTGCTGATAAAGAACAGAAAAAGCAGGTCACCGTGAAATCCGGCTAAAAAGCTAAGTGACAGGCTCGATCGAATGTTCCTGTAAATGTGGATGAGGACATTGGCGTAACAGACTGCAAATGCATCTTCTGCCTGGACCTTTATTCTAAATCAAACCCAACTGATGGTTGGATTGAATGCACCACGTGTTCCAGGTGGGCTCACGAAGCTTGTGCTAGAATTGGTGCAGATGAAGACATCACACATGTCTGTGACTTTTGCAAATAGATCCCATATTAAAGGAAAAAACAGTCTTGCCCCCAAACAAATTTCATAGGACGGTCTTGCCCCCGATGATTTTTAAAAGTTTTTATCTTTTTTGAATAATTTATTTATTAATTATAATAATCAAAGTTCCTAAAAGAGTTATAAGACTACATGAATAAAGAATTTATTTTTATTAAAAGATGGTTTTTATCAGTTTTTAAGGCAGTCAAACACTAAATGTGCGTTCTTGCCCCCCACTTCCCCTACTAAAACAAGATCGACATCAGTAACGGCGTATACAGGGGGAGGGGAGTCACGGGGTCATAAGCTTACAAGATAATATAGCAATCGCAAATTTAATTAACCAAATCACAAATAGGTTTAACCTAAACGCAAATAAGATTCACCCAAGCACAAATAGATTTAACCCAAACGCAAATCCCAAAAAACAGAGATCTGGACTTTCTAAACGTGCCTCGTTTATAGTTGTATACAACTGTCCAAAAAAAGAAAGTGGAAAACTAAAACTTAATAACTCTGTGTTAGCTTACGCTAGTTTAGTTGGTAAGAACGTACGTCTTAGATCAAAAACAAAATGCAAAATTAAGTTGGTATTGTTACAACAAATTGTTGCCACTGTAAAATTGTGCTTTGGTATTAAAAAGAAATTGTTTGGGTACTTTTTTCACGTGTTGTTCAAAACTGCTCTGTCCTAAACTTGTGGTGACTTCCGCTGGCGGCGGAAATTTTGCTGATAAGTTTTCATGAACCTAGGTTTAAGCTGCAGAAAATGAAATTTGTTGATAAACAATGAGCACATACATAATTAAGTAAAAACAATTCGGTCAAAAATGGGCTAGACCTCCAAAATGAATAAACCTTGTTTAATTATTCTTATTCAGCTTTTTAGGTAAATTCCTATTGAACAGTCTGATACATTTGCTCTCCAAGGGCTTGTTTGTATATATTTACTAACACTTATTTAGTTTCTAAACAGAGCTTTACTATTTCTCGTGAAATTAACAGTGTTCTAATAAGTGATTAATGTCCAAAACCTTCTATATTGATTTGTTGTGTTTAATTAAAACTTCATTAATTGACCTAAAGAGCAAGTTTAATACAAAAAAAAAAAAAAATACAAAAAATCGGAAGAACCTTCAAATCTCTTACCGAATCCAACACTTGATTAAATTTTTAAAATCATCGAACAGCAAGTATCTTCCATCATCAAGGTCAATTATTATATCAAACGCAAGAAACATCAAAAATGAAAACTTCAAAAAAGATGCAATAGTACAACAACAACAACAATGTTGTCTTCCTCCACGGTATACACTATACCTATATCAAAGTCAGTTACCACTTCTTTTGCTTCACAGGTGTGTGGGAATGTGGAAAAAATAAATATCATAGAGCAATTATTGCCCTACTTTCCGTGGAAGCTAGTATTTCTGCTACTCAACGGCATAAGCTACTATATACTGCTGCTATACAATACCATGTTGTGCTTACATCTATGAGCACGCATAGAAACAGGTATCTAGCCGTTTAAAACTATGTTTCTGCAAAGCCTGACCAGTATAGATACATTGGACGAAGCACCCTCATACGTGAGTACGGTGTAACTAGCAATTTCGTGCGGTAATATTAATAGTAAAAGTGAATGAGATTGTAAATGTTACAAGGTCGTTAGTTTGTTTTTTTTTCTGTCTTCACTTTTAATGCCATGCCTGGCTGTATAAGGAACTGGTTGCAGACTGAGGTCCCGAGGAGTGCAAAAATATTTTTGTATGGAAGATGCCAAACGTTAACAATGCTGTGATGATGGATAAGCAGCACCTCATCAGGAACAAAACAAATTATGTACAAGTATCTCACTCGAAACATTATACGGATAGAGATAAATATATAAAAGATATTTTGGCTTTTTGGTAGTTTCCCAATAATGGAAGCAATTAGTCTTTTTAACGAGGGCAATTCGAGTTGAAGAAGTATGGCTTACTTAATAATTGGGATCATTGAGAGAATTTATCTTGTTTGAACACACCACAAAATGTGGAATGTGGTTTTTGGTGGTAGATTCATTTGTTGATGATTTCTTTTTTTTTTTATTACCAATACAAGTAATGGTTAATTTCTTCATACGTTTTTTTTTCAAAAACAAATCACTTTTTTTGTGGCCAGCTGTTCGGCCTGGATCTTATTATCTTTGATTACTTTTTCTATTAAGTAAAAATAGACATTAAATCATAATGTTGAAAAGTGGTTGAAATTTAATAATAATTGTTGAGGTTTTTAAGCACTAAAATTATAGCTGACTAATAAGAAATAGATATAAGGGATGTAAAAGGTGTTAAAATTCTGTTTTTTCCAATTTCTCAAAAACTATTACATTTTCGTGCAAAAAAAAACGTTAAATTAAAAATAATAGCTTAGATATGTCTTCCTACATAACATACCTTTTTCACACAATCAATAGATTTAGAGAAAAGCGTTCAAGAAATTCATGGTGTAGAGGGAGAGTTTTGTCAAATTTTTTTTGGCATGATTTGTGTTTCGGAATATAAAATCAAGTTTTTGAGGAGTCTTGTGTAAGGGGAAGGGTACCTACCATCCTGAAAAATAAGGTGATTTTGTGTTCTTTCAATAACTCGATCGAACTTCATTTTACAACAAAATTACGAAATATTACTTTTATAATTTATATTAAAATTATTTAAAAAATGAGCCAGCTATCAACGAACTGTGTAAGTTTATTAGTTTTAAAATCAATTTGAATCAATAGAAGTGCTGAAAGTGACCACGCGAGTGTGCCCTCTATACTTTTGCTCAACATATTCAACAGATGAAGGCGTCTTTATCAAGAGCTGAAAGATGCGTTGTTTTGGTACTCATTAGCAAGGGAAAAGGAGACTCAGACTCCCCACGGCATACAGACCTTTGTGTATGCTTGACACCACAGGGAAGCTCTTGGAGAAGATGCTGAAACCACGACTCACCGTTGCAGTATAGCAGGATACTTGTCGGAATTCCGAAAAGCAGCACGGCTTCTCCACAATCGATGCGATAAAGGAAGAAGTCAAGGTCTTCAAAATTGCTCAACTGGGCGCATCGTGTTGTTGGTAACTCTGGATGTCAAAAAATACTTCAACTTGGCCAGGTGGAGATACGTGTTGAGGGCGCTTGATGAGACTCCAAAGGCTATCTCAGTGACCGGTAGCTGATCGATGAGACCACGGATGGCACACGAAGAAAACATATCACCTCCGGATGTGCGTGAAGTTAGCACCGCTATTTTGTATTTTCAAAAAAAAAAGGTTGTGCTGTAATGTGCCCAACTTGTGCTGCTGTGCCGTATTTTTTTTTTTTTTAAATCGTACTAAGGGTTTGGTTTTTAGAGGGTAACCATTTTTTTTAGCGTGAAGTTAGCACCGCCATTTTTTTATTTTCGAAAAAAAAAGTTTTGCTGTACTGTGCTCAACTTGTGCTGGCTTGTGCCGTAAATATTTTTAAAAAATTCGCAAATTTGCAAATTTTACGAATGGAAGTTTTGCGAAATTTCAAAATTTCGTAAAAAAAAAACTGTGCTGCATCGTGCTCAAAAAATGCTACTAAGAACCATAAATTCGCATAATTGCATCTATTATGGCCAAAACTAAACTTTGCGAAGGGCTGTAGCGTGAAGTTAGCACCGCCATTTTCGATTTTCAAAAATGAAAAAGTTGTGCTGCATTGTGCTCAAGTTGTGCTGCATTGTGCTCAAGTTGTGCTGCCTTGTGCCATAAATATTTAAAAAAAAATCGCAAATTTGCAAATTTTCCGAATGAAATTTTTGCGAAATTTCGTAATTACAAAAAAGTGAAAGTTGTGCTGTTTTGTGCTTAAACTGTACAGCCATATTCCAAAGAGATAAAAAAAATCGCCAAAAATGAATTAATAATTTTTTTTCCTAAGTTTTACATTTTTCTTAAAAACTAACATGTGCTATTTTGGGCTCAGTTTGTGCTGCCATATTCCGAAGACATAAAAAAATTTGCCCCCCCCAGACATGCAGTTCGGTTTTCGGGAAAAGCATTCCACTCTGCATCCGCTCCTGAAGTTCCATCATGACATCACCACAGCTTTGAACAACCATCGAGTTACCGTCGGATGCTTTCTGGATGTCGAAAGAGCATTCGACAGTGTATGGATTGAAGCCCTTATCCATAAACTCAACTTACTAGGCTTTCCTTCAGCACTAATACAAATTATTTTCTCTTTTCTTTCTTCCAGGAACTTTTTCGTACAACTGGAGAATTGCAAATCGACAGTGAAGAGCATCAGGGCGGGAGTTGCCCAAGGATCGAAGCTTGGACCACTTCTATACAACATCATGACCTCTGACCAACCAACCTCAAGTGAATGCGAGAACCTTCTCTTCGCTGATGACTCGCTCACATATTACTCATCATTATCGCCATTAACAGCTGTCCGAGAAGTCGAGGCCCACATCCGCAAACTCTTTGAGTTTTACACCAAATGGGGTATCCGGATCAACTCATCCAAATCGGAGCTTGTCTGCTTCAGACGACCAGGAGGCAGAGGAGGCCGCTCAGCTGGAAACTGCAGAAGCATCACCCTAGCAGTCCCAGACGGAACCAGATTACCAGCCAAGCGCAGCGCCAAGTACCTGGGCATAAACTTCAACGAGCTGCTGAGATTCAACCCACATTCACGGACTGTCCTTAAAAAAGCAAACTTTTCCTTCCATCGCCTCTACCCGCTGATGAAAAAAAGAATTGGGCTAAGCCAGCAGACAAAAGTTCTAATGTACAAGCAACTTCTGAGACCAGTCATCAGTTACAGCTTCCCAGTTTGGTTCACTATCTCCAATACAGCCATGAAGGAACTACAAATATTCGAAAGGAAAATTCTGAGGATATGCACTGGGCTTCATTTCGATCGTCAGCGGGGCAAACATTTCAAGAACGAGCAACTCTACTCTGAAGCCAAGGTAGTCCCCCTGGACAAGTACTTATTGCTATCTGCAGATAAACTGGTTAGAAACATCGCCAACCACCGTAATCAACTGATGAGAAGGATGATAAACCAACAACGACATCCGGAACCAAGGTACCTAGGCGCCAAGGAAATTCTGGATATAACTACAACAACCAACGATGAAGCAGGACACTTCTACTCTGACCCAGGGTCAGCACATTACCGTGGCTAAACGCCAACTCTATCCCCCATCCTATATAAATGCACTGCCACTGGACAACCGGGACTGAACAACCCGAGGACGACAAAGTCAAACTGACTTTTATATTAAGTTTTCACATATTATAAATCTTATTTGTATTCAAAATTTTACCAATGTATACCGTTAGGCCCCTTATGTGCCAACAAAATTTTATTATTTATCAATGTATCTAATAGTTATAAATTATTTTTAAGCCAATTGTAAATAGAAATGTTCAATAAAGCAAAATTGAAATTGAAATTGAAAAAAATTTGCATATTTGTAACTTTAACGGCCAAAAAACAGTTTTGCGAAGCGTGGAGTTTGCACCACCATTTTTGATCTTCGAAAAAAAAAATGTGCTGCCTTGTGCCGTAAATATTTTTAAGAAATTTGCAAATTTGAAAATTTTACCGATGAAAATTTTTCAAATTTTGTAATTTTGTTAAAAATTGAAGTTGTGCTATTTTTTGCACTATTTGCTCTGCCATATTCCGAAGAGAAAACAAAAAAATTCGCATATTTGTAACTTTTACGGCCAAGCAAACAGTTTTGCGAAGCGTGAAGTAAGCACTGAAAAATGAAAAATAACGGAAGTAGATGGTGGCAGTTCAAAGACCCGGAGCCTTACGTGTCGCTAGCTCGTACCGAACAGTGTCGGAATATGCTGGTCTTGTAGTCGCAGAAGTGACTCTCATTGATCTCCTAGTGGCACAAAGGAAACACATCCACGACAAAAAGACAGAAATTAGAGTGAAAGTGGCAAGCGATGACGCAAAACAACTTATGAAACAGAAGTGGCAAAAGCGCTGGAGCTCGGAAAGTAGGGGACAATGGAAGGTGAGGCTAATCGGGGATGTGGCTGAGTGGACACGGTGAAGTAAACTACTACATCACCCAATTACTCACCGGACACGGGTATTTCAACGCCTTCCTTCATATAAAATCAGGTAATCAAACGCCAGTACGGAGACTCTCCAGGAGACGACGCCCAACACACGTTTTTCACTAGCAGATTAATATTAAAGCTCATAAAATACTACACAAAATGTGTTGCTCCTACGAAAAAAAGGGCCACAAATTTATTTTGCATACACATCAAGAGGCCAACATTGAAATGCTATAATTTCAAGGCTAATAATCTTACAAAGTTTTATAATTATCATTTTTTCAGATATTTGTACAGCTTTCTTTATTCTATATATGTCATTTAAATTTAAAAATAAATTTGATAAAGTTGGTTTAATAATGAAGATATAACGCCAAATACAAATCATTCAAAAAAATTTGACCATCGGCTATTACCCAATAACCTTATTAAATTTTGTTAACTACACTTGCTACACCATGAAACTTTTTTTGATAAACTTCCACTTTCTCCCCACTCCCCCTCTTTAAATGCGTATATATTATTTGGATATGTTGTAGTAAGGTGCATTTCTACGTCACGATACCAATCTAAATGTTTTATGAATATAATTTTGCTAAAGGGCTCGTAAGAAACCTACTATTGTGCTGCTCATTAAAAGTTTTCTAAGTGAAAAAGTACATATTTTTAAAGCTTAAAAGAAATATATAGAAGGGATTTTAATTATTTTTTAATAAGTAAGGTATAATTTTAAATTATTTAAATTGACAAATAAAAGAGCTGACGTACAAACTTAATAAAGAGCTTTTAAATGTTTCTTCTGTGCCGGTGGCGCATGTTCAGTTCACATATATTTTTTTTTTGCATTTACTTAATAAGCAGATCAAATAACTAACCAAAAGAATATTTCCTGTTTTTGGGTACATACCTACTACCTACATACCTAACCTACAAAAAAGGCAAACTTCAATTAACGTCTTCAAGAGCTAATTCTACTAATTTTTTGTTGGTGGAGGCCATCAACTGAAATGAAGCGCAAACAACGAAAACATTAAAAGTGATAATTTTAAAAAACCTTTACACCATTAGCATTTAAAAAGATCAACAATTATAAAAATAATAATAATTGTTAATGGATAAACGCTGGCAAAACTTGTTACTATTACGCTTTAAAAATTTAAATATGCTGTCTATTGTTTTTATGAAGTTTCCTTAATTGAATACTAAATAATAATTATTTCTTTTCTTTGTTGTATAATTTTATTTTTAATGACATTGAAAGTTCACATGCACCCTTGGATTGATAATATAAAGTTAATGTTATATAAATAATCGCAAGTAAAAAATAACAAGTATGTACTACCAAACATTAAGTTAATAAGAATGTAAAAGTAGGAATCAGTGGCGTAGCGAGGGTTCGAGTCGTGGGGGGGTGACTTTCATTAAAATGCCGATTTATTTTAGGAATTTGCCGACTTATTTTAAAAATTTGCTGACTGTATAGATTAAGCATTTTTCGGGTGAAACTCAAAATAAGGGAAAAGAAAAAAGGGATTTTTTCCGAGTGGAATGACATTCGGGCGAAAGTCCTGATAGGGCTGATTGATTTTAGCTCAAATCTTCACTTCGCCACATACACTTTTGAGATTTCGAAATGCGTGATTTTTCAATGAAACCACCTTCAGCTGATATAAGAGATTTAAAAAACTTAGGAGCAATGATTTTCCATGAAACAATTTTAAAATCTTGGGAACTATTATTTGTTAGAAAAATAAGATATCAGTTATTTTTGGAATTATGTATTTATTTATAATAAATAATTAATAACAATGGAATAAATAAATTAATATTATTATTGCAACGATTAATCTAAATAAGAAATAATTTTTAACAACGAATTAAATTCATGAACATTTATATTATTATTGCAGCATTTTTTTTTTTTAGGTATAGGTATTAAACAATTGATACAAAAAAATTAAAGTAACGCATAATTCTATCAGCATCAGCAGTTTAGTCATTTATAAAAATAAAATACATTAATTTATTAATATTGCAGCAGTTTATTTATTTAAAATAAACAATTTTTTATAATATAGCTAATTATTTATAGTAAATTAATTTTAACAATAAAATTTATTAATCTATATTTATTATTATTTTATTGGAGCAACTTAATAAGTTGTAATGAAAATTTAATATTTAAATTTAACATTGTACTATCTAGATTTTAATTCGGCGGTGTTTTAATAAGGACCATTCTTCAACGACCTCATTAAGAATAATTTCGTCCACTTTATCTTTCGAAGAATAAAGCAGCATCAAATTATTCAAACGATCATCACCCAGGGGCTCCAATTTCATTATGGATTCCACTGATTCTATTGTGACATTGCCTCTGTCGACGGGAATTTCAAAAATCTTTTGAAAAGGTTCGAAAGATGAAAAATTATCTTTTAAATTATATTTAAATTAACTTGCAAAACCGTTCTAAATTCTTTTCGATAAAATGTTTGGAAATCGAAGTCGAAAGCTGTTTCTGGATTTTCATCGATTCTTCTTGGTACACGGCGGCGTGTTCTATGATGTTTCAGAAAATCATTCTCTGCATATTAATTTATTTTTAATTTCTCAGCGTATGAAGATGAACTTTTTATTAATGCATCGATTTGGTCGTCATCGTCACTCATTTGTTGAAATGATATTGATGTGCTTCGAATCAACAATGCAGCATCACTTTTACTTTAAACATGACGTTTTTACAAAAATATAACGAGCTTATAAAATCAAAATCCAAGATTGTTTTCAGCAGACCAGAAGCGGAGGTACGAGTATTAAGGCTATCCCAAACCAAGGCGAAACATTCGCCGACGAAGCGAAATCATTCACAATAATACAAAATATGAAAGATAAACTATGCTAAACAACAACAAAAAACTTTCTTTGCGAATGATTTGCTATGATTTCGCGTTGGTTTGGGAGAGCCTTTATTATCAAAAGAACTTACATCGGTTTTTATTTTTTCGAAACCATGTACAATGCCTTCGAAAGATATCCAAACAGCCTTTACTGTCTCAGCTCTAGCTGTCCATCGAGTTTTTGACAAATTTTTCAGTTGCCATGAATTTTCAATGCTTTTGAATTCCTCACGCATACATTGAAAACGTTTTGTGCTGCCGTAGAAGAAAAATAATGCTTCCAAAACATTGAAAAACTCTTTAATCAACACACTCGAATTACATCCTGTTTCAACGAATATATTGATACGATGCGCTTGGCATGGAATGTAAGGGATTATTTTACCGCATTTTTCCGATAGTTTTTGCTGCATACCGTTGTACTTTCCTGACATGTTTTTGGCGAAGTCATAAGATTGAAAAGCAACGTTTTTAATGGAAATTCCTATTGACTGAAGGATCACTATTATTTTTTGGGCCAATTCTTCTCCCATTTTTTTCGTTAGGACGACGTCCATTTTCAGAAGACGTCAATAGGAATAAGTCTCTCGTTTGCTTTCACTACGTATCGAACATTAATAGCAAGTCGATCTTCATGTGATAAGTCTGGAGTTGTGTCAACCATTACAGAAAAATACCAGCTTTATTGATTTCATTTACAATGGCTTTTCGAGTTTTAGTTCCCAAGAGATCAATGAATTAATTTTGGGCATCCGAACTAAGGTACGTCACATGACGTGGTCTTTTTGATGATTCATCCAACCATTAACGGGCAATGTCGTGAAATCAAATAAACAATTT
This sequence comes from Dasysyrphus tricinctus, assembly GCA_963921185.1. Taxonomy (NCBI): domain Eukaryota; kingdom Metazoa; phylum Arthropoda; class Insecta; order Diptera; family Syrphidae; genus Dasysyrphus; species Dasysyrphus tricinctus. The sequence goes on from OY992531.1 coordinate 75,551,837, forward strand.
GTCGAAAATTGCCATCGCTGTGCTCTAGTGATTCGTCATGACCACGAAAAGCTAATCCCTGCTTCCCCAAAGTTCTCGCGACATCAATTATAAATTGCAAGACTCTCAAATGGTAAGCTTTTTCTTGTTCTTCTTGAATGATTTGTTCCCTTTCAGACTTGTCCAGCAAAACGTTGATATGATTTCCTCCATTAACGAAGTTACAGTAATCACGCAGAGCAAATTAAGCTTCGTTGATTTGCTGACTCTGGAATTATTCGGCATATTTTCGAAACTCGCAATCGGCAAAAATGCTCGTTTTATTAGATTTTTTTTTCAAATTAAGCTTCGTTGATTTGCCGACTCTTGAATTAGTTGGCATAGTTGCGAAATTCGCAATCGGGAAAAATGCTCGTTTTATTAATTTTTTTTAAATAAAGACTCTTGAATTTGTCGGCATATTTGCGAAATCCGCAATCGTAAAAATGCTCGTTTTAAAATTTTTTTTAAATGAAGCTTCGTTGATATGCCGACTTTTGAATTAGTCGGCAAATTTCCCACATCCGCAATCGGCAAAAATGCTTAGGCTCGTTTTATTCATAATTGTTTGCAAATGAAGCTTCGTTGATTTGCCGACTCTTTAATTATTCGGCATATTTCCAAAATCTGCAATCTGCAAAAATGTCGATTTGCATAGGTACATTTAAAAGTTTAAAAACCTAATTATAATGAAAATACAAACTTACTTTTTTTTAACTTTTTCCGAAAAACATTGTAAAATTTCTGGTTTATTATTTTTTTTTAATTGCTTAAATAATTAAATCTAGCTTCCTGAATTTGCCGACTCTTGAAAATCGGGGGGGGGGGGGGGGTGTTACACCCCCACACCCCCCCCCCTCGCTACGCCCCTGGTAGGAATTATAAGGTAATGCGTGCGTTTAATGAATCAATCTAGTTTTAAAAGAGAACCAAATTATTATAAAATTATTTTAGATATTTGTTTTTCTATAAAGATTTAACATGAGAATTTATGTAAATAAAGCCATCTCATTAACTCTTGACTCAGTGACAATTATAAAGACTATTAAATGTATCCTATTTTTCTGAGAAATAACTTATGCAGTTCAGCTAAGTTCAAGTTTAGAAAAATATGAGTAGGTAAATATATGTACACTTTACTTCTGAGAAAGCAACAACTCGTGTTTTTTTTTTTTTTTATTATTGTTTTAATGGGCACTTAAATTAAAGTAGAAATTAAATAAAATTGAGCAAAATTATATCCAAGTTAAAGTTTCTGGTTATTTTTAATTTTAAAATATGTAACTCAGATAATGTAGAAATGTAGATGCAATTAAAAAAACTAATTCATCTTATGGCTTGTCTTTTTAGGTTTTTTTTTTTTTGGTAAACGGAAGGTTACCCATGATTAATGAGTTTTTGTATTTATTGCATCTATTTGAATGTTCGCCCTAATTTATAAATATTTTTGATTTTTAACAACAATTAAATTTCCAGAAGCGAGGTTCAATTTGTGTTGAATGTCGAGTGACTACATTAACAAGAGTAGAATTTCATAATTTGGAGTGAAGTAAATCGACAAGATATATTTAAAATGTCATCGTCATCGTCATTGTTACAATTAAACATTGTTGATGGTTGATGCGATTTGTGAACTTGGGGAAATGGCCAAAATGGTGAGCACTATAAATTCACTGATTTTTTCTCTGTGAAATGTGCTTGATTTTCGAGTAATCAAAAGCCAATATTTGCTGAATTATCCTCGAGAAGTGGTCAGGAATTCAACCATTTCAACATTTTCTTTTGTGTCACATTCTAGGATTTTTGTTGAAAGTGATTTCATGAAACCAACATTGCGTTAAAAATTCCTTCCTGTTCAAGTAAAAATCGTTAAAATCAACTCGATTTACAAAAGTTTTTTTTAAACATCATACCCTAAAGCCTAAACTGTATGATCTGATCAAAATTTCAAAATGTCGACTGTTGAAATATCAATTCATAAACTGTTGACATTTTGAAAATCGAAATTTTGAAAAATCGATATTATAAAGAGTCGATGAAATTTTATTTATTTTTGGGTTAATCGGTCTTTTGACCAATCGAATTTTTGTCTGTCAAGGTGAATACAAATCTATTTTAAAAAGTCGACGATCGTTCCCAGTTCCTTCCTGGTTATCTTAGTAAATACGCATTTCAAGGAATTTAGTCCAAAGTTCTGTCAAAATTCATATTAATTAAAATTTTACCAAAATTCGTAGTTTTGAAAGTTCGTGAACAGAATTATTGAAGAAGGGCATTCTTGGCATTCTCAAACTCAAACTGAAAACCAAATTGACCACATCATGATTCAGCAGCGATGGAGGAAGTCAATGTGGGATGTTCGAAGTATTAGAAATTCTGACATGGGAAGCGACTACCATTTGGTTCTCAGGAGTCTTAAGCTACGAACTGCAGCTGTACAACGACAATCACAGGGTGCAGCAAGGAATTCGAAAATTCAATACGAATGCTTTAAGTGATCCCAACATATGTATGTCGTAACTATGTCGCCAACCTTAATGACAGAGCTTCGTCATTAAACGGAACTCAACATTCAACAATTGCAGAGATGTGGGGTGATATAAAAAGTGTTTTTATGGAGGCTAGATACGAAAGTGTACCCAAGCGGACGAGAGTTAGGCCGTGTGCCAATTGCGTTAAAATTCTGGTTAAATTTGATCCCAGTTAAATGTTATCCCTTTTTATAGGGGTGAGTAAAATTTAAGGTTTTTACTGTGTCAATTGGATTAAATGGGATTTTTTTTTTTTACATTCACTTCCCATTAGTTTTGTTGTTGCATTTTTCTCAGTAATGATAGTTCGCAAACATATCAGTTTGCAAAATGAATGAATCATCTGAAAAAGTATTTTCAATAAATTTTATTGATTCTTTTACATTATCAAGGATTTATCTCAAGTTATTCAAACTTCTTCTTGAGTGCATACTTAAATTTATTATAAGGTCTTCGTCTATATTTCTTAATCCTTTCATTTAATTTTAGTTTTTTTTTCCATTTTTCATCTTTCCCGATAGAATTCATGAGTTCTTGATAGCAAAATAAAATATTTATCTGCATTCATCTCCCTCAGCAGTTTTTTTATAAGGGATTACAACAACACAAACAAATCCGGAACGCTTAAGATACGCAGCCGAACGCGCCCATAGACATGTCAAAAATTAACCACCGACTAAAATTTTAACGAGCTCCTGAGCAGGTTAAATTTTGAAGTCTATATTCACCTCGGTAATGTCAAAATTTAGCCATGGGATCAAATTTAACCAGGATTTTAACGCAATTGGCACACGGCCTTAGAGACTATTGGATATCCCAAGACACTTGGAATAAAATCGAGCCTCGCAGATCATTGAAGATGCAAATAAATGCCGAAGTAGATGCTCAACGAAAGGCTGATTTGCGAAGAGAGTATCGCCTAGCAAATAAGATGGTCTATCGCTGTGTTAGACGTGACAAGAGGGTGAGGTTAGACGGTCTCGCAAAAAAAGGCGGAAAACACTGGAAAAGAAGAGGAGACATGAGGCAATTGTACCAAATATCTAAGGAAGTTATCGGGAAAAAAAGCAACACCAATCATCCTGTAGTGGATGTGGATGGTACACTTTTGGTATCAATCGAGGATCATCTACGCAGGCGGAAGGATCACTTTTGTGCCTTGCTTAATGAAGATTCCGTTGAGCAGAGTGCTGAAGTACTCCAGCTAAACGATATGAATAGATCTTATAGTTGTATTGACATCGAACCTCCTACTTTACTTGAAATCCAATCTTCCATAACTCTTCTCAAAAATAACAAAGTAGCTGAACTTGACAGAATACCAGCTGAATTCCTGAAGTCTGACCCCGTCAGAACGGCTAGTCCCAGCGACTGGAAGCATGGTGTGATTGTTAAGTTGCCAAAGCAAAGTGACCTTTAGAATTGCAACAATTGGCGAGGTATTACAGTTTTGTCCGTTTTTCCAAAACTAATCATTTTAGAGCGGATAAAGGTTAGAATTGAGTCTACACTCAAGAGGCATCAAGCTGGTTTCCGCATTGGGCGGTCGTGTGTCAACCATATCAACACTCTGCGTATCGTTCTTGAGCATTCTGCGAAGTTTCAATAACCGCTTAACCTCATGTTCGTGGATTTTGAGAAGGCCTTTGACCGAGTCAATCGAGAATATATGGAGATCACTTCTTGGTAGGGGAATTCCCTCAAAAATTGTTGCCATTATAAGAGAGTCCTATAACAACGCAAAATGTTTTCTTTTACACAATGGGCAGCTATCCGACTCTTTGGAAGTGCGGCAGGGAGTGAGACAGGGGGATGTTATATCGCCAATTCTCTTTCTACTGACAATAGACTATGTTTTGACGGCCAGTGTTGGAACAGCGGAGAGACAGGACATTCAAAGGAGACCGTTTGAAAGGCTAAGTCACTTAGACTATGCCAATGATATATGTCTTCTTGAATATGGCAAATAACATCAGCGGGCTGAACGGGATGTGTCAAGCACTGAAGGTGAAAGGAGACTCGATTGGTCTAAAAATAAATAGCAAAAAGCAAAAATAATGCTCACAGGCTGCTCCACGCAGCAGCGTATTTTCATACAGGAGACGCCAGTTGAAGAAGTTGAACAGTTTAACTACCTTCGAAGTATTGTTTCAGCAAATGGTGGTACGAATCTGGACGTTCAAAGTAGAATAAATAAATCTCGCGCAGCCTTCAGTTCTCTGTCCCAAATTTGAAAATCCAGTCAAATCTCCTTAGGCACTAAGTTGAGATTCTTTGAATCCAATTTCAAATATGTGCTGTTATATGCTTGTGAAACCTGGAAAGTCACGTCTACGATTTCGAAGAAATTGTAGGCTTTTGTGAATCGCTGTCTTCGCCATATCCTTAAGATTCGCTGGTCACAAATAATATCAAATGAGGAATTGTGGCGCAGGACAAGTCAAGAGCGGCTGGACGTCGACATAAGAAAGCGTAAATGGCATTGGATTCGTCACATCCTGAGGAAACCAAACGATGAAATTGCAAAGCAGCAGTCCTTTGAATGGAATCCTCAGTGTGCACGTCGGGTTGGAAAAGAGAAAGGCGTGGCCACAGCTTAAGTACCTTGCAGCAGACCGTGAAGTATGGAGACGTTTTGTTGACGCCCTATGCCCCAGCCGGGGTTACAGGACACGATGATGATGATGATCAAAAATTAAGTTGACAAAAAAAATATTCTAAGGTAAACACAAGACGTTTGGAGACTTCACTGTTTTCTATAATTTTTGGGACCAACTAGAACTAGAGAGAGTTTGACCTATAACAGCAATTGTTCAAAATTTCAACCTAATAATATTTCGTATAGGCTTTTCTGCGACCAATAGACACTGAAATTAATCGATGTAAAAAAGTAGATATGTTAAATCTTACATCTGTTTGTCATATGTTAAATAGGCAAACAAGCAGTTCTTAGTTCAACACCTCAAATGGCTTTTAGACTATTACCAGTTTGACTTTATTCTCACAATTAAAAGTTGATTTTAATAATAAATGGTGCTGCTGTAAGTCACTTTTTTCTTTATAACGAATGAATCAAATAGACACGTATAAAAGCAATCGACATTTAAATAAAGTTTAAAGATACTAATTACTATCTACGGAAATGCAATTATCATAAACTGTATTCAATCCTTATATAGCTATTAATTTTTTAAAAACTATAATTAAGAAGGTTATTAATTTTTATTTCAATTTGCTTTTATATATAAAAAAAAAAACAAACCTTAACAAGTAAATGCAAAATCTTTATTAAAATATTGAACGAGAAATACTTCAACGTCAGTTTTGAAGTTTGTTTGTTAATTATTTTCACGCTCATATTTGCCAATTTTGGTAAGTACATTCTATATCAATAAATCAATAGTATAGGTTAGGTATGTATGTAGGTAGATATAAGAAGTTTCAATGTCAATATTGTTTAATGGCACGTAGTTCGTCTGTGAGCATAATCGTTAATATCTATTATTATTCACTTTATGGAAGGTCATTGATTTTAAAATATTTCTCTAAGACAAACTGTGAAGTTAAGTATTTTATTTGTATTTTTGTCTTATGAATACTTTAATGATTTTGTGATTTATTGATGTAGCAATGATGTGCAAGAAGTTTTGTTTTCTTTTTTTTCAATGCGCATTTTTGTTGAAAGAGTATAGATAGCTCAATACCAACATATGAAGCTATGTAATATCCACGATTTAACCTCTAAAGTACTTTTTTTTGACTGAAATACAACTAAAGTACCTACCTACTATTATAACGTACTTCACTTTCAAGTGCAAGAACATTATTTTCGATTTTGTAATTGAAATTATTAAGTTCCTGGTACCTGATGTGCTTATAAATTGACAAAAGTATTTAAAATAATAGTGGAAATTTGTATAGGTGTATAAGGCAGGCTTACAGATCCTTGGTTTCCGAATGCAAATAAAAATTAATTCATTCTTTCCCGACGTTTCGTTGGCTATTATTGACCATCGTTAAAATACCAGGTCACCAATTACAAAAACAGTGGAATTTTTTGTTTGATATTAACCCTATTGCTCCCTTAAGTATACATAAATGTTAGTATTTTGTCATAGCTTTTCCAATGTTTCAGCGTTAATGAAAGCACCAACGTCAAATCTAAATTACTATCTTAAAGCTAATCAAAGGGCACGGTAGTGCCCAGCCAAGTTCGCAGCACTACAGGAATAAACTCAGGCAATTTTCAACCCCCCTCTAACTTCTGTACCAATAAAGGCAGAAACTTAGAATTCGGAGTATTTGCTGAACTAATCAAACACAGGTGGCTCACCAAATTCCAACTCTTTAGCATTAGTAGTTCCTAAGATATAGGACTTCAAAAATCGAAAAAACCGTAACTAACTGACTCACTGACTCACTGACAGATCATCAAAATTATGGAGCACTTCCCGACATCGTAGAAACTTGAAATTTCGCACAACGGTAGGCCTTGATGTACATACAAAGGAAAAAATCGAAAATCTGCAATTTTCGATTCAGGGGGGTGGCATCCACCCACTTTCTTAAATAATCTATAAATTATATGGAGCCTTTCCGATTGTTGTAGAACAATCAAAATTGGTATGTTGGTAGGGTTTGAGGTACTTAGAAGGAAAAAAATTGAAAAATTGGAATTGTCCATACAGGGGGCGTGGCATCCACCCACATTCTTAAAAATTCTTATAAATTATATGGAGTACTTCCGATTGTTGTAGAAGGATGAAAATTGGTAGGTCGGTAGGCCTTGAAGTACTTAGAAGAAAAAAAATCGAAAATTTGGAATTGTCCATTCAGGGGGGGTGCCATCCACCCACTTTATCAGAATTGCTATTATTTGTATGGAGCACTTTCAGTTGTCGTAGAATTATGAAACTTTGTAGAGCGGTAGGGCTTGACTTTCACCTGGCAAAATAAATCCTTGCAAAAAGGAGTGAAATCACAATAAAAACATAAATGTTAAAAAAGGAGCCAAGTTCTTATGTGTACAAGAAACCCGTGCGTAAAAAGTCAGCCAAAAAAAGTAATGAGATCTAAAATATATGCCAAGTTTTAAATTCATGAAGTTTAATATCAAATATCTTAAGTAGAGTATTATCGAAACAATTCCAAATCATGACAGAAATTTGGTAATTAATGATTACTGATTAAAATTTGGTGGATTTACTTGGCAAGTTTTCTCTTAAATACTAACTTAATCACAAATTTTAAATGTATGAAAACTTGACCACTTATAGAGAAGTAATTTTAATAAATTTTGCCTAAGTTTAGTTATAAGTTGAATTGAACATAAAATCTGACTGGATCACACGTACTCGTAGACGGCAAAATAAAGCCATGCTTTTTTCTTTTTGTTAAAAATATTACCTTTGTTATTTAATTTAAGTTGATTAATAAAGTAGAGTTAATAATAAATACTCGTTTATTTAAGAGGTTAAGAATTTTAAAATTGTAGATATGTATATACTGTAAAAATTTAAGAATGCAATTAAATATTTTGAAAGAAAAAATTTCAAGAGCTTGCAACTAGCTTTTAAATTTATCCTAAAAATGTGTTTTTGGATAATCTTATTCAGCTTCACTCCAATTTAGAATTTAATCCATTCAGCCAAATACAAAAAATTACCTGCGTAATTAAAAAAATCTTCCTACTTTATACTTATAAAAACGGCCAAGTATAAAACTGTTTTATATTAAGTGGTAGATCGAGTTGATTTTAGTTGTTAGTACACAGACAAAGACAAACGATACATTATAAGTATAGAAATAGCATTATTTTTGATCAAAGAACAAAAATTTGTTTTCAAAATTTTTAGTAAACAAGTTTCAAAAAAATCGAACTTATCTTTTTCGAAATATTGAGTTTCCAAAAATTTTAGTTTGCAAATACATAGGCATGTACTTATGTGCGAATAAAGTAAGAAAATTATCTACCCATTTTTTTTTTTTTTTTTTTTTTTTGAAAAAAAAACTTAATTTTTTGACTTTTTGGAATTTTTTAACAAAATTATTACACTAAATTCATAAATATACCCATTAGTTAGAAAATTCAAACGTTCTAAGGAAGGGAGGTGATGTTAAAAGTTGCCTATTGTGAAAATGTATGCTATTTATCAGAAGACTGTATTAATTTCAACAGCTGAAAATAAAAATCTCAATTGCTGAAGCTGTTTTCATGAAAACATTGATTTAAAAAAAAAAATATCAAATATTTTTTAAATATCTTGGGGGGGGGGGTTCTTGGGGTTATTCTAAGAAAAAAATTGTATGGGGGGAAAGTATCTCCCCTCCCTGAGGCAGGGGGGGGGCAGTTTCTGAAACATTGACTTCAAATGCAAAAACAAAAATTTAAAATTCAACGAAAATACATTTAATAATGTGTTTTTGTTTTATCGAAGGCTAATACTCCATTATTGCATTTGGTTTTTAAATCAAGTTGTTTTAGTGAATAGTTTTTGAGAAATTAAGTTTCAAAGCCAAAATTTAAAAAAAAAATTGTAATTTTTTTTCTTAAGTCGATATTTTTCAAAATTTTACGTAATTAAAGGCTTTTTTGTGTTCAATATTCAATGCCCTCATTGTTTTTTAGTCCATTACCGAAAACCAAATGTTTCATAGTTTTTGAGAAATTAAGAAAATACGAAAAGCCCATATGATCACATAAAACAAACAGCTTGGTTCCCCACTTATGTGGTTTGGCTGGCATATTTTGCCGTGTAGGGTTGCCACCCATTTTCGTAGCACACATCTGTTCGTCTACACATAGACGATGAAGCATCGGAACAGACCCAAAGCGTTCGTTGAAATGGGTTATTAGTGGTCGAACTCGATGCAACTTGTCGCATCCAGGCTGGCCATTCGGGATCATAGTCGAATTGTTATTGAAATGCAAGAACTGGCGAATTTGTTCGAATCTTATTCGTGACATTGTGGTTCGGATTGCTTCCAGCGAATATCATCCCCAGTAAGAACGAACATTTGGATAGCGATATACAGACATGAAGAACATGATTCCAATAAACTGTCGAACCTCTTGCACATTGGTAACTAATCTGGTTTCAATTTTCTGCTGGCACGCATACAAACTCATTTCATCAACTAGATATTGCATGAATTCATCTGTCACAAAGTAATGAAAGAAATCAAATGGTGTTTTCAAAGCTTTTACTTCAGGAGGCAGCTCTTTTACTCCACGAAAAACTACTTCATTTACATGCAGCTGCATATTTTTTTTCTCCACAACATGGATTTGAATTCTTGATTATCATTCTTCATTGCATTCAAGACACCAACGAATTTGCCTGTATTCGAATAATCTGGTCCAGTCGCGTTTACGTTACGTTTTCTATAACGTGAAGGGGTAACAATAGGCTCAGATATGATAGCGGGACTTGTTGCGGCACTAGATCTGGCGTTTGATTCCAAAGCAACAAAAGAAGCAACAGACGTTGATGACAATGATGCTAAGGCATGACTTACGTCTAAAGTGCTGATGTCGAGGCTTGCATTTACTGCATCAATCAAGATTTGACTTGAATTCATCAAACAATGATCAATCAAGAGTTCATCTTCAGAGCAAATAAAATCTGGATCGTCAACATTGTCGTCATCGTCAAAATCATCTTCTCCTTCAGTATCTTCTGGGCTTGAAATTACAATCATCAATTCAGCTATTTCGTCATCTGTCATCTTTGAAAAGTTCCTCAATGATCTTCTTGACATTACTACCTAACAAAATCACTGAATCAGTAATGAGGAACTAACAAGAACAAGAATTTACTCTCAACTGCCTGACCCCGCCTCTAGACGGGTGCAAGGAAACTCTATAGGTTAGGTTAGGTTGAAGTGGCTGCCAGTCATGGAGACTGACACACTTAGACCATGAATTGGTCCATTGTGATACCACATGAATCTAGGAAACCCTTTTCCTTACTCGGTTAACCATTTGGAGCTTCTTATGAAGCGTAATAGACTGCCAATGTCTAAGTTTATCAGATCACTAGGATCATTGATGTAGAACTCACCAAGGTGAAGTCTTCGTCTATGAGATAGAGCAGGGCACGTGCATAGAAGGTGAGGGATCGATTCTATCTCTTCCTCATCCATACAGCTTCTGCAAAAATCGTTAGCGAATACGCCAAGACGCGTTGCGTGCTTGCCTATGAGGCAGTGTCGTTATAACACCAATCATGGAGCTGATGTGCAATCTGCTTAGAGATATCAAACGCTTAGATCGTTTTAAATCCATTACTGGCCAGATTTGTTTATATAAAGTACACAGTTTACAGTTTATATAAAAACACTACACAACACAAAACTTTTTTCACTAATCGATAAAAAACACTTTTATCTACTTACCAGTTATTTTTCCAATTCGATTTGGCGAAAATTACTATTTTTTTTTAATATGTGAAAATCGTATTTGCAAAAAAATATTTATTTTTCTGCTTGCGAGGGTATTTTTCACTTTAAACCAACCTAGCTTCCAAACGAAACGCACTACAGCTATGCAATGAACAGCAATGCATATAACAATATTAAAACTATAGGTAAAGCTTATCAAATTGAACAAGAGATCATACCGTTACCTGTGAACACTTGTAAGCTTTACCCCGCCTAGAGGCGGTTGGGGGCATTAGAGTGTTAATTTATCAAGAACTATTCGCTTGAACAACTTGATTTAAAAACCAAATGCAAGAATGGAGTATTAGCTTTCAAAAAAAACTATAGCACATTATTTAGATGCGTTTTCGTTGATTTTTAATGTTTTTTTTTTACATTTAAAGTCAATGTTTCAGAAACTGCCCCCCCTGCCTCAGGGAGGGGAGATACAACTTTCCCCCCTTACAATTTTTTTTCTTAGAATAACCCCAAGAACCACCCCCTTAAATACTTCCACTCAAGTCCGGGACACTCTGTATATCTACCTACCACTAATAACCATTTTTCGAAAAAAAAAGTTCCTTATGGAAGGCTGCCTTAATTTGTACTGAAAATTAAAAAAAGATATTGGAGTTGAATTCAAGAGCCAGTTTTGAGTAAAATAAATCATACCGTTAAGCTACAGGCCAATAGAATGACTAATGCGAAATCCACTTTTTCCTTCTTCTTACAAATTACAACGTCAAGTTTGATCAAAATCTCTAGTTCAACTTTTGTATTAATGAAAAACTTGCCATACAAAGTGATTCGCAAACGGTATGATAAAAAGAAGCTATAGAGTGTGTAAGTTGGGTTGGGACAAGATTAAAATCGTATCGTAATCGTCAACCCCCTTCCCCCCCCCCCCCCCCCCCCTCCCCGTCCCACCGTTTACGAGGAAGGAGCAGTTTTACTTGAACTTTTGACTTAAAACTAAAAAAAACTTATGTTATATTTATTGTAAGGCCAGAAATCTCTTCTTTAATATATTTTTTAAGTAAAGTTAGTGAAAAGTTTTGAAAAATTAATAAGTTTAAAACTCGAAATTTTGAAGAAAAAAATGAAAAGAGAAAAATTGAAACTATTATTTTTCTTTCAAAATATTTTGAAACTATGGACGTAAGCACTATTTTTGTTTTCAAAATTCAATGCGCTTATTCTCTCTCTTAAGATATTTTCACTGGCCAACATCGAGTCTATGTCAAAAAGGCTCAGACTCTCAAAGCCTTCAAAGAGAATGTCCGTCAAGAATACGAGGACCTATCACTGGAAGTTCTGGCAAGAGTGATGGAAAATGCCATAAATAGTAACCAGATCTGTATGATCTTTGATTCTTGTGAAGGCCGCACTTTACCGATATCATTTTCTCGACTTACTTTAATAGTGAAATATCAACTAATTCATGTTTTTACTTTTCAACAATATAAACAAATAATCTTACATAACTACAAGGCCTAAAATTAGTTTAAATTAGGCGTGTTTTGTTGACCTCCTTAATGTGAATATTAAGATACGTTCCACATTCAGTCATAGAGTTACTGAAGTTCAAATGTGAAGCTAACTTATTGTTGTTGTTGGAATTTGCATTTGAAAATTTTTCCTTATGTGAAGTATTTCTTATTGTTCACATAAAGGAGGTCAACAAAACTTGCCTATTTAAAAAGCATTTTTATATTTTCTACGCGGCCAATAATATAATATTATCAGTGAACTGTCAAACGCCAATGCACAACCCACAATATCAGAATGCATTCCACAAAGCAGCGAATAAAAAATTCGCTCTAAATTAACCTAACATTTTGCGTTTAGCGCCCATTTAACTCGTTTATTTTTTATGACAATTCGCTTCTATCGGCTACCAAATAAATTAGTCGTGTAAAAGAAACAATGTCAGAATATAATTTACGACCATTCGCAGTTCATATGCAAAGCACTTTATACCTTTTGATCGTCTCTTCAACATGATCCCAATCTTGAAATCATATTATTTACTTATGCCAAAATTTTATGAATGATTATGAATATATCCCAGGTTAGAATAAAAAATGAAAAATCTCATAGAAAAAGTAAATGGAAAATAAACAAAATTAAAAAAAAAACAGTAACCTTACATTTAAAGTTTGTTGTAAAACACTTTTCAAAAGCGTAAGCTATAACTCACCTCAATGTTATGTGGAAGTCCCTCGCTCTCCGGTAACAATGCAAATGTTGTTAGGCTTCATTGGTTTCAATTATGCACAATCTGCGAATTCATGTCTTTTACTATTTTAGTTTTTGTTTCTTTTTTTAATAAACAATTGCAAAATCTCGTGCTAATGATGGCGATAATGTTGATGATGATGACTAACAACGTTGCGGCTACTGGTGTTTAGAGGTTTTTTTGTTTAAATTTTATATTTTATTATTATTTCCATTTTTCACAAGGCGTCACACAGTTTTCTGCTCATAACTTATTATGGTAATTGGCTAGTACCTAAGTTATTATTTTTTTTTATTGTTTTCCTCCTGGTAAGTACCTTCATATACATATAAGTTGTTATTTTGAGTTACGCAAAGTTCGACTCTTCTTTTATTATGTGACATGCAAATCGGAATACAATAATAATAAAATGGTAGGTAAAATGTAAAATTACGCTGTCACACATGATGATGATGATGATGACGACGACGAAGACGACGACAACGGGCGGGACACACACATTATACTGCCAAAAATTATATTTCAAACACGACCTAGCACGTGATTACATTTTAAATGGTTGCCAAATTTTCTGAAAATATACAATTTGTTACGCCAGACTATACTCACACCGGTCGGGTAGGTAACGACGATTTCACGCATGACAATCACAAATAGTTGGTAATTCTTTAACTGATGCTTTACATTTAGGTTTCACGTTTTATTTTTTTTTTTGTCAATTATTTCCGCTTCAAATTTAGTATAATTTTCTTGAAAATTTTATAATTATCTTTAATTTTTGGGGTTTCTTATTTTTACACTTAAATTTAATGTTAAGTAACTAATATGAGATAAGTTTTTTTTTTATTTATTAAAAAAATAAATATTCCAAGCTTATCATTAAATTGAGCCCCGAATAATAAGCTTTTCACATAAACTATACAATTTAGACTCTGATGCAAGTTTTACTTTTACTTAATCCAATTTGTTCCTTTATCCTCTCTTGAATTCGAGGATCTTAATGTTTATGTTCACTATACACAAATCACCAATGACGTACACTACTTATTCTGGAGAAATCTAGAGAACCCGTTCACCTAGTGATGGAGTTCTTTGGATCAATATTGAAGCTGTCTTGGCCATAGTTTCACCCAAATTCGTAAAGACATTATTATTTGTCTTCATGTCATTTTTGGCAGCAGGTTGTGCAACAGCAGCAGCAGCTGGTCCATGTGGAGAAGCATCCGGGACCAGACGACGCAACAAACCAGCATTGCATCCCCACGGGAAGGTCCACTTCAATGACAGCAATATCTTGATGTAGCCCGGAATTATGGCAACCTTTTCCTTGGTTTTGATTGCCTTGATAACACGATCAGCAACATCATTTGGATTCAGAGTTGGCACCCATCGGGCGTTGACATCATCGAACATTCCGGTGGCCTGAATGAAGAACGGACAAATGCATGTAGTTTCGATGTTTGTATGTCCAAGGACGTCTAGCTCGAGACGCAGAGCCTCGTCGAAGCCAACCACAGCGAATTTGCTGGCACAGTAATCGACAAGTTTTGTTATGCCCACATGTCCGGCTAATGAGGCAATCGACACAATATGGCCATGATCTTTCTCAATCATTTTTGGCAGAAATGCCTTTGTGGTCCAGAAGTGAGCCAATGTATTGACGTTGAATGAACGCTCGATAAGATGGTCGGGGGTGTCGAGGAGAAGAGTGCCCGACACAACACCAGCATTGTTGATCAAGAGTGTTACATCACCCACTTCGTGACGTACCACATCGGCGGCTTTGTACACCTGTTCCCGTTTTGAGATATCAACAACGTAGCCCTTGCAATAGCCACCGAGGGCCTTGACAATGCTCACGGTCTCATTGATGCCCTCTTCGTTGATGTCCCAGATGACGATTTTGGTGCCCAGTTTGCATAGAAGTTGGGCCAGAAGACGTCCCAGACCACTTCCTCCACCAGTGATCAAGGCTATGTCACCGTTTAGGTCCTTTTCAGGATACCCAAAGGTCGTATAGTAGATGGCCTTCAGAATAAAGCCAATGGATGTCACAATGAAGGTGAGAAAATCGATGAAAGCGTCCCAAGTTGTGACGATAGCTGGAACTGGAATCTGTTCCGTTTCCTTTCCATCAGTAGTGGTTGAGGGAGCAATATTCCCGTTAGATAGTGGTTGTGACATATTCAACAACTTTTCTTAAGAAAATTAACAAAAAAAAAATACGAACTTATATTCTTAAAAGCCAATTATGGCAGCATTTAAACTATTTTATTATTTATTAAGCCAAATGTTTTGTCTATTTTGTTATGAGAACAACTTTTACTTTCGTAGCTTAAGACGTGTGAAATGCGAACTAACAAAAAAAAAATTATGCAAAGACGAACGACGAACCAACAAAAACAAAACTCAATCAAAGACTAAAATGCGACTGTTCGGCAGAGTGGTACGAGTGTGTTTATAGCCAAAGGTTTTGATTTTGGCTGATAGTACTTCAGCTAAGACGACCGAACGGATGACTGTTGGCAACGATCGGCGCGGAAAGACGGAAAGGCTCAACACAAACAACGCAACGGCAGCCAGCAGCTTTGCTCCAAAGACCACAAAGCTGTCTACTGCTGTGGCTTTGGGAGATGAATTGAATACCAAAGCTCTATTATTCTGTCGGTCTTGGCTGACTCTTGGGGGAGCCGCACGTCCGCATCGACGCCACTTCCACCGCCACCAATATTATGCCGCCAAACCGATATACTTTAGTGAGTTAGCAATGAAATAATACAACAACAAATAATAATCTTTTCGTGAGTGTTAGTTGTTGGTATATGCGGTAACTTGTTTTCATTTTTTTTTTTTTTGTAAACTTCAAACTATCAATGAGGCAATGATTTAAAGTGTTCACTATTCAGAGAGGCTTTTGAGCCCCCGCTATGCATGTATTTTTTTTTTTTTTTGTAATTCCTTATAATGTGCTATTTTTGGGAATAGACAAAGACATTCAAAAATGTGCGTGCGATGGATATTGGTCGATATTGGTTTTGATGCAAATTATGTTATTATGTAAATTTAGCGTTATTTTTTTTAATTAAACTTTTTTGCTGTTATCTTTTATGACGCTGATGTTGGGCTGGGGTCAAGCAACTAAAAATGAGGTTTTGTTTTGGATGATCGCATATCAACCTGTCGCAATTAATTTTAATTGCAGAGTAAAGATCAGTGGTTTGCAACCTTTTTTAGGAGTCTGGGCTAAAAGTGTTTATTTTAATGTTTTTGAGAAAATAAAGAAATTTTTTAAATGGTTATAAATGTCAGTAGGTTTGCTAATTGCAAAATATAATTTTATTTTAAAATGTTTTGATTTTTAAAACTACTTTAAAGATTAAGGAAAAGAGTTGGAGGAGAGAACGCCAACAAAAAAACACAAAGGCAGTAGGCCTACAAGACAAAAGGGGTTTTGACTAACGAGTAAAAGTAACGAGTGAAAGTAACGAGTTAAAGTAATGAGTAAAAGTAATAAGTAAAAGCTTTGTATATAAACAAAGGTAAAAGTAACGAGTAAAAGTAAGGAGTAGAATTAATGAGTGAAAGTAACGAGTAAAAGTAACAAGTAAAAGTAACGAGTAAAGGTAACGATCAAAATTAATGAATGAAAGTAACGAGTATAAGTAACGAGCAAAAGTAACGAGCAATTGATAAATGAACATGGTATTTCGGTGCAGCCACTCAAAAATCATTTTTTGTTATTTGTTAATATCTCGGCTCCAGTATTAGCCTATTGAATAGATCTTTTAAAAGGGAACAATAATTACGTGCAAGGGTTTTTATTATTGAATATATGTTTGTTGGGACCATAAGCATGCTTTACTAAATTCACTCATGCGTTTCTGAGAGAATGTTCACACTGGCCACTTTTAAATATTTTTTGGGTTAACTTGGAAACTAAGCCGAATTTGACAATTTTGCACTCAAAATTTTTGTTCAAAATTAAAGTTTCAATCGCAATGGATATTTTAGAAAATTTTATAAAAAAATTTAAGCATGAAAAATTAACCAAAACCAACATAAAAAATCGAAAAATTATATATGTATGTATTTTCAAGTTGTTTTCCTTTATTGCGCATAACTTTTTTTGGAGCAAAGATCAACTTAAGAAATATGTACTTAAAAAAAAAAAAAAGTAGAGGCTAAAATCTTTAATATGGCATGTTCAAAATGTAGTTTCTATTTAAAACTGACAAAGATATAGGCTTTCAAACTGTACCATTTTTATCATTTTTTGCAGTTTTTGCCCGAAATACCGTTTTTTGGTACTACATGTAAAATTAAACTATCCTTGTATACCTAGTACCAAGTCCTATAATAATCGGTCCAGCCGTTCAGCTTGTAGGTCTAGAAGCATTTAAAAACAGCCGGAAAACAAAAATGTGGGTTTATCTACTTTTTAAATATTCTAAATAATCTTAATGTCATATTTCATCATAATCTTGAGTTCGAATATTTAACGAATGTATGAAATTTGCCAATAAGTACCGAAAAAGATGCTTTCGGGCCAGAACAGCTAAAAATTATAACAAATGGTAAAGTATATATGTGGGGGGGGGGGGCTTTAGTTTTAAATAATGATAGTTTTAAGTTTAGTAATAGGAATATTTAGTTTAGTAAAAGTAGATTAAGATAATTATTAAGATCGTTGCGTATTCGTTTCGTCTCTCGTAGCTTCTCGACGTGTCGCCGTTCAAACTCGATTGTGTCTTCTTGATGGTTATTGCTGTTAGTCATTGAAGTGCGAGTTATCTGGTTAGTGTTGCCGTTGTTGCTGTCATTATTTCAAAGGACGGACTTAAGAGTCCATTGATAGGCACATTCTGCCTACATATACATACATATCAGTCAATCTTCTTATATGTACATATATAAAAATCAATCGTTGTGCGTTAGTCCTGCAAAAGCGCAAAAACGGCTAAACCGTTTTGGGTAATTCTTTTCAGGAAATGGTTGGTATGAACCGGTGGGTGTTTAAATGAAGTTTGGTCTAAATCGGTCTTGCGGTTTGCCAGCAACGAGCAAAAATGCAATTTGAGTGCCTGTTTTACATAAAAAAAATAAAAAAATCAATTTGAGTTTGAAACATTAATCAATCAATATTATAATGAAATTTTTGTCTGGCAAAATAAAATTAAAAATTAATATTACAGTCGTGTCTCTATTATCCGGAATTCCGTTAGTTGAGAACTGGATTTTCAAAACGAGAATTTAAAGTGCGGCCAACATTATACTTATACCATAGGAAAATGCCTTGCGATCGGCTTGGTAAAATGTTGATACAGGAAATTTTTACCATCTAAGATGGTTTTAGGGGGCTGTAATTTCAGTGCATTTTGCAAAATTTCTAAAAGAAGTCAGAAATGGTATAATCCATTATAGTTGAAGACCAATGACTTTTGGTAGTTAGAGGTAAATATTTATATAAAGTTTTTCTTGATCAGAAAATTTAAACTCTGCTCTCAAGTGCTAAACGGGGATTGGTGCTGGGATTAGTCTAAAAGGTCAGAATCAAGGGATGAAGGTCTATATGCATATTATGTAATTTGTTTCGTTGTTTTTTTTTTTTTTTGAAAAGTAAAAATAAAAAGAATAAGCTACAAAAATTGCGACAGCAACGGGGTCGGGTATCTACTATGTTTGCTTTTTTTAATCGCAGAAACTTCCGGTCCGATTCTATAAATTGATATTTGTGTTTGAAGGGTTGAAGTTGCAAAATGGCTTTGAGAAATGAGTATTTTCAAAGATCTAGCTGTTTTTAGTGAGAAATGATGTTAAACAAAAAAAAAATGACCGCTCCACCAAATTTCAGGAAGGCATAAATACAGTGAAAGCTCTACTTGCGGATAGCTAAAAGATAGATATAAGCGGAAAATTCCCTTAAATAGACATATGTTTGCGAACCAACCTTTTTCTCGAATTTCTCATACGGATAATCCTTTAAACGGACTGGGGCACGTCGCACGTCTTAAATATATCTCCTTTTTTCAGTTCTTTCTGTTAAAAATCTGCTTTAAAATTCTTTTTTTTTTTCAATTCTGTAATTCAAAATAATAAACAATAAAACCTGTTCATTCAGTTTTTTCTCAAAAAATCCATATATATAAATAATAAATAATTTTCCAACTCGGTTAACAAATAAAACTATTTCATATTGTAAATTTACGACGAGGCACAGGTAATTGAAAAAAGAAGAAGCAAGAACGCCCGTTTAACAATTTCAAAACCTTCTTTTTTCTTACTGTCAGAATTATGTAAACAGAATTTGGAAAATAAAAACTTTTAAAACGGAATTTCAAAAGTAAAATTTTGTAAAACGAATTTTGACGTTGCCAAAATTTCGACTCCAACGCATTTTTAGAAAAATTGGTAACATTTGTGGGACCAGTGTAACTCTCCATAGGTTAAGCCCAGCGAACGTTGTATCGCCTTAGAAAATGCAGTTGTTGGCAAACTCCGAATATATTTCTAAACAACTTTACTCCACCAGCGGTGTATACAGCTTCACTCCTTAGAGAGGGTCATACCAACAAAAAAATACCCAAATCAGTATTAAACTAATTTATGATGAAACGAAGTTCACCGGGTCATCTAATTTTGAATAATTTTGAAGCCGAACAATTATTGTTGACTGGTGTACCTGGATAGGCTAAAGGCTGATATAACAGCCATCCAGGAAGTGCGATAGGATGGAGAGGGCATACGAAGGATGAAGTGGTGTTACATCTACTTCGGCGAGTGCTGCAAGGAACAGGGTCATAGGCTCTTTGGTTGTGGTTTTGTGGTAAGGGGAAGACTTAGGCAAGAAGCCTTGGGCTTCAGAAATGTAAGCGAGCGCCTGATCACAATCCGCATCAAAGCAAAATTCAAAAACGTCACGTTGATCTGTGCAATCCTGCACGACAACACTTCCAGTAACGGACTCAGGCTGATTGACTTTTCGGCGGGGCGTAACATGAACATCATCATAGCCAGCACTCGATTCCTACACCTCAATATACACAAAGGGACCTGGCGGTCTCCTGATCAACGAACTGTCAACCAGATTGATCATGTTGCGATAGACGCCAGACACGCTTCCAGTATCGTGGATGTCCGAACGTTCCGAGGGTCCAACATTGACTTGAACCATTTCTTGGTTGTAGCTCAAGTACGTATGCGGATATCTATGACGCCACAACGCCAAGCGGATGCTGTGAAAAGATTTGGTGTCGAGAAGTTAAAATCACAAGAGGTAGCCAGGACAATCGAAGCTGCAAACTAGAACCAGAACTGCTGAGAGCACAGCCCGGGAGCTCTACGGGCAAAAACTATTTAACATCGTACTTGAAGCAGTTGTATGCAACTCAGAGGTACAACTTATCAAAAGTCAGTTCAACTACTTGCTTATATGCAGATGATATTGACATCATTGGGAGAACGAAACGAGCTGTTATCGGCGGGTTTGCAAGTATTGAATTGGAAGCGGCAAAAATGGGTTTGGCTGTTAATGAGGACAAGACGAAGTATACATATATGTACTATCAACGAAAAAGGAATCTCAAAATCGTCATCCCGGTCCCGCTGTATGGGGCAGAAGCATGAACAGGGTCAGGCGGATGAGAATCTGAAAGGAAAATTCTTCGGGTGATCTTCGGTCCAGTATGTATCGATGGAGTATGGAGGGGAAGATTTAAAAGATTTAACAACGAGCTTAACGGGTTTTTCAGTGACGTTGACCTGGTCAAAAAGCTGAAAATAGAGTGGCTGAGAGGGCTGGGATACGTGGAGCGTATGGACACCGACGTACCAGCCCGACGAGTCTTCGAATCTACCTCTGATGGTCTACGCAGCAGAGGAACCAACTTGGAGTGCGTAATTGGAGGCAGCTAGCTAGAGACCGACCTGGCTGAAGGGGCTTGTTGGTTGATGCCGTAGTCCGCCCTGGACTGTAAGTGCCATCTAAAGTAAAGTAATTTACAAGTAACTATAAGAGCAAGTATGTTTTATCCAGGGGTGCATTTTATTTTATTTTCATTCAGTTACAAAAACTTAAAAAAATGAACACTGCTTTACCAAACGGCAAACAAAAATGTGATTCAAAACATTGAAACTTTGACTTTTGAAAACGTGTTTAATCTTCAAAATTATTTTATAATTCAAAACCATCAAAGGAAATATTAACATTTAAATGTTTGATACAAATTGCCCAAACAAAAACGATTTGACTCCTACTCAATTTTGAAGTACTTAAAAGTCTAACGTGCTTATGGTAACCTTGAATTTTTTATAATATCTAGTATTATTGATAGCAAGAAAAGATCATAATGCATTCTCGTTGGGTTTGTTTTAATTTCTATATTTTTTGAAATTTCATAATAAGCAGACGGTTAAGATGGATTTTGTGTGGTATTTATTGTACTCACTATAAAACGCTCAAGTCCATGACCTTGATTTTTTTTACTAAAGAGCATCCACTCTAAGTAGGTATAAGGTATATTGAATTCTATTTATCAACATAGTTGTCAACAAAAGCTGTTTGTTATTATACCTATTATATTACCTAATAATAAATTAAACAGGATTTTAATGGCAAAATTGTTAGGTATTATTTACCCCTCAACTTTTTCAAAATACACTGCGTGCCACTTGAATAGAAACAAACATTTTTCTTATTATGAGAGTGTCTGGCTTTCATGTGCGTGAAGTTAGCACCGCCATTTTTAATTTTCGAAAAAAAATTTACTGTATTGTGCTCAACTCAAATCGCAAATTTGCAAATTTTACGAATGAAATTTTTGCGAAGTTTTGTTATTACTAAAAAGTGAAAGTTGTGCTGTTTTCTGCGCTATTTGTGCCACCATATTCTGTTTTTGGCCGTAAAAGTTACAAATATGCAATTTTTTGTCTCTTCTAAATAGCACTTGTTAGTTTTTAAAAATAAAAATTACAAATGTGCGATTTTTTTGTATCTCTTTGGAATAATGGCTGCACAATTTGAGCACAATGTAGCACAACTTTTTTTTTGAAAATCGAAAATGGCGGTGCTAACTTCACGCTACAGCCCTTCGCAAAGTTTAGCAACTACGCGATTTCTTTTTTGTCTTAGAAGCATTTTTTGAGTACAATGCAGCACAACTTTTTTTTTAAGAAATTTTGAAATTTCGCTAAAATTTCATTCGTAAAATTTGCAAATTTGCGAATTTTTCAAAAATATTTACGGCACAAACCAGCACAAGTTGAGCACAATACACCATATTTTTTTTTGAAAATCAAAAATGACGGTGCTAACTTTACGCTAAAAAAAATGGGTACCCTCTAAAAACCAAACCCTTAGTACGATTTTTTTTTTAAATACGGCACATAGCAGCACAAGTTGGGCACATTACAGCACAGCCTTTTTTTTTAAATCCAAATGGCGGTTTTCACTTCACGCACATCTGGCTTTCGGATAAAAACTACGTAATGGTAAAGTTTGAATGGGTTATCTCTGTCAGTTTTGAGTTGAAATGACCGTTTGATGACATGTCATATTAAAGCCGTAAGCCTTTTTTTTATGCAATGCATACAAAATCGAGTAAAAAACACACAGCTCGTGAAAAAACCTCTTAAGGCTCTCCCAAACCAACGCGAATTCGTAGCGAATCTTTCGCAAAGGCGTTTTTTAGTTGTTGTTTAGCATTGTGTATCTTTCAAATTTTGTGTTATTGTGAATGATTTCGCGTCGTCGACGAATGTTTCGCGTTGGTTTGGGAGATGCTTTATAAGTCTTCTTTTAAGGATACAGTTGCAAAAGCTGCGTTTTCGTTCAGTTTATTTTACTAAATAATAAATTAGTAATTTGTTTTAAGGAATACAAAAAGAATTAAACTATTAATTACTTTTAATTTAAGCTTAAAAATGATTTTGAAAATGGTTTGATGATTTTTCCAAATTTGCTGAACACAAAATTAGATAACTTTTTAACAAACTCTTTTCAACCAAAAATTATATCGATTATTGACATAAGTTTAAGTTATCAATTTGATATACCTAAAAGGCCAGGGCCTCTGGAATCTTTGCACCCGATTAAGTGCCATTTCATAGGTCACTAAAATGTCATAAAAAGTCAGCTAGTTTCAGCAACGATTTCTTTTAGGAATTTCAAAAAACAATATTTCCAAACCAGAGTATGATTTAGTTGACCTGTAATAATGAGTCAGTGGCCTCTCGGATAGTAGGTACACTGTTGCCGCTGTGCGACTTTAGTCGCATTTTGACCCCTTTTATTGCCTCATGCGACCATGAGACGACTTTTTAAAAAGCTAGCTCTTTTTACCCTTTATTTTGTGACTTTTCTGACCCCATCTCTAGGAAATTGCATAAACAAGGTTAACCTCTTGGTTTTTTCTTAGAAAAAAAACTTTCCAATTTTCCATTTACAAGATGAAAACATATATGATATGATTTGAAAACGGCTTGGTCCATCGGGATCGCACACGGTCAGTGGAATTGAGTCAAACCAAATCGATTTTTCTATTTTTTGCATATAAACGTAGTAACTGTCCAGTAATTGAATTTTGAAATATTTCCCACATTTTTTCATATTTCATATGACACGAGCGTGCAGACAAGAAAAACTTGATTAATCTAATAATCAAATATGTCATTACGATGATAGAGAACCCCAAAAGTGTATGGCACAATTCCGTCTGTCTATTTCTACCTCGACCTGAGCCCAAACCACTGAAACGATTTCTTCAAATTTTTAAGTTAAGATTTTTTGGTGATTCCTTAGAGGTTTTGGTTCAAAATAACGGTACTTGCCATACAACCTTTTAGGAAAAACTTATTAACATCTGAAAAACGGCTCTAACGTAGGTTACCATACGTCCCCCTTTTGGAGCGATTGTCCCAATTTTTTATCTCAAAAACGATTTCTTATCCAAAACTGAAAATGTGGACACGTATTTGATTTTCTCATTATCATTTAAACTTTTTAAAAGAACTTTTAAGATATTAATAATATTGCATATATATCAAAATTTTGAAAAAAAAAGAAATTTTGGATTTGGTAAGAATAATTATTTGTTTGGAATATTCAATATTTCAAGGCTTTGTTTCTATAGTTCTTTCTGTAATTACTTTGCCATTTTCCAAAGTTCTTAAGATCCAAGCAGCTTGAACATAAGTGCAAGTACGTGCGGTCTAGTCGTACGTTATTCTTCTGTGGTGTTTGGTACAAATATGATAAGGATAACTCACGTCCATTTTACATCAAGCTAGAGCCCAACCGAGTTAACCGATTTTCTTCAAAATTAAAATATTTATGAACATATTCTTACAAAAATATGCATAAAGTTTGAGGAAAATTGGTTAACTGTTTTAGGCTCTAACTCGATGTAAAGTGAGCCATGGATACGAAGAAGCAAATAAATTTTTGGACCTAGTTTTCCTACGAAAACTGCAGATTTAAATGTGTTTGTGAAGTTGTATAGAATTTGAATGGATATAGGAACTGATTTTTTGCTATGGTCAATTGTTTAAAAAATAAAACCACAAACAAAATTGTTTATTTTCTTTGCGATTTATACGTATTCTGATTGTTTTTGTTATTTATCAAAAAATTTCTTAGTGCGACTTTTTCTTTCTCGTGACTCTTTTTTATGCGACCTTTTCAAATTCCTCAGCGGCAACACTGAGTAGGTATACGGTCTTCACGAATACCCATTATAAATGGTGCCAAAAACCACTATTGATATAGAAAAAAAAAAACTTTGAAAATTTATTAAAAAATCTTTGTCTGACCAAAATTACTGAAACTATAGCTGAACTTTTGCGACCATTTAGTGACCTTCCTTTTGTACTTGTTTTTTAAGATAACATTGAGGTACCAACAAATTTTTCAAAGACCTTGAGTGGCCTTCACAAAAAAAAACTTTTAAGATTCATTAAAACATTTACATCACTAACCGATTACTGAAACCTAGTTGACCTTTTATTACGTTCTAGTGGCCTTTCTAGTTGGGTAAGAAATCTTTATTAATATCTTGCGTTACAAAAAATCTTGCAATCTCAAAATCTCACCTAAGAGTTTAAAAAATATCGTATTTACAAAATCTCACAAATTTAAATCTTGAAAAACTTAATTACATTGCAGTAAATACACTTTTTATTCAAAGTCTTACAATTTGTCTTCGAGTTTTATTTTTATTTTTCAGTTCGAAACTCGAAGCGAATGTTTATGGAATTGTGAGATTTTGATATTGGATTTTTGTAACCCCGGTTGAGGCATAGGGCGCCAACAAATCGTTTCCATCCTTCACGGTATGCAAATAAATATTTTAACTGTGGCCACGTCTTTCTCTGGGAGTCTGCTTCTGCTTGAACTGTTGATTTCCATGTTGTTCTTGGTCTTCCAACCCGCCGTGCACCCTGAGGATTCCATTCAAATGATTACTTTGCAATTTCATCGTTTGGTTTCCTCAGTAAGTGACCAATCCATTGCCATTTACGCTTTCTTATGTCAACGTCCAGCCGCTCTTGACTTGTCCGGCGCCACAATTCCTCGTTTGATATAATTTGTGGCCTGCGAATTTTTAGAATATGGCGTAGACAACGGTTCACAAAAGCCTGCAATTTCTTTGAGATGGTAGTCGTGACTTTCCAGGTTTCGCAAGCATATAACAGCACGGATTTAACATTGGATTCGAAGAATCTCAACTTTGTGCGCAAGGAGATTTGACAGGATTTCCAAATTTGGGAGAGAGAACCGAAGGCTGCGCCAGCTTTATTTATTCTACTTTTAACGTCCAGCTCAGTACCACCATTTGCTGAAACAATACTTCCAAGGTAGTTAAATTTTTCAACCTATTCAACTGGCGTCTCCTGTATTAAAATAATATAATAAATAATTAAAATAATATTCATAGTACACATTTCTTGAGAATATCTCACAAATAAGGTACCAACAATCGTAGGTGACATTGAAAAGCGAATTGCAGTAGGGAATTCATTTTTCGATCACAATTATCACCGCCTCTTTGCTTCGATTTGATTGCTGGCTTTCACCCACCAAGGAACTTGGCAAAAACTATTTCGAATTTTGGTGACGTGCCTCTGTTTTGTGTAGGAGATGTCATTAAAGAAAGTTGCTTCGGATTACGAGACAAAAAATAATATAGAACTTTTAAGGGCAATGGTTTTGAGGTAAAAATTACGGTTCCTAAACCATATTTTTAATTAAAAAAAATATTGAGAAACAATGAGTCCTGAAGAACGTGCCACCTCCCCCTCCCCTCCTGGGCAAAAGTCTGGATCCGCCCTTGTCTTGATTTCGATCGAGTATATCTTGAGCCTATCATTGCTTGGAAAAAATGTAGGTATCTGCACAAAACTTTAAAAAAATTTATTTTCGACGATTTTCTTTCCTATTGATTTTTGGTCAAAACTTTGGAGAAAACTATAATTATACTTTTAGCGAATGCATTAGGTATATTACGGTTAGTAAGTAAGTATATATGATTCGTTAAAGGTTAAACAAATATTCTAATAATTAAGCGAACATACAGTAGGTATCTACTTTTTTGTTCAAAAAATATTTTGCTTTCCTAATTACATATTTTCAAATAAAATAACACCTACCTGCCGTTTACAATGTAAAATGTATGTAATTCTATTCAAAAAAATATCCATGAATAATTTGCTAAAACGTAACTGTATACAGCTCGTAGGGTGTTTATTTGCAAACATTACCATATCTTATATAATAAGCTACTCAATTAATTAAAACCGGAATATTATGAGCAATAATCACAAATTCAATTTTTTTTAATTAAGGCAAAACTAATTTCCATATTCCATGACATTTCAACACAAAATTTATGTTAATTTTCTGTATAGTTTGAGTGTGTCATTAAGTTCAGTAACCCTATAGATTTACATGATTATATCAAATAAATTATTCCAATTTAAGGAATTACGCCGTGAGAAACGATTAAAGCTAACATTAAGCTAAAACAAAGATCAAGCTTTAGCTTTGTTTAACATTAAAATAAAATTTGTCGGTAAAAAACAAGTATTTAGGTACCTACATCCTACATAATAGTATCTATGTAGGTTCATCTATGAAGATAGGTTTGGTGGATATCTATATTTTTTTCTTAAACTTGTATGGTACAAGATTATTTTTCAAAGCAAACCAAAACCCACCAAGCACCACACGTCAAACTTAGACCTTGTACACAGTTTATACAGAATGATCCCGCATAAGAATTTTATTTCAACAAGTTGTTTATGTTTCTTGTTTTTAAATAAATTTGGCAAAGCCTTGAAGTTTTTGGGAAATAAACTTTAACTTTTTAAACAAATAAATTTACAAAATTTAACATCATAATTATTATTATTAATAAGACAATATTTAATTTTTTGATGTTGTTTTTTTGCTTTTGTAACGCTTGAATGAATTATGATAAAGTCTACCTGTTCTCTCAGTCATTAACAAAACATCATAATGACAAGACAAACTAATTATTTTTCAAAAGTAAAGAAAAATGTATTAAGTTAGCAGTTTAACATCTCAACCTCAAGGTTAACATTAAGAACCCTTTTAACAAATTAGCCACTTATATTTCATTACTTTTGGATCTCTTTTTCCCCTTTGATCTTGATCATTTGAATGCTTCAACTTGATTAACAACTTGAGACATTTCAAAATAATAATATTTGTATTAAGCAATAGCTTACTTAAGAAAACAAATAGTTCTTAGAGCCATCGTATTGACAAGACTTATTATTTTTGATTCTAAGTACTTTATGGACAAAGTGCAGACTATTTACATATTTGTATCGCATATGTTTGCTAATTAAGCTGGCCAAATAAATAAGCTAATAGCTGAAAAAAAAATAGCGCTGCAACTCAGTTGCAAATGTGTTAAATATAAATCGTCATTTTTCAACAAAAATAGAAACTGTGACCTTATAAAGAACTTTTAGTTCAATCCGGGTTAATTAAGCCATTATTATGGTAATAGCTTTTCAATACTAAATCCTTGAAGATGAGTTCCTTCTAAAAAAAACATTCTCAATCCCAAGGCCCTTTTAAGCCTTTAGTTCAAAACATGAACTTGATCGTAGCAGCT
The DNA here is from genome assembly GCA_963921185.1 of Dasysyrphus tricinctus. Classification (NCBI taxonomy): domain Eukaryota; kingdom Metazoa; phylum Arthropoda; class Insecta; order Diptera; family Syrphidae; genus Dasysyrphus; species Dasysyrphus tricinctus. Next base: position 75,580,183 of record OY992531.1, read on the forward strand.
TTCTGCAAACTATTCAAAATATTAGTTGTTGCATCTCACAATTTGAGTAGTCCCTACCGTATCAGAACATTCTTAAAATAAACAGTAAATTAAACTATTGATTACAGTGCTATTGAATAAACTGTGAAATGAGGGAAAGAAAGAAACAAATGCGGTCAATGGATTTATTATAATACGTATGTGTAGAGTTATTTAAGTATGCTTAAAAACTACAAAATGCTTTTACATTCCCCCTACTGCAATTCTAAGGGCCAGTTTTTCAGTGCATAGAGTCAACTCTAAGTTAAATCAGAGTTAAACAGTTTTTCCGTTGAGGTTAAACTGTATCCTTCAGTTGTCAAAATCTACTAAAATCGATGTGAAACACTATGGATATCACCCTTTCACGCCTTTCCACTATGGAAATCGAGATGGCTCCACAACGGAAAAGGCCCTAAATTTGGACCCTGATTTTTCTCATCATATTTGGTGAGTTAACTTGGATTTAAATTGACTGAAAACACGTATCTGAAGTTAACTCAGGTTTAACCCTACGACTAGGATGATCTCGAACTGAGAAACTGGCAATAAAGGAATGGTCAAACTGATCACTTCACAATAGTGCAGGCTTTTACAAATTTATAAAAAAAAATTGTTAACAGCAGTTTAACGATTGAAAATGGTGAAGGGGATTATAAGGAATGTAAAAATAATCTATTTCCCAGGAGCGGAGTTGGAGGGGGTATTTGGGAGGGGGGAAATTGTATTATTGCGTTTTCCGACTAAAGTTGACCCCAAAATGAAAAATGTTTTTTTATAATTTTCAATTTTTTTCAAAAACTAAGGGGCTCAAAAGAAATTGGTTTTCAAAATTCAACCCAGAATTGATAGGACCACTGAAAAATTAAAATTTAATTTTTATATAACTACTCAAAGTTAAAAAAAATCAGTATACATTTTTTTTCAATATTTTTTTGTTTCAAAAGTTTGAGTTTGAAAATGATTTTTTCGAAAACTATTTAATCAAATACCTAACTTAATTTAAGAACAGAATTTAAGAATAGCGTTTTGGCTTTCAAAAAAGATATAACAAAATATTGTAGGTGTTGCCGTTATTTTTTTATAATTTTTGTTTCCATTTCAAGTCATTTTCAAAACAAAATTGTCCCGCCCACCTAAATGGGCGGAGATACGAAGTGGCCCAGTATCTTAAAACCATTCTTTTATAATGTGCTAACAATGATTAAAATTATTTGCTTTTATCACAAAGTGCACAATCATGCTTCATATGGGCGCTAAGCCGCCTCACTACAACAAGTTATTTAATATTCCAATTTCAACACCTTTTTTTGCAAATTAAAGCACATCTTTACCTGTCTGATTAATATTCAATTCAGTATCTCGTTTTCTTCTTCAATAACAACTAACAACTTGTAAAACAGTGTTAATACATATATTTATTATTATTATTCAAGCTTTATTCACTCGTAAAAGTTAACAATTTTTTTTTTTTTTTTTTTTTTTTTTATAAATATAAAAAACGGTTATTTAATTAGTTTGATGAGTATAAGCCTCCCCCTTCATCTTCCACATTCGTCGGTCTAGGGCCTCTCTCCAGTAGTTTGGACAAAAAGTTTGGATCTCGTCTCTCCACCGCTTGAATTGTCTTCCAACGCTTCTTTTCTTATCCAGTGGAGTCCACTCTGTTGTTGTTTTGGTCCATCGATCATCTGACGTCCGAAATACGTGTCCAGCCCAATCCCATTTCAGTTTTCTTGTTTTGTGAAGAACATCTTCAAATTTGGTTTGACTTCTTAGATTTTCATGGTTAATCCGTTGCGATAATCTCACCTTCAAAATCGATCGTTCCATGGCTCTTTGACAGGATTGAAGTTTATTTTCAAGGATTCTTGTGGATTGCCATGTTTGGCAGCCATATGTTAAAACTGGAAGAATTGTTGAGTCAAAAATGCATTTCCGTGTTTGTGTCGAAATGTTAAGATCCAGCAGATTCTTCACATTCCAAAATTGTCGCCAAGCGTTTGTTATTCTTTGGTTAACATTTTTCCTATCTTTATCGGTGAATGATATTATTTGACCCAAGTAAGTGTAGTCTTCTACATACTCTAAAATGGTACCTTCAATTTTAATTTCGGAATGATTGCCATTAGACATTATTTTGGTTTTTTGTCGATTTGTGGATAAGCCTACTTTTTTACATTCTAAGGTTAGCTCATTTAACATAGTTTGTAATTCATTTCTGGTTGTTGCAATTAAAACAATATCATCTGCAAATCTTAGATTCGATAAGTATTTACCGTTTATATTCAGGCCATTGTTTTCCCATTTCAATTTTCGGAAAATTTCTTCTAATGTTGCGGAAAAAAGTGCTGGCGAAAGTGGGTCACCTTGTCTTACTCCACGTGTCGTCTGAAATATTGGCCCAATACTTTCGGTTTTAATACATGCAATATTATCATTGTACATATTTTGAAGGATGCGAACAATTTTCGGCTCCACACCTTGTTTAATTAACGCTTGCCATATAAATATTTGTTCGACTGTATCAAACGCTTTGGCAAAATCAATAAATGCTAAATATAGAGTTATTTTATACTCTTTAGATTTTTCTATAATTTGGCTAATTGTTTGAAGATGGTCGATTGTTGAGAACCCAGACCTGAATCCAGCTTGCTCAAAAGGTTGATTGAACTCTAAACTTGCTTTCATTCGATTGAATAGGCATTTTGCGAAGACTTTGTAAACGCACGATATTATGCTAATGGGCCTATAGTTATTAATATCATCTATCTTGCCTTTTTTGTGGATGAGGATTATTTCGGATTTCTTCCATTGTTCTGGAATTTCCTCGGTGACCAAAACCTGATTGAAAACATCTTTCAACCAGTTGGCCAATGAACATTTTGCGTATTTTAAATACTCTGCAGCAATTCCATCACTTCCATAACATTTCTCGTTTTTTAAATTTTGAATCGCATTCTCGACTTCGCTTTTAAGAAAGTTTGGAAACTGTTGCTCTTCTTCTTGCCATTCAGTGCTGGTCCCAGCATCTAGAAGTGAATGAACATCAGAACTGTTTAGTTGTGTTTTATATAGATTGCTATAAAAGTTTGTTGCTATTTTGTTGATATCTTTTCTATTATGGATCCTGCTAACATTATCGGATAAGGCAACAATCCATTCTTTATGAGGTTGTAATGACGCATTTGCTTTTTTAATTGATTTTGTTTCTTCTATTATATTTTTTAAACAGTTTTCGTTAAAATTTTGTATTTCTTCTTGAGATTTTTTCTTAATGTTTTTCCTGAGAGTTCTAAGATTGTGCTTTTCGGATACATTGAGATTTTTCTTTAAGCGCAACTGCTCACGTTCCTTAATAAGTTGCAATGTTTCATTAGAGAGTTTTTGCGGTTTCTTTGCTGATGTTGCCAGAATGTGTCTTTCAGCAGCTTGCTTAATTGTTTGATCCATGATGTTATACATATTTTGAACTGGATCATTCCTAGATGCAAGTATTTGGTATCGTTGTTGTAGATCTGCATTATAATTCCTGATGGCTTCATCGGTGAGGATCTTTGAGACGTTCTTCTTTGTTGCTTTGTGGAGTTGTCTATTTTTGTGACTAATCGTAAGCTTGGCTCGCACTAGTCGGTGATCCGAATCGAACTAGAAATTGTTTAGAACACTGACATCTTCTAGAACAGATCGTTTATTTGAAAGGATGTAATCGTATTGGTTTTTATAGTTCCCATCTGGCGATATCCAAGTCCACTGGTTTTGTGGTTTCTTTTTAAAGAACGAATTGCCAACCATAAGCTTGTGCTGCCACGCATGTTGGATGAGGCGGCTTCCTCTTGCGTTTCTTTCTCCATATCCAAATTCGCCCATTATTTTTTCTTCTCCTCTCTCCCTAAATCCAATTTTTGCATTGAAGTCGCCAATTGTTAAAAGAATTTCAGCCTTGAAATGGTTTGTTGCTCTATCAAGTGTATCATAGAATGTATCTATTTCATCTTCTGTTGCCTTTTTAGTAGGTGCATAAACTTGAATTATTGATATATTACATTTTCCAATTTTAAATTTTACACCTATAACTCTGTCGCTAAATCCTTTTATTTCGAGGATGTTTTTTTTTAGTTTTTTGTTTATCAGGAAACCAACGCCAAAGGATCCTTTTCTGGTACCGAAGTATGTAAAAATGTTGCCATTGCTAAGTTCTGTAATGTTTTCTCCATGTCTTCTCACTTCAGCCAGACCTATAACATCCCAGTGAATCTTTGAGAGAGCATTTTCGAGTTCTATGAATTTTTCTTCGGATAATAAAGTTCTAGTGTTTAGTGTTGCGATATGTAACTGCTTGTTTCGATTTACGTTTAAATTATTGTTGATACTTTTTTTGCTACCATGAATTTTTGGTTCGTTTTCATTAGAAGGGGGGTTTTGGCCATGCGCCTCCACGGTGGCCAACCGGGTTGGAGGCGTATTATATAAATGTTTCAATTCGTTTGTGCTCATATTCGTTTCATTTTCGTGCAAAGGTTGGTTTCTTAAAATGTTGTTGATCTTTTCCTTCGGTTTTGCTACTTCCTTCCGCTAAAAAAACTTGACCAGAGTTCTTACAAAGGTTAAAATCCTCCTGAGATACAGTTTTTTTAAGAACATATTTTCTTAGCGGAGAAGTTGAAAATGATGTTTGGATCTTGGTTTTTGGTAGTGGCTTGTTCTTTTTCGTAGCTCCCGTTCGAGAGTGCATTGGTTTTTCGGTTTCTTCATGTTCTGTATCTTCATCAGACATCTTTCGTTTGTTTTGTTTTTCGCTTGACTGTGAAGGAACAGGTATATCAGCTATTTCCTGGTCTGAAAGTTGTTTGCCGTTGGCCCATAGGTGGTTATGTTTAATTTGTATCTTTGTATTTCCTTCCCGATAATACATATATATAAAATATAAAAGGGCACGGTAGTGCCCAGCCAAGTTCGCGGCACTACACCCTTTTTACAGGAACAAACTCGAGTGATTTTCAACCACCCTCTAACTTAAGTACCAATAAAGTCAGAAACTTCAAATTCGCAGTATTTGCTGAGCTGTTCAAACACAGGTGGCTCACCAAGTTTCAACTCCTTAGCATTAGTAGTTCCCAAGATAAAAAGACTTCAAAAATCGCAAAAACCGTAACTGACTGACTGATTCACTGACTCACTGACTCACTTACTCACTGACAGATCATCAAAATTATAGAGCACTTCCCGACATCGTAGAAACTTGAAATTTCGCACAACGATAGGCCTTGTGGTCTGCAATTTTTTTATTCAGGGGGCGTGGCATCCACCCACAATCTTAAAAATTCTTATTAATTATATGGAGCACTTCCGATTGTTGTAGAGCGATGAAAATTGGTAGAACGGTATGACCTAAAGAACATACAAAGCTAAAAATAAAAAATTGAGATTTTCCATTCAAGGGGTGTGGCATCCACCCACTTTCTCAGAATTGCTATTATTTATATAGAGCACTTTTGGTTGTCGTGAAATTATTAAACTTTGTAGAGCGGTAGGGCTTGATTCTCACCTGGCAAAATAAAATCTTTGCAAAAAGGAGTGAAATCACAAAAAAAACATAAATGTTAAAAAAAGAGCCAAGTTCTTATATGTACAAGAAACCTGTGCGTAAAAAGTCTACCAAAAAAAGTAATGAGATCTAAAATGTATGCCAAGATTTAAGTTCAGGAATTTTAATCAAAGGGCACGGTAGTGCCCAGCCAGGATCGCGGCACTACACCCTTTTTACAGGAACAAACTCAGGCGATTTTCAAGCCCCCTCTAACTTTAGTACCAATAAAGTCAGAAAGTTGAAATTCGTAGTATTTTCTGAGCTGATCAAACACAGGTGGCTCACCAAATTTCAGCTCTTTAGCATTAGTAATTCCCGAGATATAGGACTTCAAAAATCGCAAAAACCGTAACTGACTGACTGACTGAATGACTCACTGACTCACTGACAGATCATCAAAATTATGAAGCACTTGCCGACATCGTAGAAACTTGAAATTTCGCACAACGGTAGGCCTTGTGGTGCGTACAAAGGAAAAAATCGAAAATCTGCAATTTTCTATTCAGGGGGCGTGGCATCCACCCACTTTCTTAAAAATTCTTATAAATTATATGGAGCACTTCCGATTGTTGTAGAACGATGAAAATTGGTAGGTCGGTAGGGCTTAAAGTTCTTAGAAAGAAAAAAATTGAAAATTTGAAATTTTCCATTTAGGGGACGTGGCATCCACCCACATTCTTAAAAATTCTTATAAATTAAATGGAGTACTTTCGATTGTTGAAGAGCGATGAAAATTGGTAGGTTGGTAGGGCTTGAAGTACTTAGAAAGAAAAAAATTTAAAAATTGAAATTTTCCATTCAGGGGGCGTGGCATCCACCCACTTTCTCAGAATTGCTGTTAATTATATTGAGCACTTCGGTTGTCGTAGAATTATTAAACTTTGTAGAGCGGTAGGGCTTGATTTTCACCTGGCAAAATAAATCTTTGCAAAAAGGAGTGAAGTCACAACAAAAACATAAATGTTAAAAAAAGAGCCAAGTTCTTATAAGAACAAGAAACCTGTGCGTAAAAAGTCAACCAAAAAAAGTAATGAGATCTAAAATATATGCCAAGTTTTAAGTTCAGGATATTTAATATCAAATATCTGAATTAGAGTAATATCGAAACAACTCCTAATTTGGACAGAAATTTGGTATTTAATGATGACTGATTAAAATTTGGAGGATTTACTTGGCAAGTTTTCTCTTAATTACTTACTTAATCACAAATTGAAAATGTGTGAAAACTTGACCAGTGAGCCCACCAAATTTTAATCAGTCATCATTAAATACCAAATTTCTATCATAATTAGGAGCTGTTTCGATATTACTCTAATTCAGATATTTGATATTAAACTTCCTGAACTTAAAACTTGGCATAAATTTTAGATCTCATTACTTTTTTTGGTTGACTTTTTACGTACAGGTTTCTTGTACATATAAGAACTTGGCTTTTTTTTTAACATTTATGTTTTTGTTGTGATTGTCTTTAACATCGATATATCGATATCGATACAAACTATCTTTTTGTTCCTATACTTTACAAGGTACCATTTTGAATTATTGTTTCGTTAATACGATAAGCTTAAACTTAAGACAGGAAGCCTGTTATTAAGATTTGATGACAAACAAAAATCAAAAATTGAGTGTAATTTAATATCGATTTCAAGAAAACATTTCCGTTAAAATATGAACTTAAATGAACTTTGACTCTAAAAGCAAAAGGCCCTCAAAATGTTGTTGATTTTAATTTGAAAACATCGGTCAACCTAGTTCAAGGCAATTTTGTTGTTTTGTTTTGTTTTGTTTTGTTTTGCTGTAGGGCTGTATTTTATCTTAGAACTTTTTCCTTATAATATGTATTAATAAATTATTATCTATTGTCTGAAATGTCTTATATATCCCATAAACTGTTTAGCAGACGACAATACCTTCAGCTTTTCATATTTTTGTGTTTTCTTTCTAATTTCCATCTTTAGTAGACTCCCAGAGAAATAGTCTAAGAGCCGACAGCAAATTTTGGGAGTGGAAGTATAACCAAAATCGGAGTATGAGGGATTATAGGTGCTTGTATCGTGATATCAAATACCAAAGTCTGGCAGGTTTTGTTTTCAGCCTTTGGAAGGGGTGGGGGGTTATAAAGTGATAGATCCCCTGATTTATTTTCAGGGTTATAACCTCTTTAATTTATTTTTAAAAAATTGGATATGATTCCCTGTCATTTTTCCTAAGCATAAACACCACAATCTTGACGGTCCGATCAATAGAACTCAAGATATAACCATTTTACGTGAACCTTATCATCCCTTTTTTGGAGATTTTCAACAGAGCAAAAAATCAACAAAAAAAGTCGCCAGAAAAACGCCAATAAGGTATGCTTAAAAAGGTAAAATAATGGGTCCTATTTATCAGAATACCAAGATAAAAGTCTTGAAACTTAGGGAGAATGACAGACCATCATATCCAATTTTTTAAAAGTGAATTGAAGTTCTAATGACCCTACCATATACAGGGTGTCCTGTAAATAATGGATAACCTTGCAACTGGTTATAGCAGGCCTTATGACCTTTCCAGAAAAAAATATAAAAAAAATATTTTCTCAGTGGTTACTATGTTATGATGTTTTTTCCAAAAGTTATTAACAAGTACTACTTTCATCAAATACGTGAACGCTATGACTATGGATGAACAATTTTTACTATTTTTTTATTTTTGTAATATTCTAGATTAACTGTTGTAATAGATGAGTGGTAAAATTTAATAAAAGTTATTGCATTTTTTTTATTATAAATTTTTTTAATATTTTTTTCAGTACAAACATTTATTTTCAAAAAAGTTTGACCACCTCTAATAAATTAAAATTGTATGAAAACATGAATGGCCAATTACTTAAAAAAGTGGTCTATTTAATGCACTTTCCAAATTGGTATAACACATGCTTGTGTATAAACAAAATAACCAAGAAAATTTGTCAATCGTCTAATAAAGCAGCTTTTAACATTTTCGCAAAATGTCTATTAAAATGTTACAATAACCTCCAAATTTGGGTTGGACAAAGATTTTCTCTTTTGATGTGTAAAGGGGGTTCAGTGCAAGTATAACACTCGAATTAAGGTGTTGAAAGCCCCACCATTTGGCCACCATATTGAAAAACGAGTTCAAAAAACTTTTTCGTGGCAACTTAAATTTTATTGGTCTTAGAAAAAAAACTTCGGTACAAATTTGTAGTAAATTCAATTCTCTTAAATTTATGTTAACACACTTTTTACCCTAAAGTTATAAATAAAAAAGTTATAATTAAAATTTAAACATTGACAAAATTCATTTGTTTTTGATTATAACTTTTTTATTTATAACTTTAGGGTAAAAAGTGTGTTAACATAAATTGAAGAAAATTGAATTTGCTACAAATTTGTACCAAAGCTTTTTTTTCTAAGACCAATAAAATTTAAGTTACCACGAAAAACTTTTTTGAACTCGTTTTTCAATATGGTGGCCAAATGGTGGGGCTTTCAACACCTTAATTCGAGTTTTATACTTGCACTGAACCTCCTTACACATCAAAAGTAAGATTTAGAAACTGCCTTTCAAATGCATTCATTGCTCACTCCGGTGTGCCCCAGGGAAGTCATCTAGGCCCATTTCTATTTATCCTGGCTATAAATGATGTTGTTTCATGTATACGCTCTAGTGATATACTTATATTTGCTGATGATATGAAGATATTTAAGTCAATAAAAGCTAACCATGACCACGTTCTTCTGCAAGCTGATATTGACAGTTTCAACATTTGGTGTGGTAAGAACGGTCTATCTCTTAACCCTATTAAATGCCAAACAATTACTTTCTCCAGAAAGCGAATTGCAAGTGCTTTTGATTATTCCATTTCGCAGCAAAAACTTTGTCGAGTCTTTAGTTTCAAGGACTTGGGTGTTAACTTTAGCTCAAATTTAGAATTCACTGAACACATTAATTACATCGTTAATAAAGCAAGCTCCATGCTTGGATTTATAAAACGTTGGGCTAAGGAATTTAGTGATCCATATGTTACCCTTTCCTTATACAATTGTTATGTACGACCTCATCTAGAGTACGCCTCGCAAATATGGTCTCCCTTTTATGAAATTCATAAAAATCGTATTGAATCAATACAGCATAAATTCATTCGCTTTGCTTTGAAGGGTCTTCCTTGGGCTGATCCGTACAACCTTCCACCATATGAACATCGGATCCAGCTACTGCAGGTACAAACCTTATATCAAAGGCGTGTTAATAATGATTTACTATTTCTTCACCAACTTATAAATGGCCAAATAGATGCTCCTGATTTGTTAGCCTGTATAGGCATAAACTACCCCGGAGGATCTCACCACCTGCGAAGATTTGAACTATTACACGTTAATTTCCATAGAACTAACTACGGTATACATGAGCCTCTTAACCGCATGTGCAAGATTTTTAATTTAAACAGCTCCTCTGTTGATTTTAACATTAGTAAGATGGGATTAAAGAAAATATTTCGAACCAGTGCTCCACGGTCGTGATTGTTCTTATTTTTGATACCACGTGTATGACTAAAGTATTTTGTATATTGTTTGATTATGTATTTATATTAATTTTTTGTTTAATTTTGTTAATGTATTAGTATATTATTATGCATGTGTTAGATTGCCTTATTTTACTAACCACTAACACATGCACTTATGATGAGCCTCTGATTGTAGGTTGCTGCTTGCTCTAAGCTCACTACAACTAAGAATCTGAAGTGTAAAAAAAAAAAAAAAAAAAAAAGAGAAAATCTTTGTCCAACCCAAATTTGGAGGTTATTGTAACATTTTAATAGAAATTTTGCGAAAATGTTAAAAGCTGCAAATTTTCTTGGTTATTTTGTTTATACACAAGCATGTGTTATACCAATTTGGAAAGTGCATTAAATAGACCACTTTTTTAAGTAATTGGCCATTCATGTTTTCATACAATTTTAATTTATTAGAGGTGGTCAAACTTTTTTGAAAATAAATGTTTGTACTGAAAAAAATTTTAAAAAAAAATTTATAATAAAAAAAATGCAATAACTTTTATTAAATTTTACCACTCATCTATTACAACAGTTAATCTAGAATATTACAAAAATAAAAAAATAGTAAAAATTGTTCGTCCATGGTCATAGCGTTCACGTATTTGATGAAAGTAGTACTTGTTAATAACTCTTGGAAAAAACATCATAACATAGTAACCACTGGGAAAATATTTTTTTTATATTTTTTTCTGGAAAGGTCATAAGGCCTGCTACAACCAGGTGCAAGGTTATCCATTATTTACAGGACACCCTGTATATAGGAAACTACGCGGCTTCTAAACCCCCACCCCCATCAAAGGCTGAAAACAAGACCTGCCAGACTTTCATATTCCAAATCACGATACATGTACCTATAATCCCTCATACTCCGATTTTGGTTATAACGGGTGATTTTTTAAGAGGTTAAGAACTTTTTTTAAAAAAAAAACACAACAAATTCGAAAAAATGAATGAAATATTTATTTGAATCGATAGTTTGAACCTTGCAATTTAATGTTTAAAGATAATTTCATGCAAATGTTGACCGCGGCTGCGTCTCAGGTAGCCCATCCGCTGAGTCCAATTTTGGCATACTCTTTCACACATATCGGCCGGTATCTCACGAATGAATGCATGGATGTTGGCTTCCAGTGCGTCAATCGAAGCGGGCTTGTCCCTATAGACATTAGCCTTGACATACCCCCACAAAAAATAATCTAATGGTGTCAAATCGCACGATCTAGGCGGCCAATTGACCGGCCCGAAACGTGAAATTAACTGTTCACCAAACTCGCCTCGCAATTGCCCCATTGTTTCGCGTGCTGTGTGGCATGTGGCACCGTCTTGTTGAAACCACATATCATGCAAGTCAAGAACTTCCATTTCGGGCAAAAAAAAGTTTGTTATCATCGCTCGGTAGCGTTCACCATTGACAGTAACGCTGCGATTCGCATCATCTTTGAAGAAATATGGCCCAATAATGCCGCCGGCCCATAAACCGCACCAAACAGTGGCTTTTTCGGGATGCATTGGTAGCTGTTGCAATGCTTCTGGCTGATCTTCACTCCAAATGCGGCAATTATGCTTATTTACGTACCCATTCAACCAAAAATGAGCCTCATCGCTGAACACAATTTTTCGATAAAAAAGCGGATCCTCGGCCAGCTTCCCAAGAGCCCATTCACCAAAAATTCGGCGTTGTGGTAGGTCGGCTGGCTTTAGTTCTTGCACCAGCTGTATCTTAAAAGGCTTTACGCCCAAATCCTTCCGCAAAATTTTCCACGTAGTGCTGTAACAAAGGCCTAACTGCTGGGAACGGCGCCGAATCGACATTTCGCGGTCTTCTGTCACACTAGCTGATACGGCCACAATATTTTCTTCACTACGCACAGTACGTAAACGTGTTGGTGGTTTAATGTCCAACAAAGTCAATTTGGTGCGAAATTTGGTCACAATCTTCCGAATAGACTGCTCAGAAGGTCGAGAATGCCGACCATAAAATGGAAGCAGCGCGCGATGAACATTTCGAACCGAGCACGAATTTTGATAGTAAAATTCAATAATTTGCAAGCGTTGTTCATTTGTAAGACGATCCATGGTTAAATTGCAAACCAAACTGAAGCTGTTTGACAGTGACATAAGGTACTAAACACACGTCAGCTGTCAAAACCAGTGTTGCCAAAACCAAACCAGCTAAAAAATCACCCGTTACATCCACTCCCAAAATTTGCTGTCGGCTCTTGGTCTAAAAGCCACAGTTTAAACATCTAGCTGCGGACCGTGTAGGATGGCTACGATTTTCGCACACAGGACCATATATTCGTCGAAGAATTTTTCTTTCGAAGGAGCCCTTTTTGCTCTCTCTCTCACTGATTTATTATATATGGAAATGTGTTTGTTGTTAATTTGCAAACAGTTTAATCTCAGAAGGAAATAAAGTAATTTTTAGAAGTGCTAGAAAGTGCTCACTTTAAAAATGAATTATGTATAAATATATAAACTTTCTACCAGATTAAAAAGTAAATCGAAAAGACAAAAACCAATTCATTAAAACAACGCAATGTATCCACTAGGCCACCTTTAAACGTCAACGGATCCGTTGCCGCAACGCATGTGACGCATTCTATGGGCTGGCCCTTTATACCGCTTGAGGACAACCTCAAGTTTTTGAGTTCCATCTGGAGTGTAAAGGGTTCTCATGTTTCAAATACACACTCTCAAATCGTTTTCTGTTGACGTGCCGGTTCTTGCTTGAGGCTCCAAATAATACAGCATTCCAGCCTGTCATTTCCAATAGTAGATTATAATGTTGCTTTTTCGTCTTTTGTGTAACACTCGCGGTTATAAGTAGCAAGTCAAGTCCGTGTGGACGAGACCAGAATCCGATGGTTTCCATGTGGAAAAAAATAAACAATATTGACGTCGGTCGCGTGACGAAGGTCTGGGTTCGATTCCTAGCCGCTGCCACCTAAAAACAGAAATGTTTTTTCCGAGGTATTGCCTCTTGCGAGGAACTGACAAATCCTCCAAGAGTTTACTTCTCATGAATAAGTGCTTCTCATCTAGCTGTTCAGAATCGGCAAAACATTGTAGGTCCCCTCCATTCCTGCCCATAAAACGCACAAAGGAATGGTTGAGAATTGTAAGTCACAAGGCCCTGATTCTCCACTAGCTGTTGCAATTCCAAAATTTAAAACGGACAATAAAATCAATTAAATTGAAAATATAAAACTAAAAAATAAAACAATTCCAAATCAAAATAAACATAAGTAGGTTAACAAAAAGATAACCTCAAAATGCAAATATTCCAATTCGACGCCAATATTTTCAGAACTTTCTACGAAGTTAAGATTTTTTTTCAACACTCTCGTGCAGGTTCTATAAAAAACCAAATTATTGCTAACAAACAACACAAGGAAGCAATATTATGTTGGCATGTCATCTTCATCACAGACAAAAAAAAATCAAAAGTTATTACCACTTACCACCTCACCTACCCGGAAAAGTTTTTTTGTTTTGAATTTCAAAGTCAATGTTATTATTTTTATATTACGTATTAACACTATTGGCAAGTGGTTATTTTTCATTTGTTTGCTATTTTCTGTTCAAATACAAAAATTCCACTTCTTGGCGCAAATTTAAAGACGCAACAACTTGAAGTTTAATCGCTATTTAAGACCAACCTAACTTGAGAGACAAGTTCTAAATTCTAATATCTATAATGTTATTGTTGTTTTGCTCAGTAAACCGACAAAAACTACAAAGTTCAACAACTATTTTTATTAGTTCCTTAGGAATAATACATCTTAAACGAATTCTCACAGTCTTGGACTTTGTATTAAAGAAGTTCTTGGAAGTTATAGGCAAATAGGCAAAAAGACTAATTAAATTAAGCTACGAATTCTTTCGAAGGTCATAAGATTAAATTCAACTAAATTTCGCATTCTATGAAACTGGTTTGACCATTTAGTTATTCTAGTTGAGAACCTAGTTTTAATTCAAATAGGTACGTGAGCTTGAGTATCTTGTTCGATAGAACTCGATCGTGCAAAAAAAAAAAACATCAATGTTTTCAATAAAGATAACAAGATTCTGAGATTTTTAGTATCTATATTAATTAATTAAACTACCTATGTATGATGTTTTTGAAGAAATCAAACAACTTTTGGATAGATTTCGCAATTAAATATATTAATTGTGAAATAATTCTCTTTGGATAGTTTGAAGAATTGAAGCGAAAACTATTACAAAACAATATGTAGGTACAGAGATTGTTTGAACTTTTAAATCAGCTTTCAAGGCACTTTGATGCATTACTTATAAATATATTTGTATAAACCTTAATTAAAATTGAGCCATGTACCATAGCTCTTTTTACAAATTAAAGATTTAATCAAAAGGCGAGAAAAACTCTTTAATCAATGCAGAAACTTCAAATGTAAGCTCAAGAAATAAGACGAGATGTATCGATATAAAAACTGTTATTGGATCGAGAGGCGATTCATTTCATTTATATTTGAGCTTTATAGGTAAATGAATAAATTAAATACGTACATTATTATTAGATTTAAACAAAACAAAATAAGGTAAAAACCTTTTCATTTAACATAGTGTTGATAGATTGGACTTTCCATTACGAGGTGCCAAAGAAGAACAAAATTATTCCACATACAAGCCACGCAAAAACATTCTTATAAAATATATTATCACAACAAAAACATAAATGTTAAAAAAGAGCCAAGTTCTTATATGTACAAGAAACCTGTGCGTACAAAGTCAGCCAATAAAAATAATGAGATCTAAAATATATGCCAAGTTTTAAGTTCATGAAGTTTAATATCAAATATCTGAATTAGAATAATATCGAAACAACTCTAAATTATAACAGAAATTGGTACTAAATGATGAATGATAAAAATTTGGTGGATTTACTGGTCAAGTTTTCATACATTTTAAATTTGTGATTAAGTAAGTAATTAAGAGAAAACATTGCTAGCTTTGAATCGTGTCAATAATAGGGCTGTAAGAGTGTTTCGGACTGAAATGGTGATTTCATGAAAAAGATTGCGAAGCGTGTACTTGTCCGATCAAAGTGATTAAGGTTTCTATCGACAGATAAACTTATTCTCTGTGCCATCATTGGAAAAAAAATTTAATTTTGTGCTCTAGATTTTGGTAAAAGCCTCTAAGAAATCGAGAAAATGGCAAAAATGGCTGTTTTTCAAAGCAAATGTAGCATACACTATAGCATTTTTTGGAAAAGAAATGTTTAATAACATAAAATTCCATATTTTTATTATGCCACTATTGGAGAAAATTTTTAATTTTGTACCTTATAAAAATTTCAATAATTCAAAATAAAAATGCTTGTGAATTTTGAAAAAAACGCATTTTCGACAGTCAATTTTATATACCTAACGGTATTTTTTTGACATATTTTTTTGCAGTGGATATAAATTCAATATATTTTTCATGATTTTCATTAATTATATAATCATAATTGTATCATTTGATATTGAAATTTTTAATTCTTAAAATGCACTTTTTCGCAGGAAATTTAGTAAATTTAGAAGTTAAAATCAGTTACTTTTATAAAAAAAAATTTTGTAGTACAATAATACGCCTACTAGTGACCAATTAGAAAAAATGCAAAGTTTTATAAAACGAAGTATCTGATGAAAGTGAAAAAAACGGTCTAATATATGCAAAAAAAAGTTAGCAAATGACTGGTTTTGTTCAGTTCGGCACACTCTTAAGCTTCATGACCTTAAAACTTGGCATATATTTTAGATCTCATTACTTTTTTTGGCTGACTTTTTAAGCACAGGTTTCTTGTACATATAAGAACTTGGCTCTTTTTTAACATTTATGTTTTTGTTGTGATTTCATTCCTTTTTGCAAAGATTTTATTTTGCCGGGTAAAAATCAAGCCCTACCGCTCTACAAATATTAATAGTTCTACGACAGCCGAAAGTTCTTCATAAAAATAATAGCAACTCTGAGAAAGTGGGTGTATGCCACACCTCTTGAATGGAAAATCTAAATTTTTATTTTTCTCTTATTATGCTCTTCAAGCATACCGCTCGTCCAATTTTCATCGTTCTACAACAATCGGAAGTGCATTATATAATTGATTACAATTTTTAAAAAGTAGGTAGATGCAACGCCCCTGAACAGAAAATTCCAAATTTTCGATTTTTTCTTTCTAATTACCACCGATCTACCAATTTTCATCGTTCTACAACAACGGGAAGTGCTCCATATAGCTTATAAGAACTTTTAATAATATGGGTGGATGCCACGCCCCCTGAATGGAAAATTCCAATTTTTCAATTTTTTTTTCTTTCTAAGTACTTTAAGCCCTAGCGGCCTACCAATTTTCATCGTTGTACAATTATCCGAAGTGCTCAATATAGTTTATAAGAATTTTTAATAATGTGGGTGGATAACACGCCCCCTGAATAGAAAATTCCAATTTTTCAATTTTTATTTCTAAGTACTTCAAGCCCTAGCGACCTACCAATTTTCATCGTTCTACAACAATCGGAAGTGCTCCATATAATTTATAAGAATTTTTAAGAAGAGTAAGTCAGTTACGGTTTTTGCGATTTTTGAAGTCTAATATCTCGGGAATTACCTGAGCTAAAGAATTGAAATTTAGTGAGCCACCTGTCGTTGATCAGCTCAGCAAATACTGCGAGTTTGAAGTTTCTTACTCTATTGGTACTGAAGTTAGAGGGGGGTTGAAAATCACCTAAGCTTGTTCCTTTAAAAAGGGTGTAGTGCCGAGAACTTGGCTGGGCACTACCGTGCCCTTTGATATATTGAGTGTGACTCACTGACATTGGTGGATACGGGGGCCATGAATGACCTCCTAGGGGTCTTAAAAGGTATAAATGCATATAAAATATATGACTTCAATATTTTGGCGGTCAATAAAACCTTATTTATGCGTATATTTTAAGTCACAAAACACAAAAATCCAAATAAATAAAAAGACCACAGTTCGCGAAAAAAGTAGTCACATCTATTTTCATCCAGAGAAATAAGAACAATTATTATTTGCTTTTGAGGCGATAAAGGGTCAATAATTAAGGATATTGTTGTTTATTTTTCTAAATGATAAATGAGTAATTTTATTTTAAAGAATAATAGAGAATTCAGCTTTTTCTCATCCATCTTATTGTATTGTGCTGACGAACACCGTAAAACAACAAATAAACAAGTATTGACGATCGCAATCCATGATCCGTGACCTCTCCCCCTCCAAAATCTGACAGTGTTGCCAGCGTTGCAAGATTTTTGAATGTCAGCTTAAAACATGTGTTATTAGTGTACAAGAACTTAATTCGTCAGGCTGAAATAGAAGGTTGGTTTCAGTCATTCGCTCCCACTAGTGGGGGAGGGGGAAGAAGGGGAAAAATGGGAAATAACATGGTCCTGGAGCCGAGGCCAATTCATCAATACCCCAATTTATGGTCAAGTATCCGTCATATTATGCCACAACAAAAGTAAAAAGAAAAATCAAATTTACACGATCAAAGTCCCCGTCCCAAACCGACCCAGGCTAATATCGAGGAAAATATTCTTGACTAATGCACTTCCACCATTTACCAATCTTAAATGGGGAGGAAGAATTCGATTTTAACGCAAACTTAAAATCAAAGCCAAGTTCGCGGCACTACACCCTTTTTACAGGAACAAACTCAGGCGATTATCAACCCCCCTCTAACTTCAGTACCAATAAAGTCAGAAATTTCTTATTCGGAGTGTTTGCTGAACTGATAAAACACAGGTGGCTCACCAAATTTCAACTCTTTAGCATTTGAACGGTCAAAAGGCTATTTAACCGTCAACCTAGGATCTCTATTTTTTCCCTTAACGACTAGGATAGGAAGGTCCTGGTTGATGCGTTTTTCTTCGACTTAAGAAAAACGGTAGCGAAAGTTTCAACTAACAAATACGCGAAAATTAGCGCAACTAGCTAAATTACGATGCAATGAATAGATACAATTTTTTATGAAGTTATGGCTATCGAAAAAACCATAAGACTCAAGCGAAAAGCGACAAGAATTAATTAGCGAAACGGCGAGTGAAACAACGAGATTTTCCCCTAAGGGTTTTAATACAAAAAAAGATTTATTTTAAGTTTTTACAAGGTATTTATAGATAAAGTTTTCGTTAAGTTTTAAATGAGAGAGAATTTAAAGGCGAATTTAAATAATAAATAATATGGCGATTGGTATAATTTTGAGCGCCAGATTTAAATTTAAAAATTATATAATTCAAATTGTATAACAGTTTTGTTCAAATTAATTTACATTATATTAAAAAACAAATAATTAGTTTTCGGCTCCAACATTCCGCCTCCTTTGAAAGGACTTCCTTTCAAGATGGAATCGCTGCTAATTTGCGAATGGGTCTTCGAAATTCTCCACGAGATGTCTTAACATCGGCAACTCGGACACGACCATCAGGACCTTCGATAGTTTTTGTGACCTTTCCCAAAAGCCACTTTTGGGGCGGTAGGTTGTCCTCATGGATGATGACTAGGCTGCCAATTTCAATATTTGGGCTTGAAGTAGTCCACTTTGCACGCCCTTGGAGTTCTTGGACATACTCAGATGACCACCTCTTCCAGAAATGAGTTTTGACGGCATTGATTCGCCGCCATCTTTGAAGATAGCTTATGTCGGAAACTTCAATAGCTGGTTCCGGAATCGCTTTCAGAGATGACCCAATGAGTAGATGCGCTGGTGTTAGGGCCTCGAAGTCGTTGGGATCCGTCGACATTGGTGTAATTGGCCTCGAGTTCATTATGGCCTCGATCTCAACAAGTGCAGTCGTCAACTCTTCAAACGAAAGTTTTGCGTTTCCAAGGCTGCGATAAAGATGACCTTTTGCTACTTTGACGGCCGCTTCCCAAATTCCACCGAAGTGGGGTGCCCTGGGGGGTATAAAATGGAAATTTATGGTTTGATTAGAACAGAAATTTACAATATTTTCTTGATTAGCTTTTTTGAACAACATATCGCGTAGCTCTCTAAGTTTAGACTGTGCGCCAACAAAGTTTGTGGCGTTGTCACAATGAATATCTCTAGGGAGACCTCTACGACCTATCATCCTTTTTAACGCTCCTATAAAAGCATCAGATGAAAGGTCCGACACTGCTTCCAAATGGACTGCTTTAGAAGAGAAGCAGACAAAAACTGCAACATAAGTTTTGTAAGGCACTTTACCTCGAATTTTGTAGTAAGTGTATATAGGACCACAAAAGTCTACTCCACAACATAAAAACGGACGTGATGGAGTTAATCTTTCTACAGGCAAATCACCCATTACCTGCTCATATAATTTTGGTCGATATCTTGCACAATGGACACACTTTCGAACCGTCCTTCGTGCCAAATGTCTTACATTTACTATCCAAAATCTTTGTCTTGATAAAGCTACCAGAGCTTTTGCACCTGCATGGTAGTTTGAATAGTGAAGATGAAGAATGAATCCTTTGGTAAATTCACAATCATTTGGAAGTAACAAGGGATGCTTACTTTCCTCAGGTAAGCTCGAATGCTTCAATCTTCCACCAACTCTCAACAAAAGTAAACCATTTTTATCTTCAATAAAAGGGTTCAACCACTGTATTGCTCCTTTGATTTTAGAATTTGACTTGATTGCTTCAATTTCTTTTGCAAAATATGTCCTTTGAATGACATTAACTATGATAAGTAATGAATAATCCAACTCTTCAACTGTCAGATAATCACTTGGTGGCGGTAGCTTTCTCAATCGATTGAGATACCGGGCAACATATCCGAAGATTCTGACGATTTTGGTGTAAGAACTGACTCGATCGATTATGTCAAGATAATAGTCTTGTTCTTTTTTAAAACAGCTCAAGCCGGTTTTTCTTTTTTCCAACGCAAGTTCTTCTGGAGAAGGTAGAATTCCTGATGTAGTTGGCCAATTTTCCTCCTCTTCGACTAAGAACGCTGGGCCTTTGAACCAAATTGAGTCCTTTAACTCCTCCACAGTACATCCTCGAGAGACTATATCGGCTGGGTTGTCAAGGGTTGGGACATGTTTCCAAACCACCTTCTTCGTTGTATCCTGGATTTCCGCTACTCTATTACCAACAAAGGTATTTAATTTCGAAGAATGTGTAGAAATCCAGTGTAACACAATCGCGGAATCAGTCCAAAAACAGGCTTTTGAGTAAGTTGTACCAATTACCCTTTGAATTTTTACCCAGAGTTTTGCCAAAAGATGTGCTGCGCACAGTTCTAAGCGAGGTAGTTGCTTCTTTTTCGCAGGTGCAACTCGGGATTTGGCGACTAATAATTTTACAGTTACTGACCCACAGGAATCCGAACTTTTCAGGTAGATGCAGCATCCATACGCCTTCATAGATGCATCTGCGAACCCATGGACTTCAAAGCTTTGTTTATTTTCAAAAAAAACGTATCGGGGAACAACAAGATTTTGAAGCGAATGAAGATCTTCCATGAATTGACGCCAGTCAGTATCAATTGCTGATGGAATAGATGCGTCCCAATCAAGCTTGTCTATCCAAAGCTGCTGCAGTATTATTTTTGCGCGAATTATAATGGGGCTAAGCAATCCCATTGGGTCGAAAAGTGACGACGAGAGTGAGAGAATTGATCTCTTGGTATATTTTGTATATATTCGATGAGGTTTGTACGAAAAACTAAACTCATCAGCACTAGGATTCCAAGCAATGCCTAAAGTGCTTGTTAAGTTGGCTTCAGTAAGCTTGATTTCTTTGTTGATAGTTTCCTCGATTAAGGAAACATGGTTGCTGTTCCATTTAGAAAGTTCTAATCCAGCAGAATTCAAAATTGAAACGACTTCGTTCCGTTTTCGAGTTAGAGTTTCTAAATCATCTGCACCAGTAAGCATGTCATCCACATAGAAGTCAGACCTAAGACATGCGGCTCCTAGACTCCAACGCTCTTGATTGTTATCAGCCAAATACTGAATACAACGAATTGCCTGAAATGGAGCAGATGACGTTCCGTATGTGATAGTGTTCAGCTCATATGTTTGTATAGGGACTTTTTCATTTTCTCTCCATAAAATGAACTGAAACCTTCTATGTGATGGATGAACAAGGACTTGTCTGTACATCTTAACTATATCCGCAGTTAAGGCGTATCGATAAAGTCGGAAACGAAGAAGAATAATGAGAAGTTCATCCTGTATTGTAGGACCAACCATGAGTATCCCATTTAGAGAGATTTGCGATGATGTGCGACAAGATGCGTCGAAGACTACGCGTAATTTCGTAGATACGCTATCAGGTCTAACAACACATTGATGTGGTAAATAATAATGGGTATTTTCAAGATTCGGATTGCGAACAAGCGACATATGACCTAGAGCTTCATATTCCTTCATGAATTCTGTGTATTGCGATCTCAATGATGGGTTTTTGGATAATCTACGCTCAAGAGATAGAAATCTTCGAAAGGCAATGTCGTAGGAGCCTCCAAGACAAGCAGGATCTTTCTTAAAGGGTAATTGGACCATAAGGCGACCACTAGGAAGAATCTCTGTAGTATTTTTGAAATGATCCTCACATTCAGTCTGCTCTTCAGACCATCTCGATTGAAAACCTTGAATTTCCTCCAACTCCCAAAATTTTTCTAAGTACTTATCCATAGAAGTATCCATAGCATTGATGAAGCACGATTTCCGCTTTTCCTCGTACTGTGATTTGTATCTACCCGATACAATCCATCCTAGAGCCGTTTTTTGTAATGATGGAAGTCCATCGCCGAGTTTAACCTGACCTGTTTCGAGCAACTCAAAGAATGCTTCAGCTCCTAGCAACAAATTTATTTGAGCAGGTTTATTAAAACTCTCATCTGCAAGCTCTAAGTTCAAAGGAAGATTCCAACTACTAACGTTAAGCGCTGCTTCCGGTTGGTAGCCCGTAATAGTGGGTGCGACTAAAAATTCTAACGAGACTTCAAAGTTGCTATACCTTGAACGAATTGTAGTTTGTGTTTGATGTTTCATTCTTGTTTCAGTTGTTCCGATGCCTACGATATCAACATTCTTTTTATCCTTTTTAAGACCAAGTGAATTTGCAAATTTCTCATTCATAAAATTGACTTGAGAACCTGAGTCGAGTAAAACCCTACCCAACTGAAAACCTCCTGAAGAATCCTTAACAAGAACCAACGCTGTTGCTAAAATAACTTGACCTTCAGGAACACGGTCCTTTTCCAATGCAGAATGCACTGCAGCTGAGGCATTTGGGTTAGGAGTATGATTTTGTGGATCATCAGCACTAGGAATAGGGTTTGTAGATTGAGTTCTATGTAAAAGGCTGTGATGGGGCTGTTTGCAAGTCTGGCACTTATAACTCGATGGGCATTTGGACACGTTATGACCTTTTCCTAAACAGTTTAAGCAGAGGCCTAATTGTTTCGATTTCCAAAATCGATCCATTACCGACAGCTCCAGGAATCCTTTACAACTCGTAACTGAATGGTTTTTGTCTCCGCAAAAGACACAAGACCGTTGGCTAGCAGCAAGTGATGCTTGTGGTCGATGGTTGCTTGATGATGGCCTTGGTTTATTAACTGGTTTTAAAGCTGGTTCCGAGCGAGTTTGTTTGCTATCTCTAGCCTCCAGGAATTGACATCGCTTACTAAGGACGTTTGCACACTCTTTCCATACAGGCAGCTTCTTATAGTCGAGCTGTTCATCCCATTTAGACTGTGTCTCTGGGTCCACTTTCGATATAGCAATGTGAATAATAATGGCGTTACAAATATCCTCAAACGAACCTATCGAAAGTAACGAGCTAAACAACGCAGATATATTGTCAACTAAACTCCTCAACGAAGCAGAAGAAGCCTTTGGAACCTTAGGTAATTCAATTAGCTGTGATATGTATTCCAAAAAAATAAGACAGTCATTGTCGTAACGCTCTTTTAGACTAAGAAGTGCCTTGGGGTAATTTGCTTCCGTAACTTGAAAAGATTTAACTGTGCCGAGAGCTTGGTCTGTCAGACATGACAACAAATAATTAAACTTTTCAATTTTTGTTAAGCTTAAATCATTTTCCACAAGGTTATTAAATGAATTTATAAAATTTTTGTAATCCGAATATTTCCCACTGAACCTTGGTAGACGTTGCTTCGGAAGATGACTAGTTGGATGCGGAATGGATAACGTCATATCTGCGATACTACTTCGCCTACCATTTCCCAAAAGCGAAAGAATTTTGGTTTTTGCGGTGATATATAAATCTTCTATTTCACCTCGACACAAATCATTGGGAGCTAAGATTTCTATTTTAGTTTGATATACTAGAATTTGTTTAAAGTATGATTCTAAAATTCCAAGTCGACACTCAAGCTCAGTTGCCGTTAAGGAATTTGCATTAGATTCAACATAATTCTTTATACGAGATAAGCTTCCCTTGGAGGAAGCTCTTTGTTGCCTTAATTCTTGCAATATTTCCTCACCAGACTGTTCGGTTGCCATTGAAAATATTCGAAGCAAGATTCTTTAAACAGCGACAAAATAATCAACGAAAATAATTTAAATATTTAAAATATTTTAAATCCAATTAAAAGATGCGAGATGGCAACTCTGTTACAACTCTGTCTGTTTACTTTCGTAAATTTTATTTGCAATACGAATGTAATTCAAACTGAATAATATGTGGAAGCTTTACAAATTCTTAAAGATGTTTCAAGCGATGCGAAATTTGAAATTTTGAATTAAAATTGCTATAATTCAAATGAAATCCAACAGAAAGTCCAAGAAATTGATTCTTGTTGGGGTTAAAAGGCGAACAAAATCAACTGCAATACAAAGCTTTTACTCAGTGCAATGATCGTGAAGCAAGATCTCCCGCGACGACGACGACGATGACAACGATTACAAAAAGCTCTAACAGTGGTAATATTTAGTGCGTGGGCGAAATGAAGATCGTTGTACTGAAGTAAGGTGTGTATTGTGTGTGCAGATTGTGGATTCTGAGAAAACGAGAGAGTTCGAAAACGAGAAAACGAGCGACGATGAGATGATGGCTATGGTGTGGTGGATTAGAAGTTCGAAATAATTATGTATATTCGGCAATTTGCAGCGAAAGCTTTTCTGCAATGTTTTTGTACTATACACAATGTGGAACGTAATTTTTCTCTATTGTGGATTGTAAAAATATTTTTTCTGGTGAAAGCACCACAGGTAATGCGGATAGGTGCTTGATCAGCGAGTGAATTTTGATATGCAAAACTGATTTAATTTTAGTTTTTAGGTTTTAAAACGAATTATTTTTATAAGATTAACGATATATGTTGTTCAATTTATAATAAATATATAAATGTATTATATTTTGGTCAATTTGCAGGTCTTATTTATGCCGAAGGTGCGTTTTATGTTATTTAAATTTTAGTTTGAATTTTGATTTGAGTTTTTAAATTTGATTGTTTAGCATTAACGCACATTTGAATAAATTTAGACCAAATATACCTTGGTGAGAGATGCTATACTTATCTCCCACAATTCTCCCACGATTTTTCCGGTGTTCCTCAAGCTGGTGTAGATTCCCTTTGGATGTCTGATGAGGGTTTTTGGCTCTCCTTTCTTCTTTCTCCTCGGGTTTTCGTCCACTTCACCAACACCATGCACTCGCGAAACCGAAACCGAAAGCACGACGAGAGAATGATTTTAATGTCTTGCACTTTTTTCGTATAGTTTTTAGTTTTTTAATAAGTTTATAGTTTTTATCACTTTAGTGCAAAATAAATTTTTAACCGTACAAATTATAAAGAAACTTTGAGGTTTTTCTTTTTCTTTACGGTTTTATGTGGGTTACCGCTTTTTAACCCGTTGGGCGCCAAAAGGCGACCTAAGATATACAAATTTCACGATGGTTACTACTTCAACCACGTTGGGCGCCAAAAAATGAACGGTCAAAAGGCTATTTAACCGTCAACCTAGGATCTCTATTTTTTCCCTTAACGACTAGGATAGGAAGGTCCTGGTTGATGCGTTTTTCTTCGACTTAAGAAAAACGGTAGCGAAAGTTTCAACTAACAAATACGCGAAAATTAGCGCAACTAGCTAAATTACGATGCAATGAATAGATACAATTTTTTATGAAGTTATGGCTATCGAAAAAACCATAAGACTCAAGCGAAAAGCGACAAGAATTAATTAGCGAAACGGCGAGTGAAACAACGAGATTTTCCCCTAAGGGTTTTAATACAAAAAAAGATTTATTTTAAGTTTTTACAAGGTATTTATAGATAAAGTTTTCGTTAAGTTTTAAATGAGAGAGAATTTAAAGGCGAATTTAAATAATAAATAATATGGCGATTGGTATAATTTTGAGCGCCAGATTTAAATTTAAAAATTATATAATTCAAATTGTATAACAGTTTTGTTCAAATTAATTTACATTATATTAAAAAACAAATAATTAGTTTTCGGCTCCAACAGCATTAGTAGTTCCCAAGATATAGGACTTCAAAAATCGCAAAAACCGTAACTGACTGACTGATTCACTGACTCACTGACTCACTGACTCACTGACAGATCATCAAAATTATGGAGCACTTCCCGACATCGTAGAAACTTGAAATTTCACACAACGGTAGGCCTTGTAGTACATACAAAGGAAAAAATCGAAAATCTGCAATTTTATATTCAGGGGGCGTGGCATCCACCCACATTCTTAAAAATTCTATAAATTATATGGAGCCTTTCCGATTGTTGTAGAACAATGAAAATTGGTGGGTTGGTAGGGTTTGAGGTACTTAGAAAGAAAAAAATTGAAAAATTGGAATTTTCCATACAGGGGCGTGGCATCCACCCACTTTATTAATAATTCTTATAAATTATATGGAGCACTTCCGATTGTTGTAGAACGATGAAAATTGGTAGGTCGGTATGCCTTGAAGTACTTAGCAGAAAAAAATCGAAAAATTGGAAGTTTCAGTTCAGGGGGCGTGGCATCGACTTACATTCTTAAAAATTCTTATAAACTATATGAAGCACTTCCGATTGTTGTAGAACGATGAAAATTGGTAGGTCAGTAGGACTTAAGGTACTTAGAAAGAAAAATAGAAAAATTGGAATTTTGCATTCAGGGGGCGTGGCATCCACCCACATTCTTAAAAATTCTTATAAATTATATGGAGCACTTCCGATTGTTGTTGAATGATGAAAATTGGTAGGTCGGTATGCCTTGAAGTACTTAGCAGAAAAAAATCGAAAAATTGGAAGTTTCAGTTCAGGGGGCGTGGCATCGACTTACATTCTTAAAAATTCTTATAAACTATATGAAGCACTTCCGATTGTTGTAGAACGATGAAAATTGGTAGGTCAGTAGGACTTAAGGTACTTAGAAAGAAAAATAGAAAAATTGGAATTTTGCATTCAGGGGGCGTGGCATCCACCCACATTCTTAAAAATTCTTATAAATTATATGGAGCACTTCCGATTGTTGTAGAACGAGGAAAACATTCGAAAATTTGGAATTGTCCATTCAGGGGGGGGGGGGTCCCATCCACCCACTTTATCAGAATTGCTATTATTTCTATGGAGCACTTTCGGTTGTCGTAGAATTATGAAACTTTGTAGAGCGGTAGGGCTTGACTTTCACCTGGCAAAATAAATCTTTGCAAAAAGGAGTGAAATCACAACAAAAACATAAATGTTAAAAAAGGAGCCAAGTTCTTATGTGTACAAGAAACCTGCACGTAAAAAGTCAGCCAAAAAAAGTAATGAGATCTAAAATATATGCCAAGTTTTAAGTTCATGAAGTTTAATATCAAATATCTTAATTTGAGTAATATCGAAACAATTCCAAATCATGACAGAAATAATTTGGTAATTAATGATTACTGATTAAAATTTGGTGGATTTACTTTGGAAGTTGTATGTGGACCGTCTGTCATACATTCGTTGGGCAATATACCACCTGTCGGATGTCATCGTTGGTTTGGACCGCCTCACACTGGACGATTATACAACAATAACTGGACAGAAATGAAAAAAAAAATTATTTTGATATTATAATTGAAATACCCGTTAGGAAAGAGATAATTACCCAACTACCAACTTACAACAACAAAAACCCAAATGTCCTCAATTTAACAACTAACAACGTGGTAAAATCACCACTTAAGATTTGCTCAATCTCGTAAATAAGTTTTGTGGTACCATTTTCTCAAAAAGTATTCAACCAATTTCGATAAATTTTATATTGTTTACTCGTTTGCGTTGGCTGATTATATTTTAATGTAAAACTTGAAAGCCTTATCTAAAAAAACCGAAAAATGTATCAGTTTCTCGACATCATCCATCTATTAGCTGGGGGTTTTATTTTTTCGGGATTTCTTTGAACTTACAGATTTCGAAAACAGTTGAAAATTGTCTTTGGTTGTACCTCGATGCATATGTGCTCATAGAATTTTTACCGTTGTAATCTTCCAGGGGAGCATATTTTTCCAGAAATGGGGTGGAGAAATCATGGATACCGGGAGAAAAAAGACGAGTCTTTGCGAAAAGTCCATAGCGGAGTTTTAAAGATTTTCCATCATTTTTTACACTTTAGATAAAATTTTGAATAAAGACTACGATGAATATAATAATTACATAATAATGGTTCTTCAATAACCCATCAATGCATTCTACTCTTAACTGAACTAATAGGCACAAACCTCCCTCCCCCCCCCCCCCCCCAATTACAATTTTTATCTAAACTCAGCCCAATCTACTCGCTCTAACCTTGTGCCAAACCTTATGCAAAACACTACATTACATTGTTCATAATGTGGGATGAAGACCTCAAATCTACGTTGACGGTTTGCACGAGTGGTCTATCCCAAAAAATGTCAAGAGTATACACAATTTTTTTAATCGAAATTTTTTTTGAAAGAAATGAGCAGGAGAAACTTGTTATGGTAAAATTTACCTACCGGAACAGAATTTCACATTTTGTTTTTGAGAAGAACTAAAATAGTCACATTTTATATCAAGAAAGGTTAAGGTTTTTTGGAAATTAGTTCAAAACGTGGATTTTCTGTGCTATTGAAAAAAAAAATCTACAATAATTTCAAGGCTCGAAGCTGGTGATTCCAATAAAAGTTTTACTTACTTACTTTACTTATCCGGCTCCCGATCCATGAAGGGTCTCTGCCTGAGATATTGCGGTCTTCCATCGGTTGCGGTCCCTCGCACGCTCCCTCCAGTCGTCGAGACCAAGCGCTCTTGCGTCTGTGACCGCCTGGTCCCTATAGCGGAGGTTCGGTCTTCCTGGTCGTCTCGAGCCTGGGGGCTGGGATTCTTGGCTGGAGCGTTGTTGTCCATTCGCTCGATGTGGCCGAGCCAGTGTAGTCGACGTGTTTTGGCTCTTTGGACTACATCCACATCTTGGTACAGCTCGTACAATTCACGATTGAATCTTCTCCTCCAATCGCCCTCTTCGCATATAGGACCAAATATCCGCCGAAGAATTTTTCTCTCGAAAGTGCCCAGTATCAATTCCCCTTTTTTACTTATCGTCCAGCACTCGGCGCCGTAGAGTAGAACTGGTAAAACTAGCGTTTTGTATAGCGTGCACTTTGTCCTTCGGGAAAGGAGTTTTGAACCCATTTGTTTGGCCAAACCAAAGTAGCAGCGGTTCGCTAGGGTAATTCTTCGTCGGATTTCCACTAAGGTGTCGTTCGTGGAATTGATGTTTGTTCCGAGGTAGGTGAACTCCTTGACTACCTCGAAATTACTGCTACCAACAGTGACGTTTTGTCCGAGGCGATGGACAGATGAGGCTTTGTTTGTTGATAGCATATACTTTGTTTTGTCCTCATTCACTTCAAGACCAACGCGTTTCGCCTGTTCATCAATAGCTGTGAATGCTTCAAGTACAGCTCTGTTGGAACGGCCGATGATGTCGATGTCGTCCGCACAACCAAACAGTTGAGAAGACCTGTTAAAGATAGTGCCTTCCATGTTAACACCACTCTTGCGCACTATCTGCTCCAGGACTAGGTTGAAGAAATTACATGATAGCGCATCTCCTTGTCTGAACCCTGTACACGTCTGGAATAACTCGGATGAGCTGTTACCCATTTGCACGTTGCACCGCGTATTTTGTAACGTCATGCGGCATAGCTGGATCAGTTTTTTCGGGATCCCGAGTTCCGACATCGCCAATAGAAGCTCTTGGCGACTTATGCTATCATATGCGGCTTTGAAGTCGATGAATAGGTGGTGGGTCTCGACTTGAAATTCGTTGGTCTTTTCCAGGATTTGCCTCAATGTGAAGATTTGGTCTATCGTTGATCTGCCTGGCCTGAAGCCACACTGGTACGTGCTGATCATAGTGTTGCAGAAAGGTTTTAGACGCTCACATAGTACGTTGGATAGGATCTTGTAGGCAACATTAAGCAGGGATATGCCTCTGTAGTTCTTGCAGGACATAGGATCGCCTTTTTTGTAGATTGGGCATATGGAGCTATTTGACCAGTCGTCGGGCATACTTTCCTCCTCCCAAACTTGGTTGATGAGCTGGTGCATGCACCCTACCAGAACATCTCCCCCATAGTTGAAGAGTTCCGCTGGTAGGCCATCCGAGCCGGCGGATTTGTTGTTCTTAAGCTTGTGGATGGCTTTCTTAACCTCTTCAGTACTGGGTGCTGGGACTGGATCTTCATTGACTGGTCTAATGCTTCTTTGTTCCTCTATTGCCTCCTCTACATAATGCCCATTAAGCAGCTGCTGGAAACAATTCCCTGTGCTTCGGTGACTAGGTTCCCTTCGCTGTTTCGAAGAGCTTGCGTGCAAGTCCTATAACCAGATGCCAGTTGCTTGGCTGTTTTGTAGAACCGGCGCACAGTGGTCTCAAAAGCGAATCTAGCGGGTCAAAAGTCCAAAAAATATGCATTTTATATCAGGGCAGGTAGTACATAGGTTGATTGTACACATGTCAGAGACAATGAATAGAGTCAAATTAACTGACAGAAGTCTTTAGTTTTCAAGCAATAATACCGTTAATTGCAGACACATCATTCAGTCATTGTTCGTTCAATATTTAATGATGGTAGGACCTTGTTTACCACTTATTTGTTTGAAAAGTTATGAACTTTTTTGTTATTATTTCCAAATGTACTATATTTAAGAAGGTTAATCATTTTGTTTATTTATGATTTATGGTGTTTTAACTAAACGAACCATGGCATTTACTTTATTAGTAAGAAAAAATTGATAAAGCATTTATTCTGTAGGCTGCAACTTTTTCTGTACAAACCTGTACAAAAAGATTGAACTTAAACTAAGTTCCAGGATTAATATAGATAACATATTTTTATATTTCATCTGCCCGTTTTTGCCCGTTTTCGAAAAAGTAAAACATAACATCTTACAGGTTATTTGACGACAGTGGTCCAAATTCTTCGGCTAAAAGTAAAAAATTATCAGCGGAAAATATCTTAGAGGTCAACATAATATTAGCTAATATAGTTTTACCTATGTTCAAACCATAATTGAGTCCAAAAACAGGCATTGCGACATCATTTCATCATTATTTCTGTGTCTTTCTTGTCTTTAAAAAACATTTAACTGTCCACATAACCATGAAATAACTATTCTCTCTATTTGGCACCTGCTAGGCTATTTAGGTGTTTAAATAAGATACGGACAAACACACCACTCATTTACAAAGATTTGGATTTTTGACCCGCTAGATTTGCTTTTGAGCCCACTGTGCGGCGAGTGTTGGTGGCGGTGCTGGACTCTTCGAGAAACTTGAGCTGAGAGGCTGCGGATGCTCTTTTCTTTCTACGCAGGGTTTTTTTTTCTTTCCTTCTCTTTTCACGGTACTCCTCTCTTGCTGCTCTAGTTTTCCGTTGCAGCATTTGCATTCGTGCATTTTCCGTCTCCTGCTTCAATACCGCGCATTCATCGTCATACCACGGGTTCTTTTTTCTGGGTGGTTGATAGCCTATGGTGGTCTCGGCTGTCTCCTTAATGATGTCGCGATATTGGTTCCACTGGTTGTTGACGCTTGTGGCTGGGTTTACGGCAGAGAGTTTTCCGGTCAATTGCTCACTGTAGTCTTCAGCTTTCTCAGATGTGCTAAGGCATGCAATGTTGAATTTCTTCCTTTGGGCGGTCTTCGTTTTCTTTTCGTTGGACAGTTGGGCTCTGAACTTTGTCACAACAAGAAAGTGGTCAGAGTCCACGTTTGCGCCTCGGAAAGTTCGCACATCCAAGATGTTCGATGCATACCTTGCGCCAATTAGCCCGTGGTCGATTTGGTTGGCGGTTCGACCATCTGGAGATCGCCAGGTTGCTGTGTGTATCCTTCGCCTGGGGAACCTAGTGCTACTTATCACCGTATTACGAGCTGCAGCAAAGTCGATTAGTCGGAAGCCGTTATCTGTTGTCGTTTCGTGGAGGATGTGCTTTCCAACTAATCCGCCAAAGATGTTTTACTTTCCGACTTTAGCATTGAAGTCTCCGAGCACGACTTTGACATCGTACTCCGGACAGGCTCCGTAGGCTCCGTCCAGGAGGTCGTAAAACTCCTCCTTGTTAGACTCCTCAGCTTCATCGGTAGGGGCGTGTGCACATATTAGGCTGATGTTTTGGAAGGTAGCTTTGATGCGGATCACAGCCAGGCGATCGCCAATCGGCTTAAAATCGATGACTTTCGATCTGAGTCGATTTCCCACGACGAATCCGCATCCTAACATGTGCAGTCTTTGATGGCAGCTGTAATAAATGTCGCAATCTTTTCTTTCAATAAAAGTTTTACTTAAATAAAAAAGTTTGTCCACCATTAAATAAAGAACAAAAAATGGAAATTGTTTATATCGATTTATTTCAAATGCTATTGGTCGTAG
This sequence comes from Dasysyrphus tricinctus, assembly GCA_963921185.1. Lineage (NCBI taxonomy): Eukaryota > Metazoa > Arthropoda > Insecta > Diptera > Syrphidae > Dasysyrphus > Dasysyrphus tricinctus. The sequence continues at coordinate 75,612,221 of OY992531.1, forward strand.
GGAGAAAGTGTGCATACAGAAAATATTAAGCTTGTAATTTTGAGCAATTGTTGTCATAAGTCAAATTTTTTGTTGTTTGTCCCTTAAAAGATAGAAAGCAGCAACATTTTCAAAAAACATCAGGTAAATAAGTGATTTTTGGAAACTTCGTGGATCTCTATTTTCTTAGGGATTCACTTCAGAGAGAAGAACTTATAACAACAATTATTGTTCAAAATTGCAGGCTTAATATTTCTTGTATGCAGACTTTTTCCCTCCGACCAATAGTCATTGATATAAAACGATGTCAAAAATACGTTTTGCCAAAATAAATGCAAGGAATGTTATTATTTTAATTTTTAACACCATTTTCTTTAAATTACAAAAATAAAAATCTCTGAAAAGCTGCTTTTCGAAATATTTATGTGAACGTAAAGGCAATAATTACTAAATGTAATTTATCTTTCGTTCGCTACTGCATCATTCATCATCAACGTATACATAGTTAAATGCACCAATATCTCCTGCTAGAGTATAAGACAAACTCATTGCAAAATCAAGAAAACATATTATTTGCCTTCATATCCACAGGAAGCTGCAAGTCTTTTCTGATTGCAAACTACCATAACCAAACTGGTAAATGTGCCAATTGAAATGCCCCACATAAACCACATCTGACCCAACATGTTTAAGTCAATTTAAGTGAGTTGTTGCGCTGGCTGTTGCAACTTGCAAAACGTACAAAGCTTTCAACAAAAAGCCTCTTCTCAATGGTTTTCCATAAGACTCTGCCATAAAAAGTACCAACAAGCAAACAAACGCCAATCGTGAAAATGAAAACGAGTTTTATAAAAAAAAAATAACAAACTTGTCAAAGCAATTTTATTTTTTTTTTAGTATAAAGTTGCAACTTGCAAGGTGTATCTAATTTATAGTATGAATATGAAGTTCACTGATGAAGAACAGATTTATGTAGATAAACGACTTGCATTTGCAATGATTATGCTTTGTTTGTGCATTTTAATTTTTTAGTATTTATTTTTAGAAAAAAAAATAATCGTTTAAAATTGCATTCTTTATAGAAAAAAGGTAGCAAGTAATGCTGCTTTTTACGACGTAAGGACATTATAGATACTATAGATAAAGTGGTTAAATGTATATTAATGAATCAATAAAAGAAAAAAACATCCATAATATATAAAAAGCCTTTCAAAAACAAATTTGTTTGTGATTTTTATATTAAAATTTAACAAATTGATGTTAATAGGAACGATTATTAATTCATTCTATACATGCTTCAATTTTTTTTTTATTTTTCAATAAAGTTATTTAGCAACATTTTTTATTGCTTTCTTTTTAACCAGCAGCAGCTTAACATTATTATATGCTAATGGTCATCAAACTAAGTGCAAAAACTCATTAATTGATGTTTAAACAATTTTTCTCGTTCATTACTTATTTAACCTTTGTCACATCAGTAGTTGTTGTCATCGGCAGCATTTTAAAATAAACATACATATGTCATGGCTGCAACTGCAACTCTTTACGTTAAGCATTGAATTTTGCAAAAAAATATCAAAAAAGAGGTGGTTCTTTTGAAGACCTTTTGCTAATTGTTTTCACACTTTATTTATCTTTAATTCTGTGACAACAACTAACGCATCTGTTTATAAATGTACAATAATGAATGTATATCACAAGGTTCTTATATGTTTTTGTTTAAATGTCAAATACATTACTGATTTACCACTTTGCCACCTAGAATCTCATTGGTAAGAAATGTATGATGAAATTTGAACGTTAAGTGTCTATTTATAAACATTCATCTAAATTTACTATTTGCATCTTGTTTTAAGTATTTAATAAGAGGCTTTTAAGCCTTCACATATCACATTTAATAAAACATAAACTAATGACACTGGTGGTCTATACTAATTTTTTTTTTCAATTTTTTCTGTCAAAATAAACATTATTTGCCTTTCTAAGGATTCAAGGAGTAACAGTTTCAGTTTTGGTTTGTGAATAGGGTCAAAAATCATGAATCCTATCGATTGCCAAGAAGATTTAGTTAAGAATAATAAAATAATGTACTTCAATGAAAACACTGCTTGACAAAGCACTTTCAGGATAAAAGATAACATTTTTCATTTGAAGCATCCTGGCAAAAACCAAATAACTCCACTTTTTTGAAAAAAATATGGCTTTTGACGTAGAAATATCAAACAAAAAATTCGGCATGGTTTGGTATACTTGAAAGTTGAAACACCACTACGTTGACTCTAAATTATAAAAAGGCAATTTTGAACTGGAGTTATTTTATTTTGGCACCAAACGCTAAAACCTTTGAAAATGTTAAAATTGTTACTTGCGATGTATGCATAGGCAAGTTATGCATCCGAAAAAAAATTGAACTCGAGATTTTGATCAGACTTGTCACTACGAAAAAACTGGGTTTGCAACTCTGTCTATCCGTTGAGCTACAGCTTAAGCTTCTGGATCGATTTTCTTCCAACTAGATTAAAAGCGTTTTTGGTCACTCGCTGCCCACACATTTTTTTTAGAACCCAAAATAACGGTACCTGCAAAACAATTTTTTTTTGCAATCTTATGTAATCGTATTTGTCTCAAAAATGGCTCGACAACTTTTCTTAAAAGATAGATATTTTATTTTTCATAAATCAAGGCTTTACAATATAAGAAAAAAATACGCAGCTGGCACAGAGATTTGATATTTCAACTTAGAAATATGTATAAACATTTTATGAAATTGATTTTGAATTTAATATTACATTTGAAGGAAAACTATGATCAAAAACTTCATTTGATTCATTTTTCTTAAAAAAAAATCAATAAATTACTTTCAGTAAAGGATACCTTTGAGTAGGGAACCATTTTTCAAAATATGGTTATTAATGGTACCTCCCAAATAACAATTTTTTATTTTTGATTTTCTTCAAAAATATTTGACTGATTTCAAGTTTTTTTGTATACAAAAACTTCCATCAAATATTAAAAGTATTTTGTACCAAAATTTTTAAACAAATATTGTTTCGATTTTCAATGAATGTTTAATTTTTTTTTTTGAAAATCAAATATTTCGACAGTGACATGATCGATTTTTCTTAAACTCGATACTTAAGAGTTTTTAGTACTCTCTAAAATATTTTTTAAAAACTTTTAGTTTTATAAAAAACAACAGTACCTACCTTCCATACAAAAGTTAAAAAACCGTTAAGATATATTTTTTTTTTCTCAAAAACGGCTCCTACGATTTTGATTCAACTTTTTCCAAATGCTAAAGTTAGTACGATGTATTACCAAAAATTATAAAATTGTACACTTGAGAACTATTAGTTGTTCCTCTCATGGAATGTTTTTTTTTATTTTGAATTTTCTCATTTTCAGCTCAACGGATTTAGATTAACTTTCTTAAATACAAATTTCAAATTATATTGCATGCAAAAATTAAAAAAAAAATTTTTTTTGAAATTTTAAAAAAGTTTCAAATTATTTTTTTTTTGAAAATTTGATATCTCGAAAACGGGCTGACAATTTTTTTAATGTTATTTTTATATGCATACCAAAATTTTCCCTTAGAAATGTTTTAAGAATTTGATATAAGAAATTGTTTTTTTTTTACCGCTCCAATGATTTTAAATTTTTCTTGTTCCTTACAATCAAATTCAATCAAGAATTCAGATGGCATTTTTTTTCACCTCTAACTATCAAAAGAGTTGTTTTAGCTAATTTAAATATCGTATATAACGGTTTTAAACATTTTTCTCTCATAGTTTGCATGTTTTTATATACAATTTTCTTAAACCCTCACCCTCTTGAATATGAGAGCAAGCAAGTGCGACCCAGCCGTGCATTTTATTTATCCTCCTTCCAAGAAAAAATTATTTTTGTATGGATGTTCTTAAAGTCATTTTTATTCAAAATTGACATTGATATACAGTCAATCAAATTCATATTCGTACAGTAGTACTGAAATTATCTTAACGCTCTTTTTAACCAAAACAGTGTTTTTTTCAATTAAATATAATTGAATCACATATTATTTTTTTACATTACTTAGACATAATCGTTTTATTTAAAATCAGATATTGAATGTCTTACCAACAAAATGGTTCATTTGAAAATAGTGGTATCGAAAATCATATCAAATTCATATTTGTACAGTGTTTTTTATTCTCGAAATCAAGGTCAAGGAACCGTCAATCAAATGTCGAATGCATTTTTGTGGTTTAAACAATTTGTTTTTTCTGTAGTGCAATTAGAATTATAAAAAAGGAAGAAGAACACAACAAAATGGGAACAAGATTGTTCGATACATCGTTGAGCCACGAAAAATAGTTGTTAAGTACCATAACGATAGTAAATCCTTAAGGCCAGTATCGGACCTAGTTGGCAGACCAAGATCAACTATCTTGGGCTGGCCACGATACCAGAAAAATCTCGGTTCATTTTGGTATTGGTATCAGAAAACCAGTGGCGTAGCGAGGGTTCGAGCCGAGCCATTCATTAAAATGCCGACTTATTTTAGGAACTTGCCGACTTATTTTAAAAATTTGCAGACTGTATAGATTTAGCATTTTTCGGGTGAAACTAAAAATAAGGGAAAAGAAAAAAGGGATTTTTTCCGAGTGGTATGACATTCGGGCGAAACTCCTGATAGGGCTGATTGATTTTAGCTCAAATCTTCACTTCTTCCACATACACTTTTGAGATTTCGAAATGCGAGATTTTTCAATGAAACCGCCTTCAGCTGATGTAAGTGATTTAAAAAACTTAGGAGCAATGATTTTCCATGAAACAATTTTAAAATCTTGGGAACTATTATTTGGTAGAAAAATAAGATATCAATTATTTTTGGAATTATGTATTTATTTATAATAAATAATTAATCAATGGAATAAATGAATTAATATTATTATTGCAACGATAATTCTAAATAAGAAATAATTTTTAATAACGAATTAAATTTATGAACATTTATATTATTATTGCAGCAATTTTTTTTTGTTTAGGTATAGGTATTAAACAATCTTTGTAAAAAAATCAAAGTAACGCATAATTCTATCAGCATCAGCAGTTTAGTCATTTATAATAATAAAATACATTAATTTATTAATATTGCACCAGCTTATTTATTTAAAATAAATAATTTTTAATAATATAGCTAATTATTTATAATAAATTAATTTTAGTAATAACATTTATTAATTTATATTTTTATTATTTTATTACAGCAACTAAATAAGTTTGTAATAAAAATTTAATATTTAAATTTAACATTGTACTATCTAGATTTTAATTCGGCGGTGTTGTAAATAAGGACCATTCTTCAACGACCTCATTAAGAATAATTTCGTCCACTTTATCTTTCGAAGAATAAAGCAGCATCAAATTATTCAAACGATCCCCATTGTCGTGCGCAAATAGTTTAAGACAAGGGAATTACCATTTTCAACTTGAACACAACTTCGGTAATGTCTTCGAAGTTTATAAAATTTGTGGATGAATCAAGAAGAATTTGCAACTCAGAAAGCAAACACTCTGGCTGGATCTTCTTTAAAAAATAGGGGCTCCAATTTCATTATGGATTCCACTGATTCTATTGTGACATTGCCTCTGTCGACTGGAATTTCAAAAATCTTTTGAAAAGGTTCGAAAGATGAAAAATTATCTTTTAAATTATCGTTTATACACGTCGTAAGAACTTGCAAAACCGTTCTAAATTTTTTTCGATAAAATGTTTGGAAATCGAAGTCGAAAACTGTTTCTGGATTTTCATCGATTCTTCTTGGTACACGGCGGCGGCGCGGCGTGTTCTATGATTCAGAAAATCATTTTCAGGATTTATTTTTAATTTCTCAGCGAATGAGATGAACTTTTTTGTAATTTTATTGTGCATCGAGTTGGTCATCATCGTCATTCATTTGTTGAAATGATATTGATGCAGACGGTTTTTATTTTTTCGAAACCATGTACAATGCCTTCGAAAGATATCCAAACAGCCTTTACTGTCTCAGCTCATGGGGATCACGTCACTATGAAACAGTTGAAAAGCTACTGCGATTTTACCTAAAACGCCAGTTCCGACTACCAGATACAACACCAAATTACATGCTCCTTATTGAAACGGGTCTATCGCCGCTTTACCTCAAAACCTTAAAACTTCATTTTAACTATATCATGAATCTAATGTATAGTCCGACTGAGAAAATTGCACGAAAAATTGCCGTTGCTGTCATAAAATCAAAGAGTTCCTGGTTTGAAGAATGGAAAAACATAGCTGAAGGGTGTGCGATACCATTTAATTTAAGTTATGAAAACCTCCCAACGTGGAAACCATACCTTTATGATTTGCTACAAAAGCTTGACTCAAAGCTTAGAAATAACAGCATCGAACAGGCGAAAGGCTCATTATACAGGGAAACCTATTCCACGCTCGAATACAATCTTGGTGAAGCTAATTACTTCGTTAACCACCTTAACGCAGAGAAGATATCAATGATTTTTCGAGCAAGAGGAGAATTGCTTCCCTTGAACTTCATACCACACCGAAATGACTTACAAATTCAATGTTCTATGTGTAACACCAATGAGCGAGAAAATATTATTCATTTCATAGCTAAGTGTCCTATGTTGGTGGAAATACGACGACAGATATGGCAGCAAAATTATTTAAACCAAATAGACGTTATGGAAATATTAAATGGCAAAGACTGGAAAAAGTTAATAGAATTTATAAAGTATTCATTAATATATAGAAAAAAGATAATGAGAGATTAATATATAGAAAAAAGATAATGAGAGAAGATTTTTAAATACAAAGTAATAATACTCAATTTACTTGAAAATATCTGAAATTGTTATCCAAATTTTAAGCTATCATCTGGCTGACGGCCCTTCTGGCCATGCCTTAAAGGATTTAAGAAATAATTTATAATCTGTACTAAAAACAATTTAAAGAATAATAAATCTATCTATCTATCTATCTATCTATCTATCTGTCTCAGCTCTAGCTGTCCATCGAGTTTTTGACAAATTTTTCAGTTGCAATGAATTTTCAATGCTTTTGAATTCCTCACGCATACATTGAAAACGTTTTGTGCTGCCGTAGAAGAAAACATATAATGCTTCCAAAACATTGAAAAACTCTTTAATCAACACACTCGAATTACATGCTGTTTCAACGAATATATTGATACGATGCGCTTGGCATGGAATGTAAAGGAATATCTTACCGCATTTTTCCGATAGTTTTTGCTGCGTATCGTTGTACTTTCCGGACATGTTTTTGGCGAAGTCATAAGATTGAAAAGCAATGTTTTAAATGGAAATTCCTACTGACTGAAGGGTCACTATTATTTTTTGGGCCAATTCTTCTCCCGTTTTTTTTCGTTAGGACGACGTCCATTTTCAGAAGACATTCAAAAGGAATAAGTCTCTCGTTTGCTGTCACTACGTATCGAACATTAATAGCAAGTCGATCTTGATGTGATGAGTCTGGAGTTGTGTCAACCATTACAGAAATTCGCAATCGGCAAAAATGCTCTTTTTTTTATTATTTTTTTTTTTTTTTCAAATTAAGCTTCGTTGATTTGCCGACTCTTGAATTAGTCGGCATATTTGCGAAATTCGCAATTGGCAAAAATGCTCTTTGTTTTATTTTTTTTTTTTTTTTTTTTTCAAATTAAGCTTCGTTGATTTGCCGACTCTTGGTTTAGTCGGCATATTTGCGAAATTCGCAATCGGCAAAAATGCTCGTTTTATTAATTTTTTTTAAATGAAGCTTCGTGGATATGCCGAATTTGAATTAGTCAACAAATTTCCGACATCCGCAATCGGCAAAAATGCTTAGGCTCGTTTTATTCATAATTGTTTGCAAATGAAGCCTCGTTCATTTTCCGACTCTTTAATTATTCGGCATATTTCCAAAATCTGCAATCGGCAAAAATGTCGATTTGCATAGGTACATTTAAAAGTTTAAAAACCTAAATATTATAATGAAAATACAAACTTATTTTTTTTTAACTTTTTCCGAAAAGTATTATAAAATTTCTGTTTTTTTTTTTTTAATTGCTTGAAGTATTAAATCTAGCTTCCTGAATTTGCCGACTCTTGAAAAGCCTGGGGGGGTGGTACACCCCCCCATAACCCCCCCTCGCTACACCCCTGCAGAAAACCGAACGATACCGAGACGATACCAGAAATAAGTCTCGGTATCGTTTGGTATCGGTATCGGAAGCCCAAACGATATCACCCGAAACGATACCGAGATGAAACCGAACTGGTACCGTACTTTTTAGATATGCTGAGACTCTCGGTAGTATTGTTTGGTATCGGCAAAAAAAAAATTATTTTTGAATATTATTATTTATTATTACAAGTAAACAATCCTGGAAATGGGTCTAACGATTTGGATGAAATTTTCAGAGTTTGTTTTTTACTAAGCAAATAGGTCTAGAAAATTATTTTAGTGAAAACCACCTAGTGGCACGCCCATTTTTGTCATGCTTTATTTTTTGGATAAAATTTCAAGACTTTTACTTGGGTGAAGTAACTTTAGTAAAAGCCACACACGAGCCGCGCTTGTGGGTACCATACCAACCTAACAATATTACCCAACACATTTTTTAATAACCAGTATCACCATAATAGAATTTATTTTTTTAGTTTGTTCATTAATTGCTTAACTGATGTGGATCAAACTTTTGAAACGGCTAACGCTTAGTATACAATTTCTGTGCATAGTTCTGATTAGTTATCTAACTGTATACATTTAAAGGGCCATAAAACAGTTTGTGAATTATTTTCCTGTTTATTTATGACCGTCAGTATTTATTTTGGGGGATCATATTCGGGACTCTACTTAGACATTGTGAGATAACCCCTCAAAAATTATTAAGTCATAAAAAAAAATAAGTTTAAAAATAAATGTCTTCCATTTATTATGCATATTTTCTTATAGTGATTTTGTATCAAATCTTAAAAATACCAAGCCATAAACTACATTATCTTTTTTTCGACTGACATCAGACCGAAACCAGACGAGACCAATACCGGTACCGAGACGCGAGACCTTGTAATACGAGACCGTGACCGAGACGATACTGACTTATACGAGACGATACTGAAATTTTTCGATTTTAACGATACCGAGACGATACTTATAAAAGTATCGTTTTGTTTGGTATCGTGGCCAGCCCTACAACTATGCAATCAATTGTTTAAAGGTTTAAAATTGAAAATAAGTCGAGAAACACCACTCTCGAAATGTTCAACACTCTTGATAAACATGTTATCATGCGTAAAACAAAGAAATTCCCCGAACTATTTAATTAAAACTTGCAGAAAATTTGTGTCAGAAACTTAACAAGCCGTTTCGCATCAAAACGCTGAGAAGCTACATTCGAGAGCATATGGTTTAAACAGCGGACTTGCCGGAAAAAATCGTTCCTAAGTGCTGTTAACAGAGTTAAACCCCTTAACTTTGCAAAAGAGCATCAGTCCAATGGTATTGACTTTTTGAAAAAGTAATTTTGATTCACCTGTATAGATTTATTTTTTTCCTATAGTCAAAATCATTGGACTGATGCTATTTTCCAAAGTTAAGGCATTTTAACAGTACTACTGTACAAATATGAATTTGATTGCCTGTAGTTAAGCCTGAAACTTTCGCATAGTTTATTTTCAAATAAAGTTCTTTTGATGAACCATATTGGTAATATAATTGTATAACTTCAGACTTTGAAAAAAATACGTACAAAAGATTTGTTTTTATTGTTTGAAATGCTTAAAACATATGGTGTGATGTCTTCCTTTTTTAAAAAATTAAAGTTTAAGCAAATTGTTTCCAAAGCTGTTAATTAAGGAATTTAAGTTAAGTTAACTTGAAAATAAATTATAAGAATGGATATCTGGCTTTACAAAAAGCTTCAAAATAATATTGCAAGTGTTGCCGTTCTTTTTAATATTTTTCCATTCAAAGTATTTTTTTAATTTCTTCTCCTGCGGGGTAATATAAATCCCCCTCCCATAGGAGAGAGGTTATATACCCTAAATGCCCTGGCTTTCTTCTATATATTTAAATAGAAAAAGAAAGCCTTGAGTTCAAAACATGAAGAAGATCGCATCATTTGCCTTCACTTAAGATCGAGATACAAACAGACAGACGGACAGAATTTTTCCACACATTTTTTGCATGTTCTCTATACGGGTCAATATTTCAAAATATTAATATTTCAGTCTCCTTCATTTTTGAACCGAAGTACAAAATTTTATTATAAGTTTGTTAATTGGATGGCTTAAAACAAACGAGTTCTAATATTCGCTCCAGAAAAAATAAAGTTAAAAAATATATCATAGCCGCTATCTCCATTTAAACACCCAAAATGTCATTCCCCTGACGTGTCCCCAGGCCTACTTACCACACTGTCGGAATTTTAGCAACGAAACTAAAAACGATACAAAAAATCTAATGATGCAGTCTTTTTAATAATATATGCATCCTTACTAAAAAATAGTTAAATGATTTTTAGTTGCGTTATTTTTTTAAATAGGAGCTATTAACTAAGTGTCCCCCATAAATTGATCATTTCTATCCCACCAATGGAAATTTAAAAAAAATATATAGGTATAGGCTCAAAATAGAAAACTGACTATTTTGTTGTTTAACGGTACAAAATTGCTCTTTATGAAAATTGAAGTAAGGGTTTCAAAAAAACTTTGTTGTCTTTTTTATTTCAAGTTAAGGCAATGATTTTGTTTTTCGTCATGCGAAATTGTCATTCCTCTAACGCATGTTTTTTACTTAACCGTGTGGTATAAAAATTAAAAAGTTTTACTCGTCTGTGTCTTTTACAAGGGCCTATGTGAAAAATAATATAAAACATATAATTTTCTAATAACCTCCATTTAATTCTCATAAAACACCCTTCGTAGTCATTCCCCTTACATCATTTTTTGTGTCATTCCCCTGACTTTCAAGTTTTCATTATAATGATTGATTGCGTTTTGGTAACTCTAGAAGAATCAATAATATTACATTTAAACATATTTACAATATTTTTAGTAGTTTTGAATTTTTTCACATTTTCTCGGTCAAAATATCATAAAAAATACGATTATTACTATAAAATGTTTAGTCTCCCAAAATTCTTGAATCATGAGAGCAAGCTCGTGCAATATAGTCGTGGATGCTATTTTTCATGTTAGTATTTGTTCTTCTTTTTCTTTACACTCCTGAAACCATTCGCAAAATTAAATATCCATCTAATCAACGGAGTAAATATAAATTCTTGTAATTCCCCTGATACAAGTATCATTTCCCTGACTTAAAAAACCGTTAGATTTGATCAAATGTTATGACTCCTTGTTTTAAAGTGGTTATTATAGAGTTATTAAGAGACATAATTGTTCGTCTACCAAAATAGGTTCTTTTGAGCGAGGGTCCACTTTGGAATGAAAAAAATTAATGTTTTGAAATATTGACCCATCATCGTAATGTCAAGTTTGATTGTTATTTTTCGAATTTGTTTCTTACCAAGTGCAGTCTGACCTTGAATGTTGATAGTTAATAAATATTTAAATGAAAGTCCAACAATTTTTAAATATTCGTGTTAATTACCAATTAACACGAACGTCATTCTGTATTAAGCAGTGGTACCCTGTGGCGTATACGTACTTTTTGTCTTTACTTTTTTGATGTGCTGTCACAGCCTGTAAATAAGCATGCAGGAAAAGCAAATAACTGCTTATCTTAACTCTTCAAATATTTATTTTAATATGATAATTATTGTCTTTAATAAGTAGTATTTTCAAATGAAAGTTTAAATAAATTATTTTTTGGTAACCGATTAGATAATCTATATCACCTACTAAGGAGGTTTTAAGGGTAAAGATGGCAAAAAAATATCAGCAAAGCAGTGAACGAAAATAATCCTTTAAAAATTGCTATCTTAATGTTCTTAATGTTATGTCCATGGGAAGAATGCTGTATTTTTGCCATCAGCAGACTGCCCTTAAGGGAATCTAGGGAATTGAGAATGCTGATTTTTTAAAATGACTTCTTGGAAGCATTTTTAACTGTGAACCTATTAATGCTATGGAATTTTTTTTGTCAACTTTTTATTTAACCATCGCAACGTCTGTTCACAACATAAAGCTCTCAGGTGTAGTGTTGAATTTATTTATGATTTTTCTTATATTCTGAAGTACTTTTTATGAGTGTTGCCTATAAAAACCGTACATTTCTTTCATCTTTAGGTCTATAAAAATCCTCACCATATTATATCTTTTCTATTGTGAATCATTGAAATAGAACAAGTGAGGATATAATTTGCCTCAAATTCGCTGCATAAAAGATGATAGTTTAGTGTCAAACGAAAATAATATTAAATATTGATGGATAATACTACATTATCTGGATAGCTATTGATAAATAAAAGAAACTTATTTTTTATTATTTAATATCAACCAATAAAATGCAGATAGATACATAGTTATAAGATAACATACAATTTTTTTTTATTTTTTTTTTTTTTTGATTTTGCTTTTTTGCTGTAAAGCCTGTTTAATTTTTGTTTTCTTTATTATTTTTTTTTCTAATTTCTTTTTATTGCTTTTGCCTATTTTACCTTTTGTGTTTTTTAATAAATAGTGGGTGGTGGGTCTCATTCTTGATGACATGGATGGTATATCAGTAAAATCTGTTTTAAAAATACTATCAAGTGCCCGTGAAGGTTTCAAGGTATGTTGCATTAATGCTCGTAGCCTTAATTTACATAAATTGGATTTTTTGAAGTATGTTTTTGACTCATCAGGGGTAGATATTATTTGCATCACTGAGACATGGTTTAGACCAGGGGCCTATAACACAAAGCTACAAGTACTTGTAATACAAGTCAATCTTTACAAATGAAATGAATTTCTGTAACACAAAGCCACAAGTCGGCTGGCTTTTTTACAAGTGTAATGAACATTCATTACAAGTGGGAAATTGTGCAATTTCCCTCTTTCTGTAACACAAAGCTACAAGTGTAAAGAAAAACTAAATCTTACTTGTAGAATAATCGATGAAATCTTACAGGTGATTCAAGAATTGTAGGATGCAGAAGATGTATTTTAAAATTCTAAAAAACAATCTTTTCAATTTCAATAATTTTTGTTCATCATGATTATTGCTGTTTTTTACCTAAAAAAAGCTTCAATCGTCAATATATCAATGTAGATCACAAACGATCCCAATTTAAGGAAGTGTAAGTTGCTTTAATAGCCCAGTAGGAAATTTCGTCCTCAAGGAAAAATTTCGGTGAATAGCACAATGAATTCATGAAATACTTTTTACGAGGAACATGCATGTAATGATTTCATTGGAAAAAGGTGTTGCCTTTTTCACCAGTTCATTATTTTCATGACATCACCCTTTTTTTTTTTTTTATAATAATTTTAACTATACTTTACTTTACTTGGTGCAAAAATTCAACTGAATTCAATGGTTCCCATGCAGTATACAATTTCATTGCAAAAAATCATGCTTTGAGAAACACGAGGTTTTCAACGATGAATAGTAATGGACAGAGTCCTGAGCTTGTGATTTTTTGGTTTCATTTTGTAAGATAAAGTTCACAGTGACTTCCCGTAAGAAAATCAATGTAAGATGAACTGAACATTGCTCAAATTGCGTTTGTTAAAACGTAAATATAACTTTTGGTTTGAAATGAGAACTTCTTTTTGGTTCGTTTTAATCTTAAATTAGACAGTACACTACCAATGTTGATAATTTCACTAGATGATTAAGTAGGTTCCATTCACAAAGTGATTTCCTTGGTGAACATTCATGAAATTTTTCAGCTAAAAGTAATGGCCTGGTGAAAAAGCAACTCCATGTACCTAGTGATATCACTGATGTATATTCACGGTATGTTTCATCAAATGCAATTAATTATGGAATAAGCAAGTTGCACCTTCTTAGTGATTTCACTACTGAATATTCACCAAGAAAATCACTTGGTGAACGCCAATGACAACCCCATGTTATTTTCCTCGATGATTTCACCTCAAATTCCTTGGGTGTAGCTTCCATTCCTCGAGGAAATAGCAGGGGATTCCTTGGTGAATTTTTGAAAATTTCCCACTGGGAGTCTCCTTCACCATACATATGTATATTTATGTACAATTTAAAAATGTAATTATTGAATGTGCCTCTTCTTCAAATAAAATGCACATTGGATCGTTCTTTTAATTGTATAAGCAGCCTGATAATAACTTAGAGCTTTAAAACAAGTACGCCAATTGATTATTTGAAAAAATGTGAATATAAGCAAACAAAATTTAAAATCGTTGGAGCCGTTTTCTTAAAAATAATTTTTTATATATAAGATGTTTGTAACATTTAAAAAAAATATGGTTTGCCAATTTTGAGTATTTATTAATAAATACATATAAAACTGAAAATTCAAAATAATTCATCATCCCGTTTTTGAAATATTGAATTTTCAAAAAAAAAAAAAAAATTGAATCTTTTTTCAAAACCCAGAACTTATTTGTTCCAAAATTTTAGTATGCAGTTTTATATATATTCTAAGTAAGCTTTTGTGCAAGAAATTGAATTCAAATCGGATGAGCGGTTAATGAGAAAACCAAAAATAAAAAAACCTTTATATGGCAAATACCGTTAATAAAAGTTTTTGGTGATTTTTTTTTTTCTTATAAAAAGGTACATCATATCTACAATAATACAGTGATTTTTTTTGGAGCCGTTTTTGAGATAAATAGGCTTTTCCTTAACGGTTGTATGGCAAGTACCGTTATTTTAAGAGCTAAAGAAATTTCAATTTCCCGTCTGGAGAGTTACAAAAAACCTGGAGTTCAAAATTTGAAGAAAATCGCATCATTGCTTAGGCTGTAGATCCAGATACAAACAGACAGAATTGTGCCACAAACTTTTTTCGTGTTCTCTATTATCGTAATGTTATCTTTGATTGTTATCTCAATTTTTTCTTACGAATCCAAAACTTGCCCAATAGTACCTATATCGCAAGTAAAAATGTACAGTGTTCCCAGCTTTTTGTGTAATTTTTAGATCAAATAACCGAAATACGTATTTTATTTACATGTTTAGATGGCATCAGTTTTTTAAGATCACCTTATATAAATCAATTAAGCGAGGTTCAATTCACCAGGGAATACTTTATAGCATGTCTACACGCATAGATGCAGGGCCAAATCTTTATGAATTGTTATAAAGGACTCTACCTTTTTAGTGCGGAATTAAACACGAATTTTGAATTTATAATGTCTTAATCTCAAATATCCCAGCATTAGAAGCAAAGCTATAATTTTTTGAAGCTATAGAAGAAGAATAAAATCGACGATTTTTGTTTTATTAAAATGAATTTTTTGGTACAAAATTTATTGAAATGTCCCTCCCGTTGCATTAAGCCTAAGTACATCACTCACAAATTTGTAGAAGAGGAAGAGGACTGGGGTAATAACTTGGTACAATACATATTTTAAAATGGTATAAGTTTTCATTCACTTTTGCATTTTGAAAAATTAAAATTAAATTGATGGGAGACTCAATCTGCCATTTAGTATTAAATTTTGTGTTCCTCATCAAAAAATTGAATACAAAAATGTAGTCTTATATTTACCCTTTATTTAAAGTTCTTAACTTTGAAGATCGGATAGTTATAACCAAAGTTATAAGCTTTCCAATCGGTCGGTTTGAAGGCTTTTTGTGCATAACAGAAATTTTCTACACTGGATCTTGTCGGTCGATCGCCGACGAACACTCAACTCGTTGCATGCAGAATGGAATGCCTACAAGTGTAGGGAAATTTTTGTTTCTACAAATGTAATTTTTTTTTTGTGTTACAGAAATAATCTACGCTTGTAAGACTAACATAATCCTACAAGTGGCTCTTGGCTTGTAGACTTGTAGCTTTGTGTTATAGGCCCCAGATATTTCGAGTGGTGTGTATGATATTAAAAACTATAATTTATTTCGAAATGATAGAGTTACCGATACAATAGGTGGTGGGGTAGCAATTTATTGCAATTTAATAGTAAGATTCTTTGTAAATCAGAGAGTGGCGGCATAGAGTTTCTTATTCTAGAGGTAGGCGATGGCAATACAAAGAGTGTCATAGGTGTGGGTTATAATCCTAATAGAAGTACCTCTCCTGATCCCTTATTTTCAGCTCTACAACAATTCTCTGCCACTTATGAACATATTATTATCTGTGGTGATTTTAATGCAGATCTTTTGCTTTCGGATACTCGGGCCAACCAATTAAGCGATGCAATTGCAGCAAATGGACTTCATGTTTCTAACAGTTATGCCACTCGCTTTTCTTCTAACTCAACTCCTAGCCTTCTTGATCTTATGATTGTCTCTGATCTTTCGAATGTTTTCCTACAAGACCAATTATCTTTAGATGGTTTATCTGACCATGATCTCATTTTCTGCACCTACAACATTGACTTCTCGCGTGTGCCAACTCCGTCGAGTTTTCAATTCAGAGATTTTAAATCAGTTGATAACTTTGCGCTGCAAGCTGATGCTAATGAGTTCCCTTGGCATTTATGTCAAAACTTCGCAAATTCTACCGAAAAAGTTGATTATTTTCAATAATTGGTTATTGAACTATTTGAAAAACATGTTCCTCTTAAAACGGTGTCAGTTCGAAGCAAAAATTGTCCCTGGTTTACCTCTGATGTTCATAGGTCAATCAAAAATAGAAGAAAATCTTATTTGAAATGGAAGCTAAACCCTACTAATATTAATTGGGACTTATTTACCCGAGCAAGAAATTATGCAACATTTGCCATTCGCAGAGCCAAAAAACGATTTTATATGTCAAAGTTGGATACCAAGCAGTCGTCTCGCAAGTTGTGGAGCAATCTTCGTTCAATCGGAATTGGTAAAAAGGAGATTGTTCATAATTTTCCTGATCCAAATGAACTAAATATGACTTTTATATTGAGAGACGTCCAAAGTCTGGATTTTGTGCCTAACGATCGAATCATTTGTGATCCATCCATAGTGTTTGAGTTTGATATTGTCTCAGAATCTGAAGTTATGGAGAGCATTCGGTCTATTAAGTCTGATGCTCTTGGTGAGGATGGGGTGCCGATTTGTTTTATAAAAATGATTATACCACATGTCTTGAGCGTCCTGACGCAATTCATACATTTTTGCATTGCGTACTCTTCTCTCCCAGAAAGCTGGAAAATGGCTAAGGTCATTCCTGTAGCAAAAAAGTGTAATCCTACTTCATGCTCTGATTTCCGTCCAATAAGTATTCTTCCTTGCCTGTCAAAGGTCTTTGAGAAAATTTTAGCCGTTCAAATATCGAATTACCTTAAAAGGTTTAATTTACTGTCACCATTTCAGTCTGGTTACCGAGCAAATCATAGTTGCCAAACTGCGTTGATCAAAGTCCTTGATGATATTAGGTGTGAATATGATTTGAACCACGTAACTATTCTCTGTCTGCTGGATTTCTCAAAGGCTTTTGACAGAGTAAACCATGAAATTCTTTGCCAAAAACTTAAGTTTTATTTTGACTTTCATGATAGAGCTGTGCGTCATGAAATTCTTTGCCAAAAACTTAAGTTTTATTTTGGCTTTCATGATAGAGCTGTGCGTCTGGTCAAGAGTTATCTGTACAATCGCTGCCAAAAGGTCAAGATTGCTCAAGTAGAATCACAGTATTTGAATCTGCATATGGGTGTACCACAAGGTTCTATTTTAGGGCCTTTATTGTTCTGCATATTTATAAACGACCTCCCTAATGTTTGTTCAAATGTATCGCTGCATCTTTATGCAGATGATGTACAGATTTACTTGTCCCGGCCGATTGGTCTACAGGAAGATCTTATATGTAGGATGAATGAAGATCTTATGGCAATTTCCAACTGGTCCATTGAAAATGGACTAACATTAAACCCAGTAAAGTCTCAACTTATTGCAATATCCAAACAGCACATTGACACCTCTCTCTTGCCCCCAGTTTTGCTCTCCCAACTCCAGCTTCAGTTTGTTGAATGTGTTACCAGTCTTGGTTTTAAAATCAATCGGTCACTTTCAGCCGAAAATCACGTAAATTTCAAAGTCGGAATAATCTATTCTGGACTACGTAGACTTTGGCCATTTTTAGCCATAACTCCAGCTAATACAAAACTAAGACTTATAAAAACCTTACTAGTGCCTTTAATCGACTATGCTAATGTGGTTTATTGCAAGCCTGACTCACATTCTCAACATAAAGTCCTTGTGGCTTTTAACGACATGATAAGATACGTGTATGGTCTCCGAAGACACCAACACATCTCACATTATCATCAACTGGTCCTTGGATGCTCGCTACAGCAGTATCCAGATGCTGGATGCTGTATATTCTTGCAGAAAATTATACAAAATAAAGCACCGCTATACATTTATGATAAATTTCAATTTGCCCAATCTCTTAGAACTACCAATCTCTTAGCACCGACTTTCAACTACTTGAATTCTTCACGGCTCTTCATTGTCCATGCAACCAGGCTATGGAACTCTCTTCCTCCTACTATTAAAAGAATAATTGGTGAAGCAAACTTTAAAATTGCAATCTTTTCTTATTTTCGTTAAACTTATAAAAAAGTAAATTTAAAATTTCAAAACCATAAAATATAAATTTAAAAAGGTTAAATAATTAAATAATTAAACAGTAAAGTAAACAAATAAATTAGATAAAAAAAAACATTTATATATATATTATACAATAATATGTAAATAATAATAATAATAATAATAATAATAATAATAATAATAATAATAATAATAATAAAATTATATGTAAATATTTTATTTTAGATTAATTTTAAGTTTAATACATTGCTATCATTATCCGTATTGTTAAGTACTATAAAAGACTACGTCTTACTTGTACAATGGTTTTTAAATAAATTGAAAAAGAATATGTAGCACCCAACATAGAATAAGTAAACCATTTTTAATATTAAGAAAAAAAAACAATATTTATATCTCAATAGTTTCTGGCTTTTAAGATCTATTTACAAATTCACCACAATTGATGACGAGCTAAAATATTTCATTAGGATATATAGGTACACTAGACAAAATTCTTTTTCTAGGTTTATATGGTTGGTATTTCTTATATTTTGAATCCTTAAAAACAAGAACTACCTGCGGCAGCCTGTGACTCCACACAAAAAATTTAGTTTATAACTAAAAAAAAAGGGTCTTACAATTCTGTCTTTCTATTAAGCTATAGCTTTGAGGGCTGTATCAATTGCCTATTTTGGTCATTCACCTCCACATTTTTATTTTAAGCTTAACTTAGCGTAACTAGAAAACGATTTTTTTCAAATGGTTATTAATTGTATGTCCCAAAGGACAGGTTGTAGTGTATTTACACCTATACACTCGTAACCAATGTGTGAATTCATGATATCCTTATCAACAATTCATTTAACAATTTCTCTTCGAAATGTACCTTCAAACTTCAAGCATTAAACAGGGTTTTCCAATTAGGACAAGTCAATTTTGAAATTTAATAAAACAAGCTTTTGTGTGGTATTAACGAAATTCTTATTATGTTTTTTAAGGGTCTACGTAGGCCATTATGTATGGTATATGACATTTTGTAAAATATCAACCGCAGCTTCGCACGGTGGCATTGATTCGAGAGGTCCAATTTTCAATGCCTTTGCCGCATAGTCCCAGCTGAATTTGAACGATGGTCTAAGCTTTGTTGACTTTGACGGCATCAGTTGATTGCGGCTCATTGGCATAGATCTGAAGCTTCAGAAAATCTCACGTGAAAAACCCTAACCGGATAACATCGCAAGTTGTTTCCCCAAAAGAATTTTAGACTGTCAGTCAATAAAAAAATTAATTTTTCAGTACTTTTTTTATAAAAACTTTATTTCAACCATCTTCAATGTCAAGCCACCTTAAGGCCACAACAGCAATTACGTGCGATCCAGTCATCCAGTCATAAGTCAAAATTTATGCCAGATTACATCAAGTAAAATTTTAAATACAGCCTTACCTGTTTCCATCGCTGCCTTACCTGAAATTTGACTCTAGCTACGGCCCTGTTGGCACCTATTGCCCTGTCTGTTTAGATAAAATTAAATGTTAAAATAAATTTCTTTGGACACTTTCCCGCAAGAAAGGATCATTTACTTTTTTGTATAGGCGATTTTAACTTAAACAATTAAATTTGTTGTTGCTCATACATACTCTGTAAAATCCATTTCAATGTATTTGCTTTTTTCAATCAAATCTAAAATTTTAAATTAATCCATATTCCATTTTTTTTGCCCATGCGAACAAAATCTTAAATTTTAACCCAAATCTTTATAGCCATTTGCAAGAATTCAAGAAATAATAAAATTGAGCGTGGCAGTGGGCTGATTCTTTACTGAAACCATATATGTATTACTTGTATACCTTTTTTATGATAGTTAATTCTGAAAGTGAAAAGAAAGAAATTGAGCAAATATGTTCCTAGAGCAATTTTCGAGAAACTAAAGAAAAAAGCCCTTGCCCTGATTTTTACAAAACCCAAATTTTGACCAATAAATAATAAAAATGGGCGTGGCAGTAAGAAGATTTTTTTGAAAATATTTTTGATTTTTGTCTTTCTAATTAGAATAAACACTAAAAATATCATCCAAGTCACTTTAATCGTTTCCGAGAAATATATAGCGTTTTCGAGAAACCAAGGAATAAGAAAACCATGAAATAAGTAAATTGGGCGTGTTAGTAGACGTATTTTAGAAAAAATATTTTTAATGTTTTTTTCTTGTTCATACGAACAAACTCTGGAAATTTCATCAAAATCGTAAAATCCGTAGAGCCGTTTCTGAAAGACCTTAATAATAAGAGTAGGCGTGGCAGTGGGTGGTTTTAACTAAAATCCCTTTTATTTCTTTCTCATAGTAACTTACTCAGAAAATGTCATCTTAATCTAAAGAATCGAATCTGAGAAAACAATACATTGGAAAAGAGTGCGTGGCCGGCGGCGAATTTTTTATTTATTATTTTATTATTTATACAAAATTTACAAGTTTACAATAAAACATGGCTCTGCCGTCTGCCGATTGACTAAAATAAAATTAAATTAAATTAAATTAACAAAATTTTATAGTATCGTATTTAATTAAAAGGAGTTTTTTATTTTTGTTTATTTTAAAAATTTTCGTTTAAAATTCTCTCTCTATATCCTAGAGCTTTACAACAGTAGTTAAAAATTTTACTGGTATTCATTTGGTTTAAAATCTCATTTACTTGGTCATCTGCTATGAAATCATTTCCGAAAAAGTGCCTTCTGGTTTCACGCAACGTTGGACATCGTCCTAAGAAGTGAATAACATCTTCCCTCTCTCGCAAATTGTAGATGTTACACAAAATGGGAAGATCTTCTCTGTGCGGGATGTAATTCAAGCTAATAAGTTCCACTCGTAGTCTTACCATCATCGAAATCTGTTGCACACTGTTTTCGTCACGAAAATAGTTACTGTTGCTCAAATTATGATTGAGTGCACTGTATATTGCCCTGTGCACCGAACTTGAGGCCTCCCTTATAAAATTCTCCCTGCATTTCAGATCCACATTCTCAATTAATTCATACAATACTGGTTTCCAAGACTCTTGTTGTTTCACATCCAGGGTCAGCTCCATTCCACACCAGTTTGCAAACTCCAACCATTCCCCATACCAACCGCTTCTGGATCTTATTGTTTTCGTTGCAGCTTTTTTTGGTAATCTTTCATTTGCCATCTTCATCACCTTTAGAATATAATCCACCTGTAACTTAAATGATTTGATGAATAGCGGAGATAAACAGGTTTCCAACAATATTGCATAGTTGGGGGTGTTGGGTGGAAGATGAAAAGCTCTTTTAATATAATACCTCTGCAGTTTCTCAACTGTATCATATTGCTTTCCACCCCAGACCTGCGCCACATACAACAAGATTGATTCAGCCGCTGCTGCCTCGAAAACTCTAAATTTGCTACTGTGGGTTATACTTTTGTTTGCAAAACATTTTTGCCATGTTGTATTAATAGCAGTCTTGGCCTTCGCTAATTTCTCTTTAAGGTGTTTCTCCATATTCAGACTTGGCGTTAGAATAACACCCAGATATTTATACTCTTTGAGTACTTCAACTCGCTCCCCGTTATAAAGCCATTGTTCATCACTGCTTAGCCTTCCACCCCCATTATTAAAAATCATAATCTTGGATTTAGCTAGATTAACCTCCAGATTCCATCTGCAACAGTAGTCCGAGAGCCTATTTATCATAAGCTGTAGTGAATTTGGAGAATAAGCTAACAGGACAATATCATCAGCAAACAATAGTGCTTTAACATCACAACCCGCATATTGTTTACCTCCTGGCAAGAAATCCGTTATATCGTCGATAAATAGGGCGAACAATGTTGGGCTCAATGGACAACCTTGTTTAACACCATAATTGGTTTGAAAAGACTCAGACAAGCCATCTCCGCTCCAAACAGCTGCAGAAGTTCCGTCATACAAGTTTTGTATTACCGTTCCGAATTTTCTGGACATTCCCATTTCGAATAGCTTATACAACAAAGATCTTCGGTTCACAGTATCAAGCGCTGCCTTAAAGTGTACAGTTTCTTGTTCCTTATAAGAAATGATTCAGCAATGCTTCTTAGTACGTAAACGTGGTCAACTGTGGAGTAACCCGACCTGAAACCAGCTTGGTACTCTTTGAGAAGATTATTTGAGTTAATCCACGAAGTGAGCCTTTTCTGCAAAATCGTTGTAAAAATTTTATATGAGGCATTGGCATTGAGAAACGAAATGCCACAATAGTTTCCGGGATCAGCTTTGTCTCCTTTCTTATGAATAGGGAAGATCAGGCCCTTTTTAAAATCTTGTGGGATGACACCAGACTCTAACTGGTTATTAAAAAGAGAAGAGATTACTTTAATAAGTTCCAAGGATCCATATTTATAAAACTCCACCGGTATTCGATCTGATCCTGGAGCTTTGCCATCTTTTAGCAATTTAAGTGCTTCTTCAACCTCTGATATTGATATATATGAGTCCAAGATTTCATTTTAATAAGCTGGAGCTGCATAATGTATAGTATATTGTTACTAGATGACATGTCAGGATTGAGCAAGTTGTTGAAGTGAGTTCTTAGAATATCTGGGCTTAGTTCTGAATTGATTGTAAGTCGAGTGCTATTTATATTCCTCAGAGTCCTCCAAAAATCGGCTGCACTTCTACATTTTGATAAGCTCAAAGCTTGGGCTTCATAATAGACTCTTCTCTTTTCTGTACATATTTTTCTATAATTTAAATTTGCCTGGATGTAGTTGTTTCTACGCGTTTCATTTCTTGCACTGCGGAAAAGATTAAGCAATTTAAAAGATAATCTTCTTGCTTTCTCACAGTCTTTATCAAACCAAGATTTTTGGAAATTTTGGCGAGCAGAAATTTCGTTGCATGGAGAAGGGTACGATAACTTAATCACGTCCACTAGTTGTCCAAAGTTCAAGTTTTGTTGCGAAGTCAACAAATTCGTATCAAGGTTGCGTTTATAAGCAGTTTCATATTTTGACTTCCATTTAAGTTGCGGTAAAAGCTTCATTTCCATATTTTCACCAGTATCAACCGTTTCCACTTCAAAGGTCACAACAATTGGTAAATGATCAGAATATGTTTCTTGTACAACTTCAAGATCTTTAACATACGAATTCCATTCTCCTCCCAGAAGACTTAAATCGATGACGGAAGTTCCTTGCCAACCAATGAATGTATAGCTACCATCTTCATCAGATAGACTTGTACCATTTTGTATGCGCAGCTCAAATGTATTGCAAGGTTCAAGAAGCTTATAACCTTTTGCGTTGCATATGGTATCTTTAGATTTGCGATTTATCCCTGCTGCCATATTTTCTAATCCCGCTTCATTCCCAATTCTCGCATTGCAGTCGCCTATAACTAACGTATTTTGAGTATCTTCGCACAATAAAACCTCTTGAAGGCGTTCGATATCTCGTTCCCAGTTGGTACAATTGATATAAATTGGAATAAGCCTTAAGTTTATTTTGTCAAATTTTAAGTCCAACACATTTAATCCATTTTGAGGCAGCGAATTTTAATAAAATCATTTTCTCATTTTTGTACTTGCTCATACAAACAAACTAAATACTAAAAGGGCGTGGCAGTAGGCGGATTTAAAAAAACCTATTTTTAATGTTTTTGTCTCGTGCATAACACAAACTCTGAAAATTGTATTCAAATCGTCACAGCCGTTTCCGAGGACCATATACAAATATTTTTAGGTATATACAAGTTTAGCTCGTTTTAAGTAATAAGATTATGACAATAGAACAAATGAAGAACATCATTAATGGGGATAACTGATGGGAAGCTCTCTATTAATTCATTGAGACCCATCCATCTCAACTGTTTTCCCATCACTTTTTCTAAATGTGCCCTGTATTCATAGCCCAATACGTTATATCTGTAATAAGGCTCAGCTATACTCTAGAATCCTAAATTTTATTTTTGTAATTATCTTCCAACAATAACAATGAAATCATAAAATTGTACTCGTAAATGCTGAATATTTTATAAATACGCTTTCAAATCTCACACAGAATCAAGTGCAATGATGTGTGGAGATATTTCAAATTAATAACAACCCCCTTTAAAAAAAAATAAAAACAAAAAATAATCCCTAATATTAAAAAATAAATATTTAATTTATGCGTGATATTTTGTTCAGGTCAATTGTCAATACGCTCTCATATGTATGGCATTAACTTTAAAATTGAGATCAGAATTTTGATTGAGTGCACATAACTGTTAACGAAAGGACATGCGATATTGAATTAAATATGATTGATTTTATAAATTAATTTATTTTAATGTATTAATAAAAATGCATCAGGTTTGATAAATGTATTTCAAATATCCATGGCTCAAGTAGCATTATACGAAAGAAATAAATTTTAATTCAAATCAGCAAAAAGGTTTTTGTTCAGGAAATGTCATTGGCATTGCATCCAATATTAAATGAAGGATTCAGACTAAAGGTTATAACTTGCCGGTTGAATTCTTAAGTATCATTTCGGAAGATACCTCTTATGGGTAACATATTGCGTCATCATCGTACGTATATTTGAAAAATCCATACAGATGTTGAAGATATTGACGTCATAGAAAGGACAAGAGGTGGAGGAATATGTTGTCGTCACTGAATTGTGTGTCCCATTAAAATCTCTCTGGAATTGTTATGATGGGGAGCTATAACTTCGTGTGAGATTGTTTCTACCTCGCTTTAATTTAATCTTTTAGAAACTTTGGAAATATAAGGAAGATAACTCGGAACAATTATTGCTTTCTCCTTGAGCTAGGAAGCTTTCCAGAGTAAGACACGAACGTGGTTTGTTGTTTGAAAGAAAAATGCTGCTGTGGAGGTAAAGGTATTTTCATATAATAATGAAATTTCAAGTGGAATGAAACTAGTCAAAACTAGAAAAAATATCTGTTCATCAACTCCAATCAATCGGTCATGTAGAGAGAATGGAAAACAAACGCTCCAATCTACAGCCACCTTAAATGCATTCAAGGTTTTGCTAAATTTATTCCCATGGCTAAATTTTGACATTACTCAGGTGAAAATAGACGTTAAAATTTAACATGCCCAGGAGCTCGTAAAATTTCAGCCAGTATTTAATTTTTGACATTTTTATGCTCATGAAGGTGGGAGAGAGATGAATGCAGATAAATATTTTATCCCGTCATTCCTATCGGGAATGATGAAAAGAATTAAATCAAATGAAAATATAAAAAAAATTAGACAGAAGCCTTATAGTAAAAATGTAAGTATGGAACTCAAGAAATTGAAATAAAGAAATATTCAATAATTTTTATTTGTATAGGGTCTCATGGTTCTTTTAAAAGTATCAATTTTCAAGATTAAATTATCGCAGTACTTCGATTCGTCTCTTTTTAAAATTTCGAATTTATTAAATTGTATTCACCCATTTCAAACGGATACAATTTAACTAGGATAAAATTCAACAAAACTCTTAACGCAACTGACACATGGCCTTAAAGGCAGAATCCACTCAAAAATCCACTATAAGTTTGAACTTTTCTCGCATTTATTTTTCCCAACTTTTATTCTTTTTTCAATATTTTAAATTAAAACGGTTAACTCTGGGTTTATATCTACGTCATTATGTGTTGGTTTGAGTGCTGACTACACTTCATTTTAATTCCTGTAGTTTATGTCCCAATCATGAAAAAATTACAATAATTGGTTTTCAAATACACAAACCTATTATTATACTTTAATAGGGTGCGTGCACAATTGTTAGGTTTGTCTTAAAAATTAATTTAATGTGGTTTTGGGTGTTTTTTTTTTATTATTTTTTAATATTAAGTGTAAAAATTATGAATAAGTTAAATCGGAATTATTATTAGATTTTTTAATTAGAGTTTAATTTTATTTAGATGAATAAACCCACACAAGTTCCAAACATATTAACTGGGAGAGTGGGGGAACAGTACCAACATACACGAACAAAAATTATACTTGTTAAGAAAAAGTGTTCAACATTTTGTAAACTAACTTTTCTCTCTGATGCACAGGATGGATCTGCGTCGATCTTGTACAAACAACGTATGTAGCGTTTTTCAAAATGATTTTTTTTTTTTTCAAAAATGGCTCCAGATATTTACAAAATAAAATGCACGACTGGATCGCACGTATTTGCTCTTATGTTCAAGTTGTGTGGGACTTAAGAGCTTCAAAAAATATTTAAGTAATTATAGAAAAAGTATAAAAGCATTTAAATCGTTCTTTTAATATTTAATAAACAGTCTGATAAATAACTTAGAGCTCAAAAACAAGTATGCCATTTGATAACTTGAAAAAATATGAATATATGCAAAAAAAAATTTTGATCGTTGGAGCCGTTTTCTTAAAAATTAATTTTGTGTATATAAAATTTTTGTAACATTTTTCAAAAAAAAATTTGGTATGCCAATTTTGAGTATGTATTAATATACATTTAAAACTGAAATTTCAAAACAATTCATTCACAATGAAATATTGAATTTTCAAACAAAAATTTTGATTCTTTTTTTAAAAATTCAAAATTTATTTTTTTCAAAAATTTTGGTATGCAGTATTATTTATATTCTAACAAAGCTTTTTTACAAATAATTTTATTGAAATTGGATGAGTGATTAATGTGAAAACCAAAAATCATAATAACCGTTATATGGCAGGTACCTTTAATAAATGTTTTTGGTGATTTTTTTCTTACTAAAAAGTACTGTTATTCACTGATTTTTTTTTATCAAAATCGTTGGAGCCGTTTTTGAGATAAATAAGCTTTTCCTTAACGGTTGTATGGCAAGTACCGTTATTTTTTGAGCCAACAAAAATTTCAATTTCCCCTCTGGAGAGTTACAAAAAAACCTTAAGTTCAAAATTTGAAGAAAATCGCTTCAGTGGTTTAGGCTGTAGGTTGAGGTACGGACAGACAGACAGACAGACAGACAAAATTGTGCCACCCATTTTTTTCGTGTTCTCGCTTCAAGCAAATTCACTGACCCAACTTTGTCGGTACTGCTTGGATCCTTAAAAAATGAGCTCGCACGGGAATTTTATTTTTTTCCCCACTTATTTTCTTAGTTTAGGTACTGTTGTAAGTCGTGCAGTGGAGATCATTTCTCGTTTTAATTCGTTTTGTTGTGAAAACTTAAACAAATTTTCGGTCAACAATACAAACTAAATACAATGGTAATTTGTTTAATCTTTTGCTAGTGCAAATAAGTGTGTTCTTGTAAATATTTGTATAAATTCCAAATAAATAAATATATACACGCGTCGAAGTAACTGAGAATAAAAATATGATGTTCAAATTACATGTCTGTTCCTTAACTTTCAATTTCTGTCAAAGTTCATATAAACAAAAACATGTTGGCAGTAGTTTGGACTAAAAATCACAGAAATTTAAGGTAAGGGATCAACCCTAATATTTGTCAGGTTCGGGCAGCTTTTTGTTGATATTTCAGAATTAAAAACGAAAAACTATTTTAAGGTACACTCAGTCAAAAAAGTAAGTATACACTGGACCAAAGAGAACACTAGTTTATGATGTATATCGTACTCCGAGCTACTTAACTTTCTTTACTTAAGATGGCCGCTCACAGTCCAGAGTGGACTACGGCCTCAACTAACAAGCCTCTCCAGCCACCTCGGTCCCTATCTATCGGCCTCCAGTTTCGCACTCCAAGTTGGTTGAGGTCGTTCTCCCACTTTAATACGCCACCTAAGGTGGGGTCTTCCTCTGCTGCGCAGACCATCAAGTGTAGATTCGAAGACTCGTCGGGCTGGTGCGTCGGTGTTGAGTGTTCTGAATTGAGGCTTTGAGTTCTCTGAGTTAAAAAAGAAACACAGATCTTTTTTTGACAGCTCATTGCTATGCTCGGAGCTAAAAAAGAAAAACGCCTAAAATGGATACAAAATGTAGTGCTATAGAAGCTTTACGCTCCTTCATTTATGTGCCAAGTTTAAAGATTTTTCATCAACCTTTACAATTTAGCTGATATTTTGTGCAAAAAACTTTGGAAACCCTATGTATTTTGTATATGAAAAATTTCAAGTCCTCGGTAGCACGTGATAACGTGAACCGATTTCAATGAAAATTAACACACTTTTTTTTAATTACCTTGATCACTATTATCACTAATAACAATAATTTAAAAATACAAATTACAATATAATTGAATAAAAGAATGTATTATCGTACGTGTCTTCTCCGTTACCATTTGCTGTTTTCTCCGTTAATATCTTTTTTGTGTCTTTTCTCCATTACCATCTATTTTTTTGTATAAACTTACTGCATTCCAATATTTGCTAGTGAGACTAATATGTGACGTGTACTTTGTGATGAATTCTTAAAAGCCGCTGAGTTTCATGAACTAATATTTCTATCTTAACAAGAAAAACGTCACTAAAAACGTCCGGTTGTCTTCTCCGTTACTTTGGAATTACTGAAAACTAATTAATTTTTTTGTTACGGAACGGACACGAATTGATCATCATCATCACCATCAAGTCCTGTAACCCCGGTTGGGGCATAGGGCGCCTACAAATCGTTTCCATCCATCACGTGCAGATAGATATTTTAACTGTGGCCACGACTTTCTCTGGAGCAGAAGCAGACTCCCAGAGAAAGACACGAATTGATAAAAGGAAATATTTGTAGATACATTTTTGACTCTTTGTATTTATAAATTAATTATAAGCTTTTTCTTGACCTTATGTTCCTATGTATTTATATTTCAATATTAAGTTTCGTCTTTTGTGCTCATATTCTTTGATCTTTTTGAGGTGCAAAACTTTTTTATAGAAATTGTGAGCAATGGTACCTTCCAAATATTCTAAGAGCCAACGACATAAAAAATCAAGTTATTTGCGTAACGTTGTAAACTATATAAATGCATAGCATTGGCAGTGTTGAGCCAAGAACAGCTTGTATGCTTACCAAAAAACGTGACGAACAGGTGTAAGATTTGAAGAAAATCCTTAAAATCAATTTATTTCAATGCCTATTGGAGGGTAAAAATGCATACAAGCGTGCTATATTGAACAATTGTTTTCATAGGTCAAACTCTCTACAGTGCTTCCCTAAGAAGATATATAGCGGCAAATTTTCCAAAAACATACCAGAAACAAATTATGTGTGGAAACTTCACTGCTCTCTATCTTCTTCGATTTTGCTGAAAACGGTCTAGTCTAAGAGCCAGTGGTCGGCAGACTTCCTTTATTTCAGTACGATTCATATTAAGAGTGTTCCGGACTGAAATGGTGATTTCATGAAAAAGATTGTGAAGCGTGTACTTGTCCGATCAAAACGATTAAGGTGTCTATGGACAGATAAACTTATTCTCTATGCCATCATTGGAAAAAAAATTTAATTTTGTGCTCCAGATTTTGGTAAAAGCCTCTAAGAAATCGAGAAAATGGCTAAAATGGCCGTTTTTCAAAGAAAATGTAGCCTACACTATGACATTTTTTGCAAAAAAAAGTTTAATAACATAAAATTCCATATTTTTAAAATGCCACTATTGGAGAAAATTTTTAATTTTGTACCTAATAAAAATTTTAGTAGTGCAAAATAAAAATGCTTGTGAATTTTGAAAAAACACCTTTTTGACAGTCAATTTTTTATACCTAACGGTATTTTTTTCATATTTGTTTTTGCAGTGAATATAAATTCATTATATTTTTCACGATTTTCATTAATTATATGATCATAATTGTAACATTTGATATTGAAATTTTTAATTCTTAAAAGGCAGTTTTTCACAGAAAATTTATGTAAATTTGGAACTTAAAATCAGTTACTTTTAGAAAAAATTTTTTTTAGTACCATAATACGCCTACTAGTGACCAATTAGTAAAAATGCAAAGTTTTATAAAACAAAGTATCTGATGAAAGTGAAAAAAACCGGTCTTATATATGCAAAAAAAAAAGTTAGCAAATGACTGGTTTTGTTCAGTTCGGAACACTCTTAAGTGGAGGTATTGTCCTAGACCTTCTGAGCCTGGAATGGGCATTCCTAATCCAAAGTCATAGTACCTCTGGGAGCAGTGGGGTCACAAAAGTCGAAAAAATCGACCTCGAAAACGTGATAGCAGTACGTCTGCCTCTTTGATATGTTAGACTACATAGTTTTTGCTATTCAAAAATAGTAAAGGCAGACATAGGGCGTAGTACCTCTAGGAGTAACGGAATTTTGAAGGAATACGTTCAAGTCTTTTATATTTTAATACTTACAGTCCATTTAACTAAAAAAAAATAGTTTTCAGACACCTGCTGTAGTACCTGGATTTTTAACGGAGTTTCAAAATAAAAATATTAGGGAAAAATCTCCATACATATTTCACTGTTTCTTTTCAAAAACAACCAAATGTATTTCCTGTTGAGCAATAGGTCTGCCTATTTGACATAATAAGTAGTATAGTTTTTATTAATTATAAAAAATATTAGCAGATACATGGTGACGTTAATTGTTTTTTAACGAAATTTTGAAAAAAAAAAAAAAAGCCTTAAAAATCTCTATAAAAATTCTGCTGTATTAAGAAACTTAAAGAAAAAAAGTTTTTACTGAAGGAATATGTTTGTCTCTTTGATATAATAATTCTTATAGTTTTATTTACTAAACAAAAAATTATAATCAGATACTTGGTACATTACCCAAATCTGTAACGGAATTTTAAAAAATTAGTTTTGAAAAATTCCATAAAAATTCCGATGTATTTCAAAAGCAAGAAAAAAATATTTTAACTAAAGCAATACGTCTGCCTCTCTGATATATTAATTTGTATACTCTCTTTTATTAGACAAAAGAAACAACAGGTCCCTGGTGCAGTACCTGTATTTATAACGGAATTAAAAAAAAAGCTTTGGAAAACTCCATACAAACTCCGCTGTATTTCAAAAGCAAAATAAAAATGTTTTAATTAAAGCAATATGTCTGCCTCACTGATATGCTAATATTAATACTATCTTTTGTTAGGAAAAAAGTATTGCAGACACCTGGTATAGTATCTACATTTATAACGGAATTTTGAAAAAAAGGCATTTGAAAAACTCCATACAAGTTCCGCTGTATTTCAAAGGCAAAAACAAAATGTTTTAACTTCAGCAATAGGTCTGCCTCTCTGATATGTTAATATCGATACTCTCTTTTGTTAAAAAATAATTTAAGCAGACACCTGGTACAGTACCTACATTTATAACGGAAAATATTTGTTTTTGCCTTTGAAATACAGTGGAATTTGTATGGATTTTTCCAAAGGCCTTTTTTTTCAAAATTCCGTTATAAATGTAGATACTATACCAGGTGTCTGCAATACTTTTTTCCTAACGAAAGAGAGTATTAGTATTAGCATATCAGTGAGGCAGACATATTGCTTTAATTAAAACATTTTTATTTTGCTTTTGAAATACAGCGGAGTTTGTATGTAGTTTTCCAAAGCTTTTTTTTTAATTCCGTTATAAATACAGGTACTGCACCAGGGACCTGTTGTTTCTTTTGTCTAATAAAAGAGAGTATACAAATTAATATATCAGAGAGGCAGACATATTGCTTTAGTTAAAATATTTTTTTCTTGCTTTTGAAATACATCGGAATTTTAATGGAATTTTTCAAAACTAGTTTTTTTAAATTCCGTTACAGATTTGGGTAATGTACCAAGTATCCGCTTATAATTTTTTTTTAATAAATAAAACTATAGGAATTATTATATTAAAGAGACAAACATATTCCTACAGTAAAAACTTTTTTTCTTTTAAGTTTCTTAATACAGCAGAATTTTTATAGAGATTTTTAAGGCTTTTTTTCAAAATTTCGTTAAAAAACAATTAACGTCACCATGTATCCGCTAATATTTTTTATAATTAATAAAAACTATACTACTAATTATGTCCAATAGGCAGACGTATTGCTCAACAGGAAATACTTTTTGTTGTTTTTGAAAAGAAACAGTGAAATATGTATGGAGATTTTTCCCTAATATTTGTATTTCGAAATTCCGTTAAAAATCCAGGTACTACAGCAGGTGTCTGAAAACTATTTTTTTTTAGTTAAATGGACTGAAATTATTAAAATATAAAAGACTTGAACGTATTCCTTCAAGAAAAAGTGCTTTTTTGTACCTAAGAAAAAAAGCTTATATTTTTTAGGAATTTTTCTAGACCATTTTTAAAAATTCCGTTACTCCTAGAGAGGTACTACGCCCTATGTCTGCTTTTACTATTTTTGAATAGCAAAAACTATGTAGTCTAACATATCAAAGAGGCAGACGTACTGCTATCACGTTTTCGAGGTCAATTTTTTCGACTTTTGTGACCCCACTGCTCCCAGAGGTACTATGACTTTGGACTAGGAATGCCCATTCCATGCTCAGGAGGTCTAGGACAATACCTCCACTTAATATAAATCGTACTGAAATACCGTAAGTCTGCCGACCACTGGCTCTTAGACTATTGATAATTTTTTATAAACATATACTAAGTTCACGATACAAGGAAAACTGATCCCTCTGAGTCCCGTGACATTAAAAAATATATCGTTCATTGGGTAACTTATAGAAATAGCTCCTCTGAACTATTCCAAACATGACAGGATTGCGGCAAGAAGAATCTCCATCCTGTGATTTCTTAACCTCAACTACAACTATTGAAGAGCTGCCACATGATTCAGGAAGACATTTTCATACTGTTTATGTTTTCCATTCCCAGCTACTGTTGAAGAGTTGTAAATTTAAATTTTAAAGAGCTTATAACCATTTGTTTGACTATTTAAAATAAAGCAATTATATTTTTTTTTATAAATTTAAATATTTTATTATATGATTTTCTGTATAAAAAAAAATAAAATAAACAGTAATTATGGCACACAACAATATTATTGAATCTATTTGCATGTTATTTAGATAAGTTTGTTCTAACGTAAAAATTCATCTGACTGACAAACTATTATTTTAAAACTGAGATAAATGTTTAAATAAAAGATTGTTATTAGGATTTACAAGTATTATTCATTAAAAATATTAAGAGTTTGTTTTATTTAAAAAAAAATCGACGGTAGTATATTTTCATTACTTAAGGGTTATTTAATAATTAAAAAAAAAATCTTTCAATTTAATCTCAAATAAACTGCTGTAAATGTTCGTCATAGTATTGCATGTCACAAGCTTGTGACATCTTTGTGCATTTACAGCTTTTACCGGATGGTGAGTTCCGGTTTGCCAAACAAATTCTATCCACCGGACATCCACCGTTATTTATCTGACATTGACTTGAACCTTGGGGGCAGTAGTCCTCCACAGCTGTCATGCCATACATTTTGTGACTTCCCAAGACCCGGCCACGCATACCTTGATGGCGAGTGCCATCAAAATCGACACGTTCAAGTTTTTTCCTGCAACAAAAAAATATGCTTACACAAGAAACACAAACCAATGAAACACCTTCAACATACGTTGTCCAATCAGTCCAGTAGAAACTATTGTCTGTGGCAGATAGTCCAAACGGATATGACAGCTCCGAAGCCACAGTCCTCACTTCCTTTGAATACGAGTCGATGCACCCAATTTTGTGGCTACCAGCATCCGCAAAGCACAACTCACCGCTGTTCTTTAGCACCACCAATGAATTGGGTAACACAACGGTTGATTTATCGAGAAGAATCTGCCGACCGGTACCGTCCAAATCGGACATTTCAATTTTTGGTGATTCACGATTCCAATCGGACCAGTAAAGTTTCCTGGAAAACGGCAAAAAAAGGGTTAGATAATTCAACTTTTTTTATTTTTGTGCAAAAATCAACAAGCAACGGGATATGGATTGCATGTAGAATCAGGGAATGTGTATGTACAATCGTACATGTACTTACTCTCTATATGGGTCGACAGCAATGCCTCGAGGATTGACCAAA
The DNA here is from genome assembly GCA_963921185.1 of Dasysyrphus tricinctus. Classification (NCBI taxonomy): domain Eukaryota; kingdom Metazoa; phylum Arthropoda; class Insecta; order Diptera; family Syrphidae; genus Dasysyrphus; species Dasysyrphus tricinctus. The sequence goes on from OY992531.1 coordinate 75,646,749, forward strand.
TGTTTATTCACCAATACAGCTCTCAACTTTGGATCGTCTAAGCTGGCCACTTCTATTGTGTCCTTAACCGAGTCTGTCCAATAGATACGTCGAGATACTGAATCAATTGCTATACCCTCTGGTGATTGAATGTCTTCAATGCCGGAACAGGAACATAATAGCAAACGAACGAACGAGCGAAGCACAGAGAAATATCAAAATGATTTTTGATTAAAAATCAAATATATTTATACGTATGTATGTAGCTACTATCATTGTTTTGAATGACGCCAACGGAACGGAAGTTGCTCCATTCCTATTACATACGAATACCTACCATCAGTGATGAAAGGACGAGTATCTGTGCTATCATATTTTGCGCTCATGATTTTCTTTGCTGATATATCACCCCAATAGACACGTCCTTCAATGCAATCTTTGTCGAGTCCGATGGCCATGGAAGCAACCGAAATGGGTCGACTTTGTTTTCCGTTGAACGGCACACGCACGATGACGACACCCTGACTTATCAATAGGAATCCAGAGTCGTAGGTTGGTCTTTCTCGACATAAACTTCCATTTCCAAGATATCCTGGTAAAAACATAGGGAGAAAAATGAACACATATGTAGTTCGTTTTTAAAAAAAGCACACTAATCTAAATGCATTTGAGCCTACAGTTTTTTTTTTCTCAAATCAAATGAAAATTTATCTACTTCAAATAATTGTTTCAGTATTTTAAAAATGTTTCAAAGCAATTTAAGAAGTTTTAAGTCAAATTTGCGTGACCGCGCTTACATAAATAAAAGGCATGACTGGGTCACACGTACTTGCTCTTATGTTCAAGACACTGCGGGTTTAAGAAAATTGTATATGAAAAAATGCTAATTACATAGATTACAAGGTTTTCGACACGACACTCTTACTTAGGAGTTGATCTAGGGGTAATTTTTCGTGTTGAACTCAAATCAGTTATCCGTTTTTCGCTATCGGCTCTGGTTTCCAGATATAGCCGTTAGAAAGTGCAAAAAAAAAAAACGATTTTATCCATTTTTGGGGCTATGTAACTATGTATGCGAATTGATTTTTATTTTTTTTTAATTGTACAGATTTCTGAAAGTACTAATCTTAATTTTCAAAATTCAGCTTTAATCGTCCCAATATCTCTTTAGCTTTTTAAGAATTCATCAGTTGCATTTTTTAATATATTGTGATGAGCAAGGAGAGCGACTACCACCAAGATTTAGAAAGAATAGAAAAAAGTTACAAAGGTTTTTGGGATGATGGTATGTTAAGTCACTATTGTTGGTCTCTTGTACGTGAAACCGACCTAAATTTAAATAAACCGTGCAGTTCCATTACACTTTTTATTTGTAAGAGTTATTTCAAATTAAATAAAAAAAAAAAAAACTATGGTCAAAAACGGATGATTTTTTAATTTGTTTCCAAAAGTTGAGCTGATAGCAAAAAATGGATTTCAGATTTGAAATCTGCACTAAAAACTCTTTTTAGAAATTATTTTACCTGCTCCTGTCGAAAACGACGTAAGCCAAAGAGAAAGCATTTTTAAAATTATATGAAGCCAGATAAGGACTAATAGCCTATTGAATAGACCGGAAAATGAGAGGTATAAAGGAACAATTACGTGCAAGGGTTTTTATTATTGAATATGTTTGTTTGGCCCATAAGCATGCTTAAAACCAAAAATGCTACTAAATTCACCCATGCGTTTCTGAGAGAATGGTCACACTGGCCACTTTTCAGTATTTTTGGTATAACTCGAAAACTAAGCGGAATTTGACAATTTTACAGATAATACTTTTTGTTCAAAATTAAATTTTCTATTGGAATGGATAGTTCAAAAAATCTTACGAAAAAATTTAAGCAGGAAAAGTTCACAAAAACCAACTTAAAACAAATCAAAAAAATCAAGGATATCTGAATTTTTTAATAAAATGTGCATAACTTTTTTTGAAGCAAAGATAGGGTCAAGACATGCACAGAAAAAAAAAGTAGAGACTAAAGGCCTTAATATGGCATGTTCAAAAATTAATATTTGTTCAAAATTGACAGAGATATTCCCATTCAAACCTTATCATTTCCTATAATTTTTCTCAGTTTTAGCCCAAAAGTCCCTTTTTTGGTACAATATGGCAAATTTCACTTTCGTAAAAATGTTCGAAATAAAAATTTTGATATAATATGACATTAGAACTATAGAGAATTTATAAAAAGGATGTAAGTTCGCAATTTCGTTTTTCGGCTGTTTTTAAATGCGTTCAGACCTACAGACCGAACGGCTGGTCCGATTAACATAAGATTTGGTATTAGGTGCTAGGAACGTTAAATTTGTCATAAGCTACCAAAAAATAGGCTTTCGGGCAAAAACTGCGGAAAATGATAAGAAATGGTAAAGTTTGAATGGCTATATCTCTGTCAATTTTTAAATAATATGGCTTTTTTAACATGTCATATTAAAGCCGTAAGACTCCAGTTTACTTTGTTGATGAATGTCTTGAGCGTATCTTTGCTCCGAAAAAAGTTATGCGCAATTTAGAAAAAAATTTAAAAATGTTTGATTTTTCGATTTTTTTATGTTGGTTTTGTTTACTTTTCCTGCTTAAATTTTTTTAAGAAATTTTCCAAACTATCCATTTCGATAGAAAATTTCATTTTGAACAAAAAGTATTATATGTAATATTGTCAAATTCGGCTTAGTTTTCGAGTTATACCAAAAATACTGAAAATTGGCCAGTGTGACCATTCTCTCAGAAACGCACGGGTGAATTTAGTAGCATTTTCGGTTTTAAGCATGCCTATGGGCCAAACAAACACATTCAATAATAAAAACCCTTGCACGTAATTGTTCCTTTTTAAAAGGTCTATTCAATAGGCTATAATAACTTATTTAATATCTCTCAAAAAGTAAAAGAGATATTTTGACGATTTAAGCTGAATTTTTAAGACAAAGATTAGTACTTTCAGAAATCTGTGAAATTAAAAAAAAATAATTAAAATCAGTTTGCATAGTTACATAGCCCCAAAAATGGTTTGCGCCTTCCAACGGTAATAATTCGAAAACCAGAGCTGATAGCGAAAAACGCATAACGGATTTGAGTTCAGCGTAAAAAATTACCCTTAGAACTACTCTCACTTTCATGTGTCGAAAAGTTAACCGATATTTGTAAACCTGTGTTACGAGAGAAAAATGTAGAGAAGCATGAAATACGTCAGTTAAATTGGCTAAAACAACTCTTTTGACAGTTTGAGGTGAAAAAAGAATGCCATCTTAATTTTTGATTGAATATAATTGTATGAGAAACAAAATTTAAAATCGTTGGAGCGGTTTTTTAAAAAATCAATTTTTTTATATATAAAATTCTTAAAACATTTTTAAGAACAAATTTTGGCATGCAAGTCTAAAGTAAATATTGATATGTATGGGTCAATATTTCAAAATATTATTATTTCAGTCTCCTTCATTTTTGAGTCGAAGTACAAAATTATATTCTAAGTTTTTTAGTTGGAAGACTTAAAACAAACGGGTTCTAACATTCGCTCTAAAAGAAAAAAAGTTAAAAAAAATTATCGTACCCGCTATCTCCATTTAAACACCCAAATGTCATTCCCCTGACGTGTCCCCAGGACTACTTACCATTACCACACTGCAATGAATTTTAGCAATTAAACTAAAACTGACACAAAAAATCTAATGATGCAGTCTTTTTAATTATATATGCACCCTTATTAAAGAATAATTCGTTTATTTTTAGTTAATTTATTTTGTTAAATAGGAGCTATTAAGCAAGTGTCCCCCATAAAATGTTCATTTTTATCCCACCAATGGAAATTAAAAAAAAAAATATTAAGGTTCCAAATAGAAAACTGATTTGTTTATTGTTTAACGGGACCAGGATTGCTCTTTACGAAAATTGAAGTATGAGTTTAAAAAAAATTGGTTGTCTTTTATATTTCAAGTTAAGGACACGATTTTGTTTTTCGTCAAGTGAATCTGTCATTCCTCTAACGCGTGTTTTTTACTAAACCGTGTGGTATACAAATAAAAAAAGTTTACTCGTCGGTGTCTTTTACAAGGACTTCCATGATAAATAATATAAAACATCTAATTTTCTAATAACTAAGATTAAATTCTCATAAAACACCCTTCGGAGTCATTCCCCTAACATCATTTATTGTGTCATTCCCCTGACTTTCAAGTTTTCATTATAATGATTGATTGCGTTTTGGTACTTCTATAAGGATCAATAATATTGCATTTAAACATATTTACAGTATGTTTAGTAGTTTTGAATTTTTTCACATTTTCTCGTTCAAAATATCATAAAATAAAAAAATTATTGCCATTAAATGTTTAGTCACGCCAAATCCTTGAACCGCAAGAGCAAGTTCGTGCGACATAGTTGTGCATGCTATTTTTAATGTTGGTATTTTTTGTTCTCTTTTTTCTTTATCCTCCTGAAACTATTCTCAAAATTAAATATCCATCTAATCACCGGAGTTAATATAAATTTTTGTCATTCCCCTGATATATGTAAGTGTCATTTCCCTGACTTAAGAAACCGTTAGATTTAATCAAATACTTTGACCGCTTGTTTTAAAGTGGTTATAATATAGAGTTCTAAGGGATATACATGTTATCCCAGCAAAATTGGTTGTTTTGAGGGAGGGCCCAATTTGGAGTGAAAAATATTGATGTTTTGAAATATTGACCCGTATATGAAAACAAAATTTGAAAAAAATTTGTCAACCCATTTTTGAGATATCGAATTTAAAAAAAAAAATAAACTTTTTTTAAAAATCCAAAAACTTTGTTTTGAAAATTTTGATATGCAATATTATATAATTTTATCTGAAATTTGTATATAAAAAAAAATAATCTAAATCCGTTTAGCCAATAACGAGAAAATTCAAAATAAAAATACACGTTCATTGACAGGTAGGTACTATTAATAGTTGCTAAGTGTAAAATTATATAATTTTTGGCAGTAGACCGTACTAATTTAAGTATATGAAAAAAGTTTAATCAAAATCGTAGGAGTCGTTTTTAAGCAAAAAATATTTTCCTTTGCGGTTTTTAACTTTTGTATGGAAGGTACCGTTATTTTTTCATAAATATAAAAGTTTTTCTAAAAATTTTATGTAGAGTACTAAAAAACTCTTCGAAATATTTGATTTTCCAAGAAAAAGTTTGAAACATTTTTTAAAAATCCAAAAAATATTTTTTTCAAAAATTTTGGTAGACAAAATTATTTATATTTTTTGGAAGCTTTTGTATAAAAAAATAATTGAAATCGGTTCTACTGTTTTGAAGAAAATCAAAAATTAAAAAAATGGTTCTTTGGGAGGTACCATTAATAACAATTTTTGAGAAATGGTTTTCCACCCAAAGGAAGCCTTTACTAAAAGAATTTAATTGAATTTTTTTTAAGAAAAGTTGTCGAGCCGTTTTTGAGAAATATACGCGTATGTAAAATTGCTAAGAAAAATTGTATGGTAGGTACCGTTATTTTTGGTTCTAAAAAAAAAGTGAAAAAATGTGTGGGCATAATCACCAAAAACCACTATGTACCAAGTTTGAAGAAAATCGATTGTCATCATGTGCCAACGAACGTTTTCAGAAGAATATTTTTTGAAGAAAAGTGTCAGACATAAAAAAGTTTACAAAGGAAATATTTTACGATTAAAACTGGCACAAACTGAAAATGTCATTTTACTAACTAATAGTTCAGGGATGTTATTTAAAATGCAAAACGACACTATCGCCCTCATGCCTTCAGTTTAAGATGTATCTTTACCTATGGCAGCTTGAGAGTAGAATTGCATTTTTTGTTAATTTTTCTGTGTGATTTGCTTGTTTTAGCTTTGAGTTATAGTACATATACGCCCACAGTGTACCATTTTAATAAAAAAAATCCAAGCTTTAACAGTAAGCCTTTGATATGAAACTCACTTTGATGCCTTCTTCAGAAAACCTAAGCTAACCCTTAACTACTTTTAACAAAGCCGAAATAGGTTTCATTCTTAAATTGCGAAAAAAATGCTTGGTACCAACTAACTTAGAGGCACCTATTACTGAGCTCTTAAAAATAAGTATAAATTAAGGTAATGTTTGTTTTCATACAACAGCAAACGATATTAACAAGGACAAAATATTAAACAAAAAAATCCTTACCAGGTTTGCAAACGCAAGCAATACCACCATTTATCGATTGACAGTTAGCATTGGGATCACATAGCGACGGTGTATTTCGACAGTTCTGCTCCTCAGTGCAAAGATATCCATCGCCATAGAATCCGGGATTGCATATGCATTCAAACATCCCCGGATCACTTAAATCACAGAAAAGCTTAGTTATTATGGATTAGAAATCACATACCTCCGCACGATATATGGGAGTTCAAACTCACGTTCTGGATGGTTCGCAGGTAGCATGCACCCCACATGTATTCCTTACGCGACACGATGTTGGAATGCTCTTGCAAGAACTCACTCCATCTCCCGTGTATCCTTCCATACACTCACAATACTGGACATGTTGCCTGTTGTCCCATTTGCACATAGCATTGTCAGCACAATAAGTTCCACCGCACATGCCGGTCGGTACACAAAAGTCGGACAAGTCACGTTCGTATCCTTCGTTGCATTGGCAGACGCCCTTATCACAATACGCCGATTGACCACAATCCACGTCGGAACGACACTCGGGAGCGAGTTTGCAGTTGATGCCATCACCTTCGTATCGTGGTTCGCACTTGCATTCGGATTTTCCAATTGATTCGTTATACTCACAGGTAGCATGAACACCACATAAGGCAGGATTCTGCAATATTTATGTAAGGATTAAGTCTACAAGCAAAGGGAAAGTCCTATCACAGCGAAACCTACCGTTGTACATGACTCATCAATCTTGCTGCACTTGAAACCATCACCGGCATAGCCATGAATGCAAATGCAAATGTGACCCATTTCCTGTTCGGACCATTCGCAAGTTGCATTCTCATGGCATGTATCTTCAACGTCACAGGTAACTTCATCATCAAGAGTAAATTGAAGGTTGTTTGTTTTTAATCAAAGTTTCTATTGACAAGTTCACCCTTCTCATCCTTACCTATATTATCTTTAACGACGTCATTAGAGCTGATAGACTGGCAAATGCTACCATCCGGAGAGAGATCATACCCTTCGGGGCAGGAGCAACCACTAAAAAAGCCACAACTTGGTTCGACGGTGGGTATCACACATTTACCTTCCTCCCAGATTTCATTGGAACGGCAATTGTACTCGCAAGTGAAACCGTTTCCTCTGTGTCCTTCACGGCACTCACAACGACCTTCTACGCAATTTGCATCCTTCGAACAACGCTAAAGGGGGAGCAAAATAATAGTTAGTCAGTCGACAGAAACCAATACAAAATCGAAATTCCATTATTCTAAAATATTCTCATTGGCAGTGTTAAGAAAGTCTTTCTTGGGTATAGGGAGGTGGATAAACTAAAATATCACACTTTCTCACCTTTGCCAGGTTCTTACATCTTGCCTAATATTTAGGTTTGTTCTAGCAAATCATATTGCTTTTTTCAAATCTTTACTTCTAAAATACTTACATAACAATCTGATCCTTGTTCTGGCTGTGGAACGCTGTAATCTGTTTCACTTTCTTCTTTTTCTTCGGCTCGTCTCTCTTTCTCCCATTGCTCTTCATAAATCCTTCCTTCTTCTCTCGTTTCATTTTGCCTTCTCTCAGCTTCTTGTCTTTCTTGATCTTCCCTCCTCTCATTTTCCATTCTCTCAGCTGTTCTTCGTTCATCCTCCTGTTTTGCTTCATATTCTCTTCTCTCATTATTTCTTTGTGCTTCCTGCTGTCGTCTTTCCCCTTCCCTTCTTTGTTCTTCTTCTATATAAGATGCATTCATTCTTCTATTTTCTTCTTCTCGTCTTTGTTCTTCTTCGATTCTAGCTTGTTCCTCTCTCATTTGACTTTCCTTCCATTTTGCTTCTTCTCTTCTCTGTTCCTCTTCTTGTCGCAGTTCTTCTTGTTTTCTGTCATAATATGGAGTGTTTGTTTGCTGTTCATTACGAACAGTAGTGCCCTCAGTCATATAATTTCCACCTAATGGACTGCATTCGTGTCCGTTTCCATAGTAACCTTCAAAGCACATACACGTATACCCACCAAGAGTATTTTCACATTGGGCATTATCGTCACAGATGTGAGTTCCCATCCGGCACTCGTCAATGTCAACGCAAATTTCTCTGTTTCTATCGATTACCTCAGGCTCAAATCCATTCTGACAACTGCAGCTATATGAGTCATCTTCTGGAACACACACAGTATTTTCTCCACAATTTGCTGAGCCATCAGAGCAAGGGTTCAATGCAACGTCTGAACCAATTTTGGCTAGCAACCCAGTTCGGAGGGCATTTTCTGGGGGGAAATAATCCAAGGTGACCTTTGAAACTTTCTCCATAATAGTTGTTCCAGTCGGATCAGTCTCGTGGTCCAAGTAGCATGAGTCGAACGAGATCTGTTGATTCAATTGAAACGAGATGACATTATTCTGTGAGGGAATTTGAATGTGACGTTCCCCGGTCGAAGAAATAGTGTTTCGGGATGTGAAAGTTAGCTTTTCGATGTAGTCAGAAACTTGGATTTTTTCATCATAATTGATCTGGGGAACATGTCCGTTGATGTCGATCTGAACTTGCTGCTGATCCCAATAGTTCAAACCATCGAATGTTTGATTGACATGCAAGACCTCGCCAGATTTGAAAATCAATTCGGAGTTATGAACGAGTTTACCACCGGTCAGTTGGTAGCCATTTAAACCTTCGGCAGTTAGCGGTTTTGCAAAAAGCCACCCAATTGCTCCAACAACTGGCAAGGCCAGTTTCAATTGGGCGCCCAATTCGTGACTGATCGGATTGATAGCAGTGTAACTACGGCCATCTTGGATAACTATGTAGGATTGCAGTTTCGCAGATGAGGCAATGGGTAGATTGTTAATCATACCGCTTAGTGATCCCGAAACACGAATAGGAACTGTGTTTTTGATGCATGACTGGCCGTTTCCGTAGTAGCCTTTTAGACATTTACAACAAAATCCATCTGATTTGTCGAAGCAGGTGGCTGACGAATGACATGTTCCATGATGACCTTCAGAACAGGTCCTTGGAACAGGAGCCTCAGTGATTATTTCTTGACTAACCGAGTCGGAGATATTGGAATCGTAATCAAGTTGGCCAACATGGTATAGGAAAACACCATCGACTCCGATATTTGACATCTCACTGAAGTACCTAGCCTTTGAAGAGAAAAATGTCCATTAGCATTGTGTTAACATAAATCGTATAGTATTATCATGATAAGAAAATTTTTCTCATGCACTGATGAAGATGAAACCAGATGGCATGTATGATCGCTTCCCACAGAAAGGGAAATTTAAAATTACTCCAAGAACAAAACAACTGACCCAACAAAAATAAAAACAATGCTGCTGCTTTTTAGAATGTAAGAAAAGAATACATTGTTGGTATAGTCAAGGAAAAATGTGCAAAAAAAAAGTGAATATGCTGCATAAATCCAAATGAAGCATTAGGAACACTCACCGAAAAGTCAGTCCTATGTCAAATCGTTGTGCGCATGAAAAGATATGCAAAGTCAAATGTCCAAAAAACAATTTTTAAGGATACAACTTTTAAACGGTAAACGCGATTGAAAACTATTCACAATAAAACTTGTAGATAATTTAATTTTCTACAGAGAAAGTTAAGACCTTTTCATCCTCCGACTGATAACTTAGAAGATATCACCATTTCAAAGATGGGTGAAATGATGAATATATTAGTTTTTGGCATATCATTTATTGTGAATATTAAGGATGTAAGAAGAGGATAGGAACCTATCAAAAACAATTTACATAATACAAAGTTTGTCCACCATGAAACCCTCCACACAAAAACCTTAATTTTTCTTGGAACAACAATTTCAAATATATCATTTTTTAATATTTTGGTGAAAAGCCTAAAAAAAATGATGAAGTTGTCAGAAAATAATTTTTCTCATTGGATATATACGAGTAGGTTATAGTATTGTCTGCAAAACATATTCTGATTCTTTTTCCATAAGAGCAATCAGTTAAATGATATTGGTATTTAAAAATATGTATGCTTATTGAATGGGTAATAATACTCTCTACTTTTCAAACTAGTGCTCAGTTCCAAAATAATGCGACTGTAAAAATGGTCAAATTTCTGGTGGCACGGTACACAGAGTAATGTCTTCGAAGAACCGGTATTTTCGAGATTTTACCATTTTTAAAGTCACAATATCTGGGAACTGAGAGCTCGCATGGAAAAAATTGTCATGAAACTTCTCGTAGAAAATATCATTATCATAAATTATGTCTCAAAATCTTTGCCATTTTGGAGAAAACAGCAAAAAAAACGGTTTATTTGAATTTCGGCCAATTTTTGAATTAATAATGGGTGTTTTTTTTTTAGACGTGTGGTTTTCAAGATGAAATAAAATGCATATTATTTAATATTATGGCCAAGAACTCAGCTTTATTATAAAGATAAGGGTTTAGAATTATGTTTTAAAAATGATTTCGGGCAAGTGGCCGCCACGTCTGGCTCGAATAAATTCCAGCCGAGAGGGCAAATTTTCGACCACTTTTTGCAGCAATTGGGGCCGTATGTCAGCAATAACGCGTTATTTATTGTTTTGTTAGCTGTATGGCGTGTATCGCCGTCTTGTTGGAACCAAAGGTCGTCAACATCAACATCCTCCAATTCAGGCGCGAAAAACTCATTAATTATGGCTCTATAGCGTTCCCCATTGACTTTAACATTATGGCCGGCTTCATTTTTCATCATGTCTTATCGCAGTGCGCGAACCCAACCATTATTTTGGTAAAAAATTTGCACGATTTGCAAACGTTGTTCAGGAGTAATTCTAGTCATTATGAACAACATTTTCGAGTTGCTTACGAATAACCTATATTTTTAAAAATTCTCATTTTTGAAATAGCAACATCTTTTAACTGAACGCTCTTATGGGAATAAAGTGTCATAGTATTTCCTGTAGGGTGTAGTCAATACTATATACAAATTAGTGTTGCTTAAACATCGATAGTCTATCGATAGTATCGATAGTAAAAAACTATCGCGTACATCGATAGTTTTGAAAAACTATCGATAGGTTCAATAATTCCAAATTGTGCAACGAAAGGCCTGTGACCATACAAATTTAAAGAAAAAACGTATGATATTTTAAGGTTGTCTATTGTCTCCATCATTATTTTGTATACTGAAATCCTAACATTAATGTCGTTTTCGATTGGATTTTCTGACTGTTCTACTCCTTTTTGATTCCAATAGAATACGAAAACATCGTGTTGTCAAATTTACACACACTATAGATACTGAATGACGCCATATTATAAAATGGCTTCTTCAAGTATTCATCACTTTTGACAAGTAGTGCGACGAAAACTGTAGGTATGTGTCTTCCAAATCTACTCCTTCTTCAAATCGGGAACAGAAGAATACTCTGAAAACAGTACTCCGAGCAGCCAATTGAAGGCTTTTGGAGTGGATGGAGAAAATAGAGTAGAAAAGGCGTACTCCGAACGTCCAAATGACGACTATGGTCCTGTTGGTTAAGAGCTACAAAACATCAAATATGTGAATAGTTGAAACCAAAGATAGGTTATATAGGTACTTGAAACTCTTAAAATGGAAAAAAATATTGAACGAAAATACAGTAGACGCTTTATTTGTGAAACTCGAAATAGTAAACTATCCACACAAAATGTTATATGAAAATGTATTTTGTATAAAAATTGCCCGCAAACATTGAACAATGCTTAGAACCACTGACGAGTTGTTTTCATTTTTTTTTGTTTAAACCTCATTGACAGCTTTGGTAAATGCTTAAATAAATTTAAAATTCACTTCGAACAAAATTTGCACTTTGGATCGAATTCATCTTAAGAAAGCCCTTTAAAACTCCCGCACGAAAAAGGGAACAATCTCGAAACAGCCTTGGTTTTTATTAACTAAAACTAAATTATTATTATCATTAAATTCAATTTTTAAAGAGAAATTTTGAGACCCTTTTATAACAAAATATATTTTTTTCTTTTTCAAAAATCATAACTCATTTTACAATTCATTGGATTTTGCAATAGAAGTCTATTCAAGGCATTTTAAAATGTGTGCAAAATGAATTGGTAAACTATCGATAGTATCGATACTATCGATAGTTTTTTGTAAAAATATCGATACTATCGGAAATGGAAACTATCGATGTTTAAGCAACACTAATACAAACTATTTTTTGACAGCTTCGTCATTTAAGAGTAAAACGCAAAAAAAAAAAAATAATAGCTCTTGAACAAAATTAAGGATTTAAGGATGTGCCATGTGCGTGAAGATAGCACCGCCATTTTGGATTTTCAAAAAAAAAGGTTGTGCTGTAATGTGCCCAATTTGTGCTGCTATGTGCGGTATTATGTAAAAAATCGTACTAAGGGTTTGGTTTTTAGAGGGTACCCATTTTTTAGCGCGAAATTAGCACCGCCATTTTTGATTTTCGAAAAAAAAAGTTTTGCTGTACTGTGCTCATTTTGTGCTGGCCTGTGCCGAAAATATTTTTGAAAACATTCTCAAATTTGCAAATTTTACGAATGAAATTTTTGCGAAATTTCAAAATTTCGTAAAAAAAAGTTGTGATGCATTGTGCTCAAAAAATGCTACTAAGAACCAAAAAGAACAAAACAAAAAGTCACATACATATTTGCATCTATTATGGCCAAAACTAAACTTTGCGAAGGGCTGTAGCGTGAAGTTAGCACCGCCATTTTCGATTTTCAAAAAAAAGTGGTGCTGTATTGTGCCGTAAATATTTTTAAGAAATTTGCAAATTTTATGGATGAAAATTTATTAAATTTTGCAATTTTGTAAAAATTAAAGTTGTACTGATTTTTGTTCAATTTGTGCTGCCATGTTCCAAAAAAAATCGCATATTTGTAACCGTAAAATTTACAAATATGCGAATTTTTTTGTTTTCTCTTCGGAATATGGCAGTACGAATAGCGCAAAGAGCAGCACATTTTTAATTTTTTACAAAATTGCAAACTTTCAAAAATGTTCATCCGTAAAATTTGCAAATTTGCAAATTTCTTAAAAATATTAACGGCACAAGTTGAGCACAATACAGCACAACTTTTTTTTTTGAAAATCGAAAATGGCGGTGCTAACTTCACGCTAAAGCCCTTTGCAAAGTTTAGTTTTGTTTTGGCCATAATAAATGCATTTATGCGATTTTTTTTTTCTTTTTGGTTCTTAGTAGAATTTTTTGAGCACAATGCAGCACAACATTTTTTTTAATAAATTTTGAAATTTGGCAAAAATTTCATTCGTAGAATTTGCAAATTTGCAAATTTTTTAAAAATATTTACGGCACAAGCCAGCTCAAGTTAAGCACAATGCAGCACAACTTGTTATTTTCGAAAATCAAAAATGGCGGTCTAACTTCACGCTTCGCAAAACTGTTTTTTGGCCGTAAAAGTTACATATATGCGAATTTTTTTATTTTCTCTTCGGACTATGGCAGCACAAACTGAGCCCAAAATAGTACATGTTAGTTTTTAAGAAAAATGTAAAACTTACGAAAAAAAAATGTAATTCATTTTTGGCATAAAAGTTAAAAATATGCGAATTTTTTGTATCTCTTTGGAATATGGCTGTACTAATTGAGCACAAAAACAGCACATTTTTCACTTTTTAGTAATTACGAAATTTTTCAAAAATTTCATTCGTAAAATTTGCAAATTTGCGATTTTCTATTTGATATTTACGGCACAATTCAGCACAATGCAGCACAATTTTTGTTTTGAAAATTGAAAATGGCGGTGCTAACTTCACGCTACAGCCCTTCGCAAAGTTTAGTTTTTGCCATAATAGATGCAATTATGCGAATTTTTGTTTTTTATTTTTGGTTTTTAGAAGCATTTTTTGAGCACAATGCAGCACAGCTTTTTTTTACGAAATTTTGAAATTTCGCAATAATTTCATTCGTAAAATTTGCAAAGTTGCCAATTTTTCAAAAATATTTACGGCACAGGCCAGCACAAGTTGAGCACAGTACAGCACATTTTTTTTCGAAAATCAAAAATGGCGGTGCTAACTTCACGCTAAAAAAATGGGTACCCTCTAAAAACCAAGCCCTTAGTACGATTTTTTTTTTAAATACGGCACATAGCAGCACAAGTTGGGCATTTTACAGCACAAACTTTTTTTTTGAAAATCCAAAATGGCGGTGCTAACTTCACGCACATGGTTTAAGGTCATAATGTACATGGCTTTGTTCTAAGTTGTTTTCGATAGCATTCACCGTTAATGATTTATGTTTATGCCAAAAATCAATATTTTCATCATTTCTCCCGAAAAAAAAATATTTTTTTTTTGCATTTGACTTTACATAACTTTTGATGTGCACACGGTTTGACAATGAACTTTTCGGTAAGTGTTCCTTATGCTTAAATAAAGATAATGGCATTTAAAAAGCTTCACTTGTACTAGTAAAACCATCACTTGTACTAGAAAAACTACATCTGGGCTAATATGTATATGTATCTACCTAAGGTTTTTTGTATTTATAAGTCAATGTAAAAAAATGAGAGTATGAGCAGAGCACACAAAAAATGCTTTGGTTTTGCTTTTTTCTATCCATTTCAATACCAAACCATGTCAAACACAGTGCTGATATTTAATCTATTTTACTAGTTTTTGTGATAAAAACATTAAATCTAGATCAATAGCTATGTATGTTTGAAAAAATGTACACAAAATTATCAGTTTGAAATTTTCAAGACTTCTGATCAAAATTGGTCTAGGTCTAACTATCTGCAGATATTGCCTTAAAATTTAGAGCATGGTAAAGTTCTATCTTCTATGTGATAAGTATTTTGATGAAACCGTTGAGCCTTTGGCTCTTTTGGTTACTGGTAGTGATGACAGTGAAACAAAGTTCCATTGATTTATTCCCGACTGTGGTAAAATTCTTCAAAATATTTTTTTTATTTGTTGTTCCTAAACACACGGGACACTTGAGAATCTTCCATTTTTAACCTTCCTTCCCAAAATGCTGGTAGATTCCAGAAAAACCTGGGAGTCCTGCTCTTACAGTATTTTGAAAAAGTTACAAATATATGTAGGTCTTCGTATTTAAGTTGTGTGACGTTACTACTTAAAATGTTCTGTATGATGGGTGGTCCACATTTACCAAAATGACATGTCAGGTGTGCGATCATTGTATATCCAATCTATAGTATTCTCATGAAACACGATTTTGTAGATAGACATTTGGTCGATAGGTTCGCTGTGATCGCCTTACCCACGAGCCACGAGCTTTTTTTTTGGCCACGAGCTTTTTTTCTTCATGAGAAAGAGAATACTATAGAATTTATATACAATGGTGCGATAATCAATATGAACGACATGCTCTAATCGTGTGGCAGGTGGCTAACACCACAATAAACGTTTTCACTGTGTGACAGATGGTCCACAAGCTCTCTGAGCGCGTGACAGATGGTCCACATATGGGATTTAAATTTTAAAACATGGTGAGTGGAACCCATCGGCCTCTTATTTAATAGCACTCGACGGTTTTCCCATCATCAATGCCCCATTTAATGATTTTTTCAGTAAAAACCCATAAATGGTAAAATCAATAATTATTATTGCTGCTGCTGTCGTATGCGCAAATATCTTTTGCCTCAAAAATTACTACCATTAGATTTATATACAATGCCATTAATTATGGTAATTATTGAGCAAAAACAAGTTCTCACATTATCAGTTGCAGATCCTTGAAGGGTGAATGACCTTCCATCCTCCGAAATGAAACCAGCTTGAGCTCGAACATCAGGCAGGCCAAGCTCTCCGCTATCGGCCTGCAACCAATTAATGCCACCTTTCGGATAAATAAACTGCACATATGTTGTGTCATCGTTGCAAATAATGACGGCCTTGATATAAAATAAATTTGTTTGAAAATTTACACAAAAATAAGAATTTGATGTTAAAAACTTAATTTACCTGGAAAGTGTTTAACTTATCAGTTTTACGATCATAATAGCCAACGTTCTCCCAAGTGGCCACAAACAAAGTTGTTGCTTCGAAATCATACTCATCGGGGTATATACTCCGAATGAGACTATTTGCCTTTTGCAGTTTTGCAGGATTCTGGGATTTGAACAGGCTGATAGTTGTTGAGTCATTAGCACCTGTTGTATCTATGTTTGAATAGAACGGTGCTATCGAAGGATACTCCAATGGGAATGGTTGATTTAAGTATTCGGGAAATTCAGTGATAAATGTAAGAATACCATTTGTGTTGATCTAAAAAGGAATTAAATAATAATTTTAAAAATTATTGAATGATGTTATGGTGGGCTTTTTAATTTAAAAATTATATTTTAAAAATTCAATATTTTGTATGGGTTTTGGTCACGTGTTTACACAAGGTTTTCTTTACACCCCGACTTAACAGGAGATAATTTCTCTCCATGTTAATGTCAGATATTTATATCTAAAGCTAAGTACATATACACGATTGCAGATCTTACAATATTGTCAGACCTGACAATGTCTGACAATTATCTACCAATGAGCTGACAATTAAGTTGTGTGCTCACACGGTTGGTAGAAAATCTACCAATCTCTTACAATTTACTGTTAGAATTTGACTGACAACTTACTGTCATATAGTTGGCTGAATAACTAACAATTTGTCTGAAAGTGAAAAAATTGTATGGTATTAAAAAAGTACATCTGACAATTTTTTCACTGTCAGAAACGTCAGAAAACGATAAAAATTGGCAGGCCTGACAGTAAATTGTGTGAAGATGATTATGAAATACCTTAAAATTTATCGCCTTACACTTAATTGTCAGATACATTTGAATTTTTAGTTCCAAAAAAATAAAAAAAAAATATGTTCGTAAAAAAAGAAACTGCTAAAACTGGATATGAATAGAAATACAAAACAACGAGACAAAAAATGAGACAACAAGCAAAAAAGTCTTCATTATGTAAAAATTCATGTCAGGGATCTCTGTCAAGATATAATCGCTGAGAGATATCTCTGATATCCCAACGAGAGATGAAACTGAGATATCTCATGTCAAGATTTCTTTCAGGATGATAGAAAATAAAGGGTCCGCCAAATAACTTTTTTTTTTGAAAATGCTATAAAAA
This sequence comes from Dasysyrphus tricinctus, assembly GCA_963921185.1. NCBI lineage: Eukaryota > Metazoa > Arthropoda > Insecta > Diptera > Syrphidae > Dasysyrphus > Dasysyrphus tricinctus. Next base: position 75,664,013 of record OY992531.1, read on the forward strand.
AAAACTACTGAATATTTTCTCAAATTTCTTTTTTTATTTGAAAGTACAATCTTTTCGGCTAATAATGGAAAATAATTTCATTCAAATGGCTGCTTCGCTAAGTGAGCCTGCGATCGACTTAGAGAAGATGCCGATTTTGCCAAAAAAATCATCTTTTCAGATGAAGCTCATTTTGATCTTGGCGGGTATGTAAACAAGCAAAATTATGGCATTTGGGACACAGAAAACTTGCACGCCATTGAAAAGCCGATACACCCAAAACGAGTCACTGTTTGGTGCGGATTTTGGTCCAGAGGCATAATTGGGCCATTTTTCTTCGAGTGGCCGTTACAGTCAATGGCGATCGTTATCGGGCCATGTTGAACGAATTTTTGATAACAAAAATTGAAGAGGAGGATATTGGCAACATTTGGTTTCAACAAAACGGAGCTACGTGCCACACAGCCGAAGCTACACTCCATGTACACTATCGATACCAAAAATTGTTAAAATTTTTTTAAGTGATTGGTTTCGTTTTTTATATTTCATATTTCATTTTACAACAAAATGTCTAACATGAATCTTGTAGAGCCGGGTTTCCCAAAGTGTGCTCCGCGGAGCACATGGTGCTCTACAAAGCATAACCATATGCTCCTCGGAAAGATCGAAAAATACATCAAAGTTCCATTTCACTAAGTATTTTTTTTTTAATTTTGCTAGCTTAACAATTTGAGATATTAAGCATGTTTGGAAAAATTAGATCTCAGAAACCTCATCAAATTTCGCTTTGTCAAAAAGTGAGCAATAAAAGTGATCTAATATTTTTGTTTCTTCGTAATTCGACAGCAAAACTGAGAAATTTTGCTTAGGAACCCTGTTCGTTCACGGGACAGAGATTGCTGAAGTCTGAACGGGAACATTTCTACTAATTTGAAAAATATCAATACATACAAACAAGTGGCTAACAATAATCCATGACCTAAGCATACAAGGCTTTTTAAAGTACTGTACGCTGACATAGGCATAGTTAGTCTGCATACGTCTTTACTTCTTCATGTAGAAATAAGGTGGTTTTCCCGCGGCAAAACACTTTGCTTTGAGGTTTGGTGACAGGTTGAGTAATGAGCTTTGGCCATTGAAATTGGCGTATCTAGCTGATATTTAAAAACAAAATGATTTGAATGTATCACTTCGGGGGAAAGGCAATAACTGTTTTCGATGCAAGTGATAAAATAGAAGTATTAATTTGGTGTTTAGCCTCCATGTTGTGTTTGTATGAATTTGTATTTGAAAAATAAAATTAAAAAATTAAAAAATTAAAAATTTAAATAATTTGTTTAAGTTTTAAATTTTATTAGTTATTTATTAAAATATTTCACAACATTTGAATTATTATTTATTAAGCGACGCGTTTCGGTTTAAATAACCATCTTCGGGCTTATTGTGCTGACTCGTGGTGTTTGTTTGAGTTGAAGTTACTTCAAGCTTCTTTTATTTTTGATTTTCTGTGGTTGCTGATGTTGTTGGTTGCTGATCGTGGTTGTGGGTGGTGTTATGTTTGTCTCGTTCTGTTTAACTGGTTTATTGCCGTATTATATAGTGTGTTTGTTTTTATGGTTAGTTTGTCATTTAGTATTTTGTCTTGTTCGGTCTTGTAAGCTTTGTAAATTTCGTATTCTTCTAGTGCGTCTAGTTTTGTCCCTTTTTTACATTTGTGTATTGGTTTCAAGTTTGTGTCAAAGTCGGTGTAGTTGTGGTTATTGTCTATCAAGTGCTGTGCGTATGTGGATTTTGTGTTCTGTTTTGGTCTGTGTTCTAGGTATCTGTCATAGAAGGTTCTGCCTGTTTGTCCAATGTAGTAGCTGTCGCAGTCGTCGCATTTTATTTTGTAGACTCCAGATGATGTTTTGTTGTCAGTTATTGTTTTGTTTTTTAGAATTTTTTGGATGTTATTGGTTGTTTTAAATGAAATGTTAATATTAATTTTTCGGAATTCGTTTTTGAAAAATTAATAAAAATTAATATTAACATTTCATTTAAAACAACCAATAACATCCAAAAAATTCTAAAAAACAAAACAATAACTGACAACAAAACATCATCTGGAGTCTACAAAATAAAATGCGACGACTGCGACAGCTACTACATTGGACAAACAGGCAGAACCTTCTATGACAGATACCTAGAACACAGACCAAAACAGAACACAAAATCCACATACGCACAGCACTTGATAGACAATAACCACAACTACACCGACTTTGACACAAACTTGAAACCAATACACAAATGTAAAAAAGGGACAAAACTAGACGCACTAGAAGAATACGAAATTTACAAAGCTTACAAGACCGAACAAGACAAAATACTAAATGACAAACTAACCATAAAAACAAACACACTATATAATACGGCAATAAACCAGTTAAACAGAACGAGACAAACATAACACCACCCACAACCACGATCAGCAACCAACAACATCAGCAACCACAGAAAATCAAAAATAAAAGAAGCTTGAAGTAACTTCAACTCAAACAAACACCACGAGTCAGCACAATAAGCCCGAAGATGGTTATTTAAACCGAAACGCGTCGCTTAATAAATAATAATTCAAATGTTGTGAAATATTTTAATAAATAGCTAATAAAATTTAAAACTTAAACAAATTATTTAAATTTTTAATTTTTTAATTTTTTAATTTTATTTTTCAAATACAAATTCAATAAAATAGAAGCATTTAAAAAGAAAATCGAGCTTTGGGCTTAGATAAATACAAATAGCCTTCCAAATGGTCCAAAAATTTAAAGAGGGAATGCATCAGGAATTTTCGAACGATGAGTTTCATTTTCACCTGCTATGTTTGCTCGACAACTTCCATTGCTATTTTTCGGAAGTTTACCACTCAAATATATTAATGGAAACTAGTTTATTAAATCTATACTCAACTCCATTAAAAAAGTCAGCTTCTCTTACATCGTTGCCGTTTGAGTGTTTTATTAATTTGACATCAGATTCAATGATAAAGGAACATTTTGGCACGAAGAAATCTTTTTCAGAATTTCGTTATTCGAATTCTAATGCCGTTTGCAACAACATACACTGCATTTGCGAATCAGAAATTCCTGCCTACGTTGGAACCAAAACAAAAGAGTATATAGATCCCTTCTCGATGCAGAGCCAGATATTCGGTTGCAGTTGTCACAAACTAAACAAGATAAACCAGCATGAAGCTGCATTTATAGCTTCGGTCTTCATTCGTTGAACGTTATTCCACAAACAAAGAACAATGAGCAAAATTAATCGAAATCTCAAAACGGCTTTGAGTTTCTTCGTTGTCCGTGTTCGGTGTTACAATTTACACCTTCGTGTTCGTTGTTCAACGTGCAAGCAACAACGAGCAACGTACACGGATGATAAAACCGAAGGTCAAAATTGGCCTATTATTATCATAGAAAAAACTTCGTTACTGCATTTTCTACACATAACTTTGAAATTGCATACACGCAAGATAGTGCTCCGCGGGGAATTTTTTAACTGAAAAGTGCTCCGCGACTAAAAAAGATTGGGAACCGCTGTTGTAGAGGATAAAATTCATCAACGAAATAAGCTATGAATAACCTCTGAACCTCTGTTTCATCTTTAAGTTAAAGTGGGTTCAAAGCTCACCTGTGTGAGGCATGTGTTGAGTGAGGGTGGTATGAGGTTGGTTGTGATATCTTGATTTTCTTTTATTTTGTTTGTGCTAAGGCTATTGAAGAAGTATGGAGTCATTTTAATTACGAATAAAATGAGCCCTCGATTGATGCTATTAGGCACGTATTGTGTGTTCAATCCAACGCCAAAGTCCACACTTTTTTCACAATAAAAAAAAATAAATAGTTTTATTCTATATTTATTTTTTTCGAATTTTACTACGAAAAAACAGTTAGTTACAATACTGCCCACGAAAACAATATTAATAAAACAAATATGGTTCATTGAGTTGCATCGGCAACACAGAACGTCATTAGGTCAACCAGTGAAGGCCACGAGTTACGACACTAACCGACGTTACCTACTTATTTTTATAGATAAAGTTATCAATTTTCACTCTTAACCTAAGCTGACGAAATTGCATGGTCTTACGAGGAATACAACTCAGCAAGAATCGAAATCTTGTTTGGTTTTTATTTACAGAATTCAATATATAAATAGAAAAAAATCTTCAGCTATTTGCATATGTCACTTTCGAAATGTGTTCTATCCACACAACACTTTTTGAGACACCACAACCTACCTCAACAACCCAAGGCAACACAAAAATTAGAACATCTAAACTACAAACATGTTTCGCCCACAATCAAAACATATCAAACAATGATTTATTAACACAACGTGAGACCTGCTTCAAAAGAAGCGTATTTTATAATGTTCTTATGTGCGTTGAGTATTTTTTAATATTTCTCAATGAAAAACACATAATTAAATTAAACAAAAAAAAAAAACAGAAAACATGATTCAAAATTTTTCAAAACAAACAAAAAATATGATTTGTTTATGCCAACAGTGAATTTTAATCACCCACTGATTTATGTGAAAAATGATGCGAAAGTTTCGAAATTTTCAAATGAGAAATGACTTATGCCAAATTAGTTCAGACAAATTAAACAAAATAAATGTCTAAGAATATTAAGAAGCCACAAATTACTGTACCACGCGTGCTGTAAGAGCCAAAATTGTTTTTTTTTTTTAAGTTTTGAATCACTTAATTGGCTTCTGGCCCAGATTTTGTAAAAAAAAAATTGTTTCAAAAAAGAAATGTATCCAAAGTACCTACCTACTGGCTTAATTTATTATGTCCCTTTTTAAAAATAAAATGTACGACTGGATCGCACGTACTTGCTCTTATGTTTAAGTTGTGTGGAACTCAAGAACTTTAAAAAATATTCAAATAATTATAGAAAAAGTATAAAAAAGCATTTAAATCGTTCTTTTAATTGTATAAGCAGCCTGATAAATAACTTAGAGCTCAAAAAAAGTATGCCATTTGATTACTTGAAAAAATATGAATATATGCAAAAAAAAAAATTTAAATCGTTGGAGCCGTTTTCTTAAAAATTAATTTCTATATCGGATGAGCGGTTAATGAGAAAACCAAAAATCAAAAAAACCGTTATATAGCAGGTACCGTTAATAAATGTTTTTGGTGATTTTTTTTTCTTACTAAAAAGTATATCATATCTACAATAATACACTGATTTTTTTTTTATCAAAATCGTTGGAGCCGTTTTTGAGATAAATAAGCTTTTTCTTAACGGTTGTATGGCAAGTACCGTTATTTTTTGAGCTAAAAAATTCCCCTCTGGAGAGCTACAAGAAAACCTTAAGTTCAAAATTTTAAAAAAATCACTTCAGTAGTTTAGGCTGTAGGTTGAGGTACGGACAGACAGACAGACAGACAGACAGACAAAATTGTGCCACCCACTTTTTCGTGTTCTCTATCATCGTAATGTCATGTTTGATTGTTATCTCGAAATTTTTTTTTTGCACGAATCCAAAACTTGCCCTATAGTACCTATATCGCTAGTAAAAAGCACGTACATGGGTTTTTATAATTAAATTTGTTTGTTTGGTCCATAAGCATGCTTAAAACCGAAAATGCTACTTTCTTCAAGGATGTGTTTCTTCTGACAGAATAGTCACACTGGCCGCTTTTCAATATTTTTGACATAAACTAAGCTGAATTTGACAACTTTATAGCTCAAACTTTTTGTTCAAAATTAAATTTTCGAAATTGATGGTTTGAATTATGAAATGTTCAAAAAACTGTTTTTATAAATTGGCAGAGATACCTATAGCAATTCAAACTTTAACATTTCTTATGTTTTTTGCAGTTTTTGTCCAAAACCCCGCTTTTTTGTACTACACTACAAATTTAACAATCCTTGCACTTAGTACCAAGTCTTATATTAATTACGGGCTTACTTACTTTAAAATTATTCTCAGTAATCGTAATATCATAATTTCAACATCTTCTTGTTCTCTAATATTTTAATAATTTTACGAATGTGAAATTTGCCATGTAAGTAGTAACGAAAAAGAGGCTTTCGGACCAAAATTGCGAAAAATTATACCGAAATTGTTAAGTTTGAATGGGTGTTTCTCTAACAATTTTGAATCAAAATTACTTTTTCAATATACTTTTATTTTAGTTTTAATGCGGAAATCGCTGCCTGAAGAGGAGATATCCGGGAATTGTACTAAATAGCCAAAGATGTTATCGGAAAAAAAAGCAACTCCAATCATCCTGTAATGGATGTGGATGGCACGTTTTTGGTATCAATTGAGGATCAGCTACGTACATAGATGCAAGGACCATTTTTGTGCCCTACTATGTAAATGAGGATTCAGTTGAGCAGAGTGCTGAAGTGCCCCAACCAAACAAGATGCGCAGGTCCTATAGGGGTATTGACATTGAACCTCCGTCAGAATCGGAAATCCATACACCAATAAATCTCCTCAAGAACAACAAGGCAGCTGGACTGGACGGAATACCAGCTGAATTCCTGAATAAAGCCGATCCCGTAACAGCGGCTAGTATTTTACATCGGTTGATACAAAGCTTTTGGGAAAACGAAAGCTATCCCAGGGACTGGAAGGATGGTGTGATTGTTAAGTTGCCAAAGAAAGGTGACTTAAAGAATTGCAACAATTGGCGTGGTATCACCGTTTTGTCCGTTTTCCCAAAACTAATGGCAACCATCATTCTCGAGCGAATAAAGGATAGAATCGAGTCTACACTCAAGAGGCATCAAATTGGCTTCCGCAGTGGTCGATCGTGTGTCGACCATATCAACACCCTGCGTATCGTCCTCGAGCAGTCGATGGAATTTCAATCACCGCTTTACCTCATGTTCGTGGATTTTGAGAAGGCCTTTGATCGAGTTAACCGAGAATGTATATGGAGATCGTTGCTTGGTAGAGGAATTCCACCAAAAATTGTTGCCATTATTAAAGAGACCTACAACAACGCTAGGTGTTTTGTTTTACACAATGGGCAGCTATCCGACTCCTTCGTAGTGCAACAGGGTGTGGGACAAGGGGATGTTCTATCGCCAATTCTCCTCCTGCTGGCGAAGCGATGGATGACGTATTGACAGCCAGTGTTGGTACAGCTGAGCGACAGGGCATTCAATGGAGACCGTTCGAAAGGCTCAGTCATTTAGACTATGCCGATGACATAATGTCTACTGGCAAATAACATCAGTGGGCTGAACGGGATGTGCCAAACGCTGCAAGTGAAGGGAGAGTCGAGTGGTCTAAGAATAAACAGCAAAAAGACAAGAATAATGCCTACAGGCCGCTCCACACAGCAGCGTATTATTCTACAGGAGACGCCAGTTGAAGTAGTGGAACAGTTCAACTACATAGCAGTATTGTTTCTGCAAACGGTGGTACGGATCTGGAGGTTAAAAGTAGAATAAATAAAGCTCGTGCTGCCTTCAGTACTCCGTCCCCAATTTAGAAATCCAGTCAAATCTCCTTAAGCACTAAGTTGAGATTCTTCGAATCCAATGTCAAATCCGTGCTGTTATATGCTTGTGAAACCTGGAAAGTCACGTCTACCATTTCGAAGAAATTGCAGGCTTTTGTGAATCGCTGTCTTCGCCACATCCTAAAGATTCGCTGGCCACAAATAATATCAAATGAGGAATTGTGGCGCAGGACAAGTCAAGAGCGGCTGGACGTCGACATAAGAAAGCTTAAATGGCGTTGGATTGGTCACACACTGAGGAAACCAAACGATGAAATTGCAAAGCAGTCCTTTGAATGGAATCCTCAGGGTGCACGGCGCACTACGGGCCCAACTGGGCTTTTGCGTCTCATAAATCTGTAACTTTTTAGTCTTTTGAAATAATTCGCTGAAATTTTGCACACATCATCTTGAAGATACTACCAATAAAATAGATAAAAATTTTGAAGTGGAATTGATTTTATTAACGCCAAAAAAAATTCAAAGATGTGCATTTTTACCAATTATGAACAAAACACAATTTTTGATAATTTTTTAATTGTTTATTTTATTTTAATTTTTTTTTGTTCAATTACAATCATACTTATGTACATATTTACATAATTGTATGTTATAAACTTATAAATATATATATTACTAGCTGGCCCGCCCCGGCTTTGCTCGGTTAGGCAAAATTTTCGAATGACATCCTCTACATATAACCTTTCAAATACAAAAAGAACGTTTAAAATCGGATTCCATATTTTACAAACCTCATTTCACACCAAAGGTATTTAAATTTTGAAATGTTTTCAGTCCTAAAGACCTGAAGAATAACCTTCCCAAGTCAAAAATTATTTTAAATCATATACCCATTTTTAATTTCTACCCCATTTCACCCTATGTATGAAGACAACATCCTCTTAGTAAACTCTATCATATATATATAACTCTATTTTTGTTATTTCATACCATTTTTGATTTTACCCCATTTATCCCTACAAATTTAATTTTGTAACCGTAAGGCCTTCCCCTTAGAATAACCTTTCAAACTCAAAAAGAAATTTTGAAATTTCGAAACCTAAAAATCAAAAACTCACAAAAAAGTACAAACATTTAGATTTTGACGTTGCAATTAATTTGTATCCAAATAAAATTTAGCCTATATTACTCAAGGACATTATATCTTTCCTACATAGGTACAAACAAACAAACAAACAAATATGTAAATGTTTCAACTTTATAATTTAGTATAGATAACACTGGTCAACAAGGTTTTTATTTATAGAAACCAAAACATGCTTTTCTATAGGTTTTTGGTGTGTCGAACTCGATTCTGAAGTCATAAATATTTCATCGGATCACGTTTTTGACATATTCCCGTTAGAAAATCAAAAAACCCGTTTTTTGGCTGTTTTCCAATTCAAGAGCCAGTGGTCGGCAGACTTAAAGCCACCTTACACGATTAAAAAAGTCATATGACTTCTCATAAATGACCTGTCAGAAAAATCATACCAAATCGTCTGAACGCACTCATAGATCTCATATGACTTCTCAAAAGCAAAAAGCATATAGGTAGAACTATAACAGTCGGAAGGGCACTGAAGCTAATGTCAAAAACCAACGAAAAGTAGCTTTCCGTACCGAAAAAAGGGGAACACACCCATAATGTAATTATCATCTTTCTCTTTTTGGCATTCCTATTTCAACAAATGTCAGTTTTACTTAAGTGAGGTGCGCTCGGGAGCACCTCAACACCTCCGTAACCAAAGTTGAACGAAACTTGACGAAACGCTCCACTTCGCAATTATAGTCGCGTCAAATGCTTTCCGTGTATTATCTTGTTTTCTTCCGAGAAATGTTAAAATGTTTTCTTTTGAGAAATCAAATGGGATTTGTTGTTTTGCTGGAAAATAATGAATTCAGAGTATTGAAAACAAAAATATTCTTACAAAAAAATAAAATTTGGAATGAAAATAACAATGGATAATTGCAAAAAAGTAATTTTGCACTTACAAAATTTATTTGTTTATGACTTTTTTTTCTTTTATTTTTGATTTGACAGATAGCCATAGAGAAAATCAAATGCGAAGTAAAAACGTGTAAACATAAAAAAAGTAAAACCGTTTGACTTGACTTAAAATGACAGCTCATTTGAGAAATCATACAGAAAATATAATGACAGGTCATATGACTTCTATTATCGTGTAAAGTGGCCTTTACGGTATTTCAGTACGGATCAAATTAAGTGGAGCCATTCTATTAGACTTCCTGAATATAGAATGGGCGTTCGATATCCAAATTTATATCTAGTAGTTATATAGTATAGCACCGGGATCACAAATTTTTCTAGTGGCAATATCCGTTACTTTATTTAAATTGTACCTCGTTACTTAATTGGTTTTCTGTTTTTTATTATTAAGCTTTTCTAACCATGAAAAGAAAGAAATACAAAAAAGTTTAGACGCTTATAACTTTGGATCAACAAATGGTAATAACATCAAAGTAGGTACAAAATTCGTTGTCTGATGGTATCTTCATCTTCATTTTTTAATTTAAGACTATAGGGAAAAAGCTACATTTTTGGAAAGCTTAGATATTTCAGAATAAAGAATTTTTATCTAGATGGGCAAAAAATAGGTTACACCACTTTTGCACTCGCGGCCTCATTTAAGTGTTTAACATTTTACAATAGCATTCATTTTTACTATCGAGCAGACATTTTTTTTAGTTTTTTTTTTTTTAAATATCGTGTTTTCGGTTTTAAATATTTAAAAAATAAGGTACCTGTCAAGTGATATTTTTCTTGTATAAATTCTGGAGATCTACACAGTTTTTCCCATTATTAATGAAAAAGGTAGGTACATAAATCAGACTTAGAAAATTCAATTTCACTCATTTTTAACTTTATTTGGTGCACTCTATTTGAATAATTTATTTTATATTTTTGAACACTTTAAACTGCTTGGTTATAACTTTCTTGGGCACAAAACAATTGAGGAAACATACAAATCTTAAAATAATCGCCGCCTGCAATATCAATACAAAAAAGGTGGCCGAATGCAGCTATTGGCGCGAAATTTCAAATATTTTTAGACACACTTTATGAATTCATAAGAATATAAATGAAAGCTGACTTTCTGTTTTTTTCACGATCTTATTTCTGTTTTAAAATTGATTTAAAACCGTTTTAAATTGATGGAACAATAATTTGCACGAAAAAATAAAAAAAAGATTTTTTTTATTCTAGACTCTACAGCATTCTTATCGTTCTAGGCCAAAGAAAAGCAATAAAAGCATGAAGACTTTTTTCTATTTTCAAGATTAGGAACCAGGGAATCAATTGCAATACATATCTAAACAGCGGAAGTTGGCGGAAATATTTAAAAGTCCATTTAACTTTTAAAAAACTTAAATAAACGTGTTTTAAAAAAAATCTTATTTATTTAAATTACAAGCTTTTCAAAATTTAATTTATTTTTATCGAATATTCATAAAAACAAGCTTTAAATCGATATACAACACTTGTTATTTTACATCACCAATAGCTTAAAATAAATCCTTCAAAAGTAAGCTTCAGAAAGATACTTGCACAATGAGTTCTAAAGTTGATACTTTGGAAGGGGTTAATTGGGAGAAGGGGTCACTTTAAAAATAAAATTTTAATGGAAACGTAAAATTTGACTTTTCCTGTTTTCATTTTCACACAGAAATCACCCTTTTAACCAATTTCAAAATATGCATTTATGAGACGCGAATCGTTATTTGGGCCCATAGTGCGGCGGGTTGGAAGACCAAGAACAACATGGAAATCAACTATCTTAGCGGAAGCAGAATCCCAGAGAAAGACGTGGCCACAGCTACCTTGCTACCTTGCAGCAGACCGTGAAGGATAAAGACGTTTTGTTGACACCCTATGCCCCAGCCGGGGTTACAGGACACGATGATTATGAAGTCCTTAACCTATATGTACTTTGCTTTGTCTTATTAACCTCGATCAAAAAAAACTTATGCGCAATTTATTAAAAAAATTAGAAATCTTTTCTAAATCTACAAAAAATTTCTTGTGCAATTTTTTAACCCATCAAAAGGAAATTTAATTTTAAGTTTTTAGCTGTGGAACTGTCAATTTAAAAAAAAAAAAAAACATAAATTTCCTACGCTGTGGTTTCGGTGACATTTTGAATTGTCTTTAAATTAAGTGATGAAAGCCATTTTTAAGGTGAAACTAGAATAAAATAAAATACACGACTGGGTCGCCCGTACTTGCTTTTGTGTTCCCGACAGGTTTAAGAAAATGCTATATTAAACGGAAATTATGCCAGAGAAATATAGAAAAGCATGAAGAAATACGATATTAAATTTAACTAAAACAACTCCTTCGGCAGTTTTAGGTTTAAGAAAAAAGAATTCCATCTTGATATGATAATATGATGGCATGAAAAAAAAAGTTTAAAATCGTTGGAGCCGTTTTTAAAAAAAAAAAATAATTTTTATATATAAAATTTTTAAAACAATTTTAAGGACAAATTTTAGAATACAAATGAAGGGTCCAGGGGAAAAACGGCTCAAGTTTACTTTTTGAAAAAATTAAACTAAGGATGACATCTTATAGATGTGTATGAGTACTATTTGATGTGGTATAGCTCTCTTCACATAGAATTTTGAAAACTCACAATATACCTAGTAAACTTAAAAAAAAAAGACTTTTTTCCAAAAGTATTTTTTTGCTCCAAAAATTAAAAAAAGCTATATTAAAAAAAAGAAAAACTTGTGAATAGCCTTGCAACATGTCAGGTAAAGAATTAAAACAAAAAATATTAAATATTCTAACTACATCCGGTCGAAGTCTTGTCTAACAAATTGAATTGCAAAAACGGTCCAATGTCACGCTTGTGAAAATTATTTTATTTTCAAACTCTATTTTGAAAATCTAGAGGTGTCTGAATTAAAAGCCCCCTACGATAGGATTTTTTTTTCCTCTGAATCTAATCTATAAGTTCTGATTTTGTTTCGCGTGTTACAAGAATCACCCTTACTCCATTGTTTGTACATTGAAGTGAAAAAAAGAGAGACCAGGGGGTGAAATAAAAATCTGAAAAAAAATCGAAAATTTGTTTTTGTCTATATAGAGTTATTTGATGCCTATCCAAGTAGGAATTTCAAAAAAACCCAAGTTAAGGACCACCCTAATATATGTATATACTCTAGGTGTCTGAAATTCCCCTGGAAAAATCAAAGGGCACGGTAGTGCCCAGCCAAGTTCGTGGCACTACACCCTTTTTACAGGAACAAACTCAGGCGATTTTCAACCCTATAATTTACAGTGCTTACGCGCTGTATATTTTATTAATTGTCGGTATCCATCGATTGAAAATAATACATCTTAGAAGGGTACAACAGCAACAGCATTTGAATTATATTCAATAGTCCACAAAAATAATTTTCTATTATTTGCGTTTTTCTTCATATGAATAAAAAGCTAAAAACCGTTTCCAATTTTCATGTCCGGTTCTTTCAGAAGAAAATTTCAAATAAAAAATCGAAATTTTGTTTTAAACGTCCAAAGTCCTTTTGACTCATGTCAGCGTATCATGCAAAAAATTTATGATGTTAAAATCAATATATCGTCGTCGTTCAATGAATACTCCCTAAGTCCATTTTGTTTTATTTTGAGGCATCTATAGTCTTTGTTGATTTTTACTGACCAGGATTTGAAAATGTTCGATTTAGGAGAATTTTTCCTTTAGTACCAACCAACACAAGATTTCAAGACCTTTTACAGAACTTAAATGTTTATATTTTATTAAATATATCGCATTAAAGAGAGATTTCTCGGTTTCGAAAAAAATGGAGTTAGGGAGTTTTCATAGAACGATGACGATATATTTGCTTACTTGGGTACTTCGTGCTCAGCAAAAAAAAAATTTAGTTTTATTTAATTACTTTGAATTAGCCATTATTTTAGTAATACAGTAACAACTTCATTTTTCTCGGAATCAATTCAAGTGGACTTAAGCCGTTTTTCACTTGGAAAAATTTAAAGTATATATTTCAAATCTAGAGTATATATTTTTGTGCGCAGATAAAAACAAAATTAAAACAAATTGACAACCCGTTTTTGAGATATCGAATTTTCAAAAAAAAATTGAAACTTTTTTTAAAAATTCAAAAACTTTTTTTTGAAAATTTTGATATGCAATACTTTTTAATCTTATTTGAAATTTGCGTATAAAAAATTTATCTAAATCCGTTAAGCTGATAATGAGAAAATTTAAAATAAAAAAAACGTTCTATATGACAGCTATTATTTATAATAGCTAAGTGCAAAATTTTATAATTTGTGGTAGTAGATCGTACTAATTTAAGTATATGGAAAAAGCTTAATCAAAATCGTAAGAAATAATTATTTTTGTTTTTATTTTTAAGTTTGAAAATTATTTTTTCAAAAACTATTTACAATAAAAACGATTTTAAAAACATATAAGAGACTGGATTCATGGCTTTAAAAAAAGCTATAGCATGCTATGGCAAGTGGTCCCGCTGTTTTTTAATAAGTTTTTTCTATTTTGGGTAATTCTTTTAGAAAATTACCCCTGCCGCCTGAACGGGGGGAAATAGACCCCTCCGATATGATTTTTTTTCGTCGGAATCTATGCTATAAGTTCTGATTTTTTTTTCGCGTGTTATAAGAATCACCCTAACTCCATTATTTGTAACTTGAAATGAAAAAAAGGGAGACCAGGGGGTGATATAAAAATCGGAAAAATTAGGGAAATTGTTTTTCAACGCTTTGAATCGAATGAGGGCTATCCAATTCAATGTCCAATTTAAGGACCACCTAATATACATATAATGTTCTTATGTGTGTTAAGTATTTTTAATATTTCTCAATGAAAATTCAAAACGGAAAACATGATTCTAACTTTATTCAAAAATAAACAAATATGTACATGGGTCAATATTTCAAAACATTAATATTTTTCACTCCAAAGTGGACCCTCGCTCAAAAGAACCTATTTTGGTAGACGAACAATTATGTCTCTTAATAACTCTATAATAACCACTTTAAAACAAGGAGTCATAACATTTAATCAAATCTAACGGTTTTTTTAAGTCAGGGAAATGATACTTGTATGAGGGGAATGACAAAAATTTATATTTACTCCGTTGATTAGAATTTAATTTTGTGAATGGTTTCAGGAGTGTAAAGAAAAAAGAGAACATACCTATACTTAAATGAAAAATAGCATCCAAGACTATGTTGCACAAACTTGCTCTCATAATTCAAGGATTTTGCGAGACTAAACATTTTATAGTAATAATCGTGTTTTTTATGATATTTTGACCGAGAAAATGTGAAAAAATTCAAAATATGTTTTAATGTAATATTATGGATTCTTTAAGAGTTACCAAAACGCAATCAATCATTATAATGAATCTTGAAAGTCAGGGGAATGACACAAAAAATGATGTTAGGGGAATGACTCCGAAGGGTGTTTTATGAGAATTAAATGGAGGTTATAAAAAAATTAGATGCTTTATATTATTTTTCACGTAGGCCCTTGTAAAAGACACAGACGAGTAAAACTTTTTAATTTTTATACCACAGGGTTTAGTAAAAAAACACGCGTTAGAGGAATGACAATTTCGCTTGACGAAAAACTTGAAATAAAAAAGACAACAAAGCTTTTTTGAAACCCTTACTTCAATTTTCATAAAGAGCAATTCTGTACCGTTAAACAACAACAACATCAGTTTTCTATTTTGAGCCTATATATATTTTTTTTTTAATTTCCATTGGTGGGATAGAAATGATCAATTAATGGGGGACACTTACTTAACAGCTCCTATTTAAAAAAATAAAGCAACTAAAAATCATTTAACTATTTTTTAGTTAGGATGCATATATTATTAAAAAGACTGCATCATTAGATTTTTTGTATCGTTTTTAGTTTCGTTGCTAAAATTCAGACAGTGTGGTAAGTAGGCCTGGGGACACGTCAGGGGAATGACATTTTGGTTGTTTAAATGGAGATAGCGGGTATGATATTTTTTTTAACTTTATTTTTTCCAGAGCGAATATTAGAACCCGTTTGTTTCAACCCATCCAATTAACAAACTTATAATAAAACTTTGTACCTCGGTTCAAAAATGAAGGAGACTGAAATATTAATATTTTGAAATATTGACCCACATATAGAATTTGTTTTGTTTACCAAGAGTGTATTTTAATGACCCTGAAATTTTTTAAATCTTGTCAAAATAAATGAGAAAGATTGAATAAAATAAATAAAAAAAAAAAAAATGTACCTACTACGCATGCTGTAGTTAAGAGCTAGCATTTATTATGTACCAGAAATTTTTTTAACTTTCAAAATTTAAAAATTTAAAAATAGAAAAGTACTTAATTACGAGTAGTATGTCTGGTTTCAAAAATAGTTGACACCTTAGCATTATTACATTTTAATCATCTTGATTTTTGACAATTTATTTCCGTTGACCTTTTTAGTGAAGGAGAAAACGTCGCCCGAGAATTGTTCTGTTGTAAACGCCAAAATGCACTTTTTTAAAGTGGGTATGCAGTAGTATGTTTTCGAAGGTCCTCTTTCTATTTCTGCAATCAGAATTTACCGTTGCTGAGATTATTAGTATGCAATTTGTCGTATATCCACAAAATAAGCATACCCTTAGTTTTGGGTTGTCGTAAGCGCCACTTTTTTTCATATACGACAAAAATTCCATGTTTTTTACCGCAATTTTTTCTTTAGTATTGTTTTGTCGCATATCCATAGGCTTAACACATACGACGGAAAATTTATAATAAAACCTTAAAATTGTTTTGTCGTACGTGCATGAAACTCTCATAGAATGTAAGACTGATCATATACACATACATATACAACACATATGGAAACAAAATATTCCGGTTTGGTTTGTAACACTAAAAATAATACAAATGCTCCCAATAGACTTTAAAGCATTTTCTGCCAGAGCAGGCCAATTAAATTTCTCTGCTATTCCATTCAGTAAAATTAAATTTCTGAAATATAATAATACCGATCTATTTACATTGTTTTACAAAATAAGTGGTAGAGAAATGGAATTTCGAAATGCCTCAATATTTAAGAAATCAACCAAATCTAATCTGAAAACTCCAAAAAATTTGTTCAGCCTATGCCTTCAAGTCACAAGCAACTCGAAGCCTATATCAAAAGAGAAAATTAATGATCTTAAAAGTCTCCTTATTTGTATGCCTAAGGCAGACCAAGCCTATTATGAAGCCTTATTCAAATCAAAAAAATTTGAACAAAATCATGAATTTAATTATGATTTTATTTTGCTAATTGTTTTCAAAATAAAATAAAATATACTTTTCCGTAGGTTTTGGTGTGCTGAATTCGAATCTGAAGTCAGAAAAATTTTATCGGGCTACGTTTTTGAGATATTCTTGTTATAAAATCGAAAAAAAAAACGCTTTTTGGCTGTTTTCAAAGTTGTATTATAACGTGAGGTAAATTTTTCCAGCAAAATTTTAATTGTTTCTGAAAGAACTAATTTTCTTCTTTTAAAATCAGTTTAAACCTTCCCAAAACCTCTTTTTTCTCGGAGAAATCTTCAGTTAATTGTAGGCCTTCCATTTATGACAAAAATACAATGTAAAGGAGAATGGGCAAATATTTATGGGAGCTGGTCCATTTCCCAATACAAATGTGTCATACATCGTTGAAAAGGTTATTGTGAGTAAATCATTTCATTATAGCAGTTGAGCTCTAAGCCATGGGGTTCACGAGATATTCATCTAATGTTGATTAGGAACAAAATGTCCAAATATGGAGTTGCATTATTGTTTTTTTCCGGTGCTTTGAAGCCGAATATCTCGTGAAACCCATGGCTTAGAGCTTAACAGCTATATAATTAAATTTTGTACCAGAATAACCTTTTCAACGATATATGAAACAGTCGTATTGAAAAATGGACCATTTCTCATAAATGTTTGTTACATTGTACTTATATCTTAAATGAAAGGCCTACAATTAACTGAAGATTTCTCAGAGATGAAAGGAGGCATCGGAAAGATTTAGACTGATTTTAAAAGAAGAAAATTAGTTCTTTCAGAAACCATTCAAAATTTTGTTGAAACAATTTACCTCACGTTACAATACAACTTTGAAAAAAGCAAAAAACGGGGTTTTCTCGGCAATTCTCGGGCGACGAAAAGTGTTATTTAATTTTTAAGGAATTATTGTAAAGAACGAAAAACAAAAATTTTAATCTTTACCAATGCATGTTGACTTTTGACCAATATGCTTGTATAGAGCGGTCTTTTTAGTAAATCGTAGTTGAATGAATTCTTTAAATTTTATAACATAGAAATTTGTTTGATTATAAAAAAGCTTCCTGCATATTTGTACTTGAAGTTTCACTTATTATGCTTCTAATTTAGATTACACAATAGTTGACCATGTTTAAGACCATACTAACCATAGCCTTATTCCAAAGATAAAAGATGTATACGAGAAACAATATATTCCTATAACTAAAGACATTTCATTGAAATCACTCACATAGCACTCAAAGTTTAAGGAAGCAGAGGTTATTTCATGTCAAAAACTTTGACGCTATTCTGCTTTTCTTATGAAATCTTAAAATGAGCCATGAAATACTATTGTCTGTAGTTCTGTAGAATCAACATTATTCATTCTCCGATTTCAAGGAAGTACATAATTCATTCACTTTCAGCGATAATAATTATCAAAAATAGCCAGTTAATCGGTTGAAATTTGCTTAAGTTTAAAATATAATTCCAAATTTGCTAGTCAATGGTGATAATGAAAAGAATTCAAATGTTAGAGATCATTTACTTGACATCCGCTTCGATTTTTGAAACAACTACAAATTTTAAAATATGTAGGGAAATAGAATGACAAAAACTCATAATCACATAAAAGGGCTCATTGACTTTGAACTTAGTAACTACTTGTTTGGCTTTGCCTGGGGTTTCTTATTCACATATAAGAATGTTTTGAATGTTTTTATTAGCCCATGAGAACTTTTCAACTCTTGGTGAGTAACTATAGAACAACTTTTTCCAATAATTCCATGAGATCAAAAAGTGTAGTACAAATGTAAATAAATGTGTGGTACAAACGCACGAACGCATGCAGCTGCTCCTTTCTCATCAAATCATCAGGAGATCCTATTTCCGTTATGTGAACGTTTAGTCAAAAATCTGAGACGCTGCTTTATTACAATTTATTATTGTATTATCACCAAATTAATTAACATTTTAATGAAAATTGACGCAAGACCTTTAAGAAACAACGTAGAAGCTCTCCTTCCGAAAGAAAACGAATATCCTATCACTTGATCATCAGTTAATACCTTCCCCGAACAAAAAAAACATTTGCGATATTTTCAATCAAATATCTCACAGTAATTAGCTAAAGTGTATCTGTCCTCATTTTCGCACATAATTTCCCATCTTTGAAGTCCCCGATTAATTAATTCCGATATTAACAGATGCCACCGTCTATCAGGGAGGAGATTAATATGCTATCAAAATTGTCAATAAATATAAAAAAAAACAACAGCCGTCATGTGATGTTCCTCTTGTTCCCTTAGGAACAGTAAGTGGGGCATATCTTTCATCAGTGTTGTGTGTTTCTGATGCTGATGCTCAATGCTCAGCCCATCACTTCCAGCTGTGATGTTTCACACGCTGCATGTGGCATAACACTATGCTAATCTTAAATACTGTATACAATGGTTGACATTTAAAACTTTACATTCATACATACAACAGTGCATCAAAGCATTCCTTTTATTCCGATTGTTATTCCACTTTGTTTGCTGCAAGTTTATCAATTTTAATTACACATAAACAATCTTAATCAAGTTGTATGGGTTGTTGTACAAATTAAAAACAAAACAAAACAAACACTGGAAGGATGCGATAGTCTGGAAGAAATCGTCTTGTAAAAGATGAAATTCATTTTACACTGACTGATTTCCAGATACAAATGGTAATCAAATTTAAAGTAAATATTTTGAGTAGTGAATAATAATAATTTTATAAATAGGTATAGGTATTCATACACACAAAAATCAATCCAAAATACAATCGCCGTACCATGGCCGAGGAATCAGGATGGATGTTATTTTTCTTATCCCCGAAAGCTATATAAATGTTCGTTTATATTTTGTCCATTTGGTAGTTACTACCAGTACTCTAAGAACGCTTTCTTACGCCAAGCTCCAAACAATATTATCATAAGATCATGTGCAAATAAACACTACTCAAAAAAAATTAAAGGAACACCATTTTTTGCAATTTTTGTTGGTGTTTTTTGAAGAGCTGTATCTTTGTGGTGGCTTAAAACAAAAAACATTCCAGCTTTAAGTTTTTTTTGTTTCGAGATTTGTTTGCAAACAAATTTTCTTGAAGTAAAGTTATAGCGGTATTGCTAGAAATGATAAGACACAAAAATATTTTCTTTTATTTTTTTTTTTGTAAGTCCTCATTTCTGTGGATAATTTTTTATTAGTCAATCAAATGTAATAGTCGGATACCTTGTTTATTCAGCCTCAATTTATTATTTTTTGTCGTACAATTTCTTACTTGCGATAAAGGTACTATAAGGCAAGTTTTGGATTCGTGAAAAAAAAATTGATATACCAATCAAACATCATATTACGATGATAGAGGACACCAAAAAAGTGGGTGGCACAATTCTGTCTGTCGGTCTGTTTATCTTTATATCTGTCTGTTTGTATGTGGATCTACAGCCTAAACCAATGATGCGATTTTCTTCAATTTTTGAATTTAAGGTTTTTTTGAAACTCTCCAGAGGGGACATTGAAATTTTTGTTTAGCTTTAAAAATAACGGTACTTGCCATACACCCGTTAAGGAAAAGCTAATTTATCTCAAAAACGGCTCCAGGGATTTTGATTAAAAAAATCAGTGTACTACTGTAGATATGGTGTACTTTCTGGTAAGAAAAAAAATTATCAAAAACGTTGATTAACGGTACCTGCCGTATAACGGTTTTTTATTTTCAGTTTTATCATCAACCGCTCATCCGATTTCAATAAAAAATTTTGCACAAAAGCTTTGTTTTTAACAATAATAAAAAAAAAATAAAACATTTTGGAAAAAATAAATTTTAGATTTTTAAAAAAAGATTCAAATTTTGTAATAATAGAATATGAAGAAAATTTGAAAATAAATTCTTCTGATTAAGTGGAGTGACTGAATATATAATTCAAGTTAAAAGTTCAAGTGAGCTCAACTCCATAATTGCGTTTCGCCAGGGTACGATGGTTGGACTCATCAGTTAGATGACTATCGTACCCTTCTAAGACGCAATTTTGTATCGATGTTTACCGACTAATTTAAAAATCACAGCATGGAGATACTGTGAATTTTTACTGGGAATTTGTTTAAATTCAGCTTGTAGGTCTAGAAGCATTTATAAACACTAAATAGCCGGAAAACAAAATTGCGGGTTTAGATACCTACTTTAGAATATTCTTAATAATCGTGATGTCATATTTTATCAAAATCTTGAGTTCAAATATTTTCACAAATGTAAAATTCGCCATGTATGTAAGTAGTGCCAAAAAGAGGTTTTCAGGCAAAAACTGCGAAAAATTATAAGAAATGGTAAAGTAGGAATGGGTATATATCTGTCAATTTTAAACAAAATAACTTTTTTTAAATGTCATATTAAGGCCTTGAGCCTCTTTTTTATTTTGTCTAATCATATTTTGAGCCTTTTCTTGCTGCGAGAAAAGTTATTAGAAATTTGTTGAAAAATTTAGAAATCTTATATTTTTCGATTTTTGTTCTGTTGGTTTTTGTTTTATTTATGTATATTAGGGTTGTCGTTATAATATGTTTTTTTTTTGTCAGTTTTTATATTTGGATGGGGCTAAACGGCTCTAAATGAAGGACAAAATATTTCCTAATTTTTTCAGTTTTTTTATTTTCATTCCATTAGTCACTGTAGGGGTAAATTAAATGTCCCCTTTTATTTTTTGCATACCAGGAAATTCGGGTAAGAAATGCCAAAAAGTTCAGAGCTTTTTTCTTCAAAATGTTCCCAAAACTGTTTATTACTTCTGGCTTTCCAAAATAGGGCTATAATTAAGAAGGGCTTAAATGTCAAAATTTTGTGCCTATTTGCCTTTCTTGCATAGTTTCTTCCGATTTTTGTTTGGTTCATGTAGTCCAGTCAACGAAGGAAAAATAAATACAATAAATCATGCTCTCTGGGTTATTATTTTATTTTATGTGGTAGGGGTGACACCTAGGTATAACATACTAAAAGTCCCCAGCCCAGGGCCGCGAGCTTTAGGCAGGAGGGGGGGTTAAAGGTCACCTTTTGTAACTTTTATATATTTTGAAAACTAAAGGATAGTTTACAGTTCCGGTACGAAAAAAAATCTAAATTTTCAAAACGATTTTCCACCTATTCTGTGCATCGAGTTTAATAATATTCAAGGCGAAAAACGTTTGCCTTGGCCTAGGCCATTACCCTTAATTAATAAACTTTAGGCCTTAAAATGGGAAATAATTATTCTTGGATGCGAAAACTATTTGCATGCCAATAATGCCTTGAGGAGAATATATTTTCTTTTTTTGAACTGTAAACCGACCATCCAAAAAAAAAAAATATTTTATTCACCACACTTTTTTTCGCATGCAAAACAATTGCCGGTCCATTGTTTTGCATGACATTCCATGACAGCAATGGTTTTTTTTTGCATGAAACTGTAAACCAATCGTGCAAACAATTATGTAATTTTGCATTTCACCTCAATTATTTTTGACACACGAGAATATTTGCATACATTTTTTTTTGCGCACGGGAACTGTAAACTAGGCTTAAGCGTTTAAGCGAAAAAGTGTACACTACAAAATGAAAGAATAATACATTACCTACACAAAAAGTTTTCTTCATATTTTCGGTAGGAGCAAGGCTAAGAAAGATACGAGCAGTAGAAAATTAAAATAATTGAAAAACAATGTTATCGTCTTACAACATCAATGGTTTTTGATCAATTTACTCAGAAATATCGGAAAAAGTAAGTATATATTGATTCATGGTCATTCCAGGGACGTTATGAGAGCAAGTTATGGTGTAAAGAGGTGGTTGTGTTTAATATGTCCTTATTTAATTTTTTTGATAAAGTGTTTATTTTCATATAAGAAACACTGTTCCTTCAAAGGCAAGAAGTACACAGATTTTTTCCAAATTATTGGCCAGTACTTTATGAAATAATTTTTGGGCATATTCTAAGAAATAAACTATATAAAAGGGGAAGTGTATTTCCCCCTCTATTCTATAGGGATGGACAAATTCTCAAAACATTGAATTAAAGGCTAGAAATAGCTATTTAAATACAACGGAAATGCTAACAATACTGTGTTATACCTTTATTAGAAGCTTAATACAAATTCTTTTATCATGTAGGAAATCAAGTTGACAATTTTTGAAAAATTTGTTTTGTTTAAAAAAAAAAAAAAAATATTTTGTTACTTGATTTTTCATTTTTTATTTTACACTATAAAGTAGTAAATTGTCTTTTATAATTTAATTTTGTATTAGCTTTTAGTCGAATGCTGGAAACCAGATGGTTTTAGGGGCTTTAGTTTTTGAGAAAATTGAAAATTATGAAAACTATTTTTAGCCTTTAATTCAATGTTATGGGAATTTGTCCGTCCTTATAGAAAAGAGGGGGAAATAAACGTCTCCTTTTACATAATTTATTTCTTAGAATATGTCCAAAAATTATTTCATAAAGTTTTGGGCAATAACTTGCAAAAAATCTGTGTACTTCTTACCTTTGAAGAAACAGTGTTTCTCATATGAAAATAAACACTTTATCAAGAAAATTAAATAAGGACATATTAAACACAACCACCTCTTTACACCATAACTTGCTCTCATAACGTCCCTGGAATGACCATGAATCAATATACATATACCTACTTACTTTTTCCGATATTTCTGATCTGAGTAAATTGATCAAAAACCATTGATGTTGTAAGACAATAACATTGTTTTTCAATTTTTTGAATTTTCTACTGCTCGTATCTTTCTTAATCTTGTTCCTACCGAAAATATGAAGAAAACTTTTTTGTAGGAAATTTATTATTCTTTCATTTTGTAGTGTACAATCTTTCGCTTAAACGCTTAGTTTTCAAAATATATAAAAGTTACAAAAGGGGACCTTTAACCCCCCCCCCCCCCCCCCCCTCCTACCTAAAGCTCGCAGCCGTGGGCTGGGGACTTTAAGTATGTTATACCTGGGGGTCACCACATAAAATAATAACCCAGAGAGCATGATTTATTGCATTTATTTTATAATTTTGAGTCTTCGTTGACTGGACTAATGCACCTTTTTGTTTAATGTCTCTTTGGTTTCTGTTTTTAGTTAATTCTTTAATTTATTATTTTTTTTTTTGCTTCTATTACGTGTGAAAGTATATTTAAGACGGGTGATTCCTTCCATGACCACATAGAAAATTCACTTAAGAAACAGAAAAAAAATTAAGAACTGTGTTTAAGGAATCAATTCAGGAAAAGTCGAATTAAATGAAATGAAAGTTGAAGATTTTTGAAATCATCTTCAGATTCTTTATCTATAAAATTTAAGAAAGAGGTACTCAGAGAATTTTGATGAGACCAGCGCTGCGCAGTAGATGGGCAACTACATATACCATTCCATTAGTCTGATTCTCTTTTCCTACCCTCCTACGGCGATCGTTAGCAACTGATTGACTTAAACACCCTTTCTAAACTTCGTGTGTCGTGCATTTGCAGACATAATGTACTCTTCGTCCACCAAATAATCACATCAGAAGACATAGATTTTACGAATCTTCTTGAATTGATTTTTTTTAACAACAATTCCACATAGGACTTAAAAATTCAATCCAAAATAATGCACTTTAAGCTAGATATGGGGAGCAGATTTGATTGTAATATCGTAAAACTTTATTTAAAATCTTTATTACCTATTTAAAACTGAAATATTTCGGAAATACAAGAATTATTTTGTTGTTGAGGTTGGTAACGTACTACTTTAGAGTAACTAAAATGATCGTATAAATGGGATTATGAAAGTGGATTTCAGTGTCAATTTTAATATGCACTAACGAAAACTGACAGCCGATCTATTCAGATTCCTGAAGTAAGAACTTTGTGAAGAAACTGACTGTTAGTTTGTTTGAGCGACTAGTTTGTTTTAACATACATTCATAGGTTTTCAATAGCGCTTATAGAAATATGTAATAGAATTCTTAAAGAAAAACTGTAAAAGATAATTCCACTAAGAATTCAGTTAAAAAAAACCTTAAGATGGGGATTTATGAACCACTTAATATGAGCCTGTCAGTTCCAAAAGCACTTAACGTTGCCGTAAAAGAAAATATTCATGAAATTTCATCATTTGCAAAAGCCAAAGATTTGTTGATAAAGAGTATTTTTTTGTTTTTTAGATGGATACATTGCAATATGACATTTCTAACAAAATTTGTGCATTAATTATTTGCCTACAATTTTGAATTCGGTTTTTTACGAATTTAAGACCAACCCACAGTACACATATTAAAGGTAATAGCCGCATTTTATTATCGCTCATAATCCATATGGTTCACCTCTTAAAAATAAAACGATGCGGGTTAGTGCAAAAACAGTGCTGTATATCAGTCTCTTTTTTACTTGCGATTAAAGGTACTATAAGGCAAGTTTTGGATTCGTGCAAGAAAAAAATTTGAGATAACAATCAAACATGATATTACGATGATAGAGAACACCAAAAAAGTGGGTGGCACAATAATTCTGTCTGTCTGTCTGTCTGTTCGTCTACAGCCTAAACGGCTCGATCGATTTTCTTCAAACTTGGTACATAGTGGTTTTTGGTGATTATGCCAACAAATTTTTTTCATTTTTTTTTAATCAAAAATAACGGTACCTGCCATACAATTTTTTTTAGCAATTTTACATAATCGTATTTTTCTCAAAAACGGCTCGACAACTTTTCTTTAAAAAAATTCAATAAATTTATTTTAGTAAAGGCTTTCTTTGGCTGGAAAACCATTTTTCAAAAATGGTTAATAATGGTACCTCCCAAAGAACCATTTTTTTTATTTTTGATTTTCTTCAAAACGGTACGACCGATTTCAATTATTTTTTTTATACAGAAGCTTCTAAAAAATATGAACAGTTTTGTGTACCAAAATTTTTGAAAAAATATTTTTTGGGTTTTTTAAAAAATGTTTCAAAATTTTTTTTGGAAAATCAAATATTTCGAAAACAACATTATCGATTTTTTTGAAACTCGATAGTGAAGACTTTTTTAGTACTCTCTAAAATATTTTTAGAAAAAAATTTACATTTATGTAAAAATAACGGTACCTTCCATACAAAAGTTAAAAAACCGCAAAGGAAAAAAGTTTCAAATTTTTTTTTTTAAATATCTCAAAAACGGGTTGACAATTTTTTTCCAATTTTTGTTTTTATATACACATAAATATAAACTTTAGATTTGCATACCAAAATTTGTTTTTAAAAATGTTTTAAGAATTTTATATATAAAAAATTAAGTTTTTTTAAAAACCGCTCCAACGATTTTAAAATTTTTCTTCCCATACAATTATATTTAATCAAGAATTAAGATGGCATTCTTTTTTTCCACATCAAACTGTCAAAAGAGTTCTTTTATCCAATTTAAATGGCGTATTTCATGCTTCTCTACTTATTTCTCTCATAATTTCCATGTTTTATATAAAATTTTCTTAAGCCCACAGTGCCTTGAACATAAGAGCAAGTACGTGCGACCCAGTCTTGCATTTTATTTTATTATGTTTATTTTGTTTTATGTAAGCACTTGTTTCTTTTCCTCTCTATTCCTGACAATGCTGACACATCGCTGACATCATTCACAATGGTAAATAGCCCTCTGCCGGTCAGAGTGAAAACCTCTATCTGGGTTATTGAAATTGACCTCGATAGAAACCTATTCCGATTCCGTGATATGTGATCAGAGGAGCTTATCTAGGGAGGGGTGAAAACTAACTTCGGCTAACACGATTACCTTCGAAGTTGCATTCATATTTTTTTTTTTTAATACAATGTTAATCGCAAAGGCCCCAGTTGTGGACTGCAAGACTTTGATTTTTTGAATAACCTTTAATGAAGCTTTCGACGCCTATTATTCTTTTTTTGCTATCGCTCAAACCCAAAATCTGCTGTGGGCTCTCGGTCGATATTTATTAACAAATACAATTGTTTCAGGCTTTTTAGTGTTTATTAACATTATTTTATCATGCAAACAACATTCCTTCCTGGTTTTTAGTGTTATTTAAATTATCTTTTTGTGTTTGTTTTCTTCATTGTTGTTGTAATACAGCGGACGGGGTCACGGCTGCCATCTTGAATTTCTTCTGACAGCTCTCATTAAGGACAGACAACATGCGCAAGATAATAGCCGCGTTTTATTATCGCTCATAACCCATTGACGATTAGAAAAGTCAAAATGCGATACCTGGTGGCGAATAAAACAACTGGATAACTACATTATGAAGAAGTTTTACTTTATTATTTAAGTAAAAATATAGTTTTTATATTTATTAGAATAGTTTTTCTTCTTTTAATAAATAATTTCGGAAAAAACACTTCACAAATCACATACGATTTACAACAAATTTTGACATCTTATGTAGTTATTCTGTTGCATTTTTTGCCCGGTAGAGTACTGCCTCCAGTCGTCAATATGGTTCACCTCGTGAAAATAAAACGATGTGGGTTAGTGCAAAAGCAGTGCTGTATATCAGTCTCTTTTTTTCTTATGTTTATTTATTTTTCATGTATAAGCACTTGTCTCTCTTCCTCTCTATTCCTAATACTGCTGACAAATCGCTGACATCCATTCACAATGGTAAGTAGCCCTCTGCCGGTCAGAGTGAAAACCTCTATCTGGGTTATTGAAATTAACCTCGATGGAAACCTAGATCCCATGTTGTTTTTGTAAAGCATGTTAAACGATAACCTCGACCCAGACCCAGAGATAATAAAACGCAGCTAATACCTTAGATATGTGTACTGTGAGACCAACCATGTTCCTAATATGTTATATTGCATTACATCAACCGGTATAAGATGACTGTCAATGTGCCAATAAATACAAGCTAGCTAATAGATTATTTTAATCGGATTGAAAAGATAATACCTATACGACTGAAAAGCCGGTGTCTTCAATTAATTGAGATAAGCCAAGCTTCTGAATTTGAATATACGAGGGTAAAGTACACCCTACATTATGTACCTCTTCTACACTTATACATACAAAAATATGCATAAATACATACTAAGCATACAAAATATAAAAACATAGGAAATTGTATATTTTTTTGCAAACAATTACAGAAATATTGATAACAGGCTAATTGACCTTTCAAGCTCGTTATCAAAATAAAAAGT
>OY992531.1:75692180-75778396 GCA_963921185.1 Dasysyrphus tricinctus
TGTGACGCAAGCTTGTGGCACCTCCTTGAAAATGCAAAAAAAAATCGCCATTTTGAAATACTCGAGCGCATCAAATTTTGATATTCATGGTTAAACTCGATGTCCTACATGTGCTGAACCTTAATCTGACGATTATCTGGAGGGGTTTTCTTAATCTGACGATTTGAAAAGAAGAAACATTTTTATTCAGGATTTTTTCAATCACTGAGGAGAGTATAATAACTTCGGCGCCCAAAATTGAAAACGGTATTTTTTAAGAAGGTTCAAATATACACAAGCATTTCTTACTATAGGAGGGGGGATCTATGTCAACCCCATTAGGAGGTAGAGGCAATTTTCGAGAAAAACGACTTAAGTGGAAAAAAAATATTAAAAATCAGCGACAATACTTAAAAATCAAAACAATAACGGTTTTAAAAGCCAGAAATCTGTTCTTTTATCTCACATTTAAATTAAATTATTTTTGTCAATAGTTTTCAAAATATTCGCATACAAGCTCAAAATTTTGGTAAAAAAACGCAAACAAAATGTTGGGATCAAATTTTCTAGAAATTGTGAAGTGAAAACTAAATTTTCTTTTTGTGGTTAATGCTCATATTAATTTAAAATCGAACACAAAAAACCGGAAGCTTCTATGTCTTCTAGTTTTTGAGAAAATTGCAAGTTACTGATACTCCTTTTTTGAGATATTTTTTATTTGCTTGCACTGCCGCCATTACGGCTGCGTTTTAAAAGTAAGATATGTATGCAACCGCGAACCGCCCTGCCTGGGCTCACTATAGGATTTGGGGTATGTGCGAGGTTCGATGTTTGCCAAATTTCGTTGGCATTTAAAGAACTTTGAATGTATTCTCTGTTTCCAATGTCAATAGCTACTAATGGGAACAGCTGCATAATGATATAATATTATAATCTCATAAAAATGTAGTATCAGTAATTTACAATTTTCTTTAAAACTAGAAGACATAAAAGCTTCCGGCTTTTTGTGTTCGATTCAAAATTAATACGAGCAATGACCACACAAAAGGAAAATTTAGTTTTTATTCCACAATTTTGAGAAAAATGAATCCAAACATTTTTTTTTTACGTTTTTTTATACAAATTTTGAGTTTAAATGCAAATATTTTGAAAATTATTAACACAAATAATTCAATTTAAATGTGAGATAAAAGAACAGATTTCCGGCTTTAAATACCCTTATTGTTTTGCATTTTAAAAATTGTCGTTGATTTTTAATATTTATTTTTCGTTTTCGTTTTTTTTCGAAAATCACCTCTCCCTCCTAAACGGGACGAGGAAAACGGCAGATTATACTTTTCCCGTTATCCTAGAATTATTTGCTTCACAATAACAAAAAATCAGTCGCGGTCGAGAATGTCCAGGTGACAATTTTTTTTTGCAAGTTTGTAGCCCTCCCACTACCTTAGGTCACACTCAAATCGTCAGATTATTGAAATACACACTTTTCAGCATGTAATTAACCTACCCTATCTTAATCTGACGCGCTCGAGTATTTCGAGCTATCGATTTTTGTTTACTAATCTGACAACCTGCCCTAGGCGCCCGGCCCTACATAGAGGACTGATATATGGTGGAGGTACTCAGCAGGGTGCAAGGTACCCCCCTTTATAATTATCTGACGCGCTCGAGTAAATCCCAAAATCCCTTAGTGGGCTCCCCTACTACAAGACAAAATGGAGATTTAGTGTTAGGAGATTTTGGGTAGGATTTATGGTCATTTGCATGATTTAGACATAAGACTTTAATTTGCTTATGACATTTACTTAAAGTGTCTTGTCCTGAAAATAAATTAATATAAAACTGGCAGACATTAAAACTGATTTTAGTTGAAATTTTATGAAAATATCTTTCGTTTTTTCTAGGGCCAATTTTTCAATCATCAGTTTTCTGCCAGAAGAATAAATTGGAAAAAATCTGTGCTACATCTTAATCTTAGGAATAATTAATGAAGTTTAACTGACTACTGAAAAATTGGCCCTTAAAGTTTTGATTTGAATTCTTGTATCTTTCTACATATAATAATAATAATAATAATAATAATAATATAATCTTTCTACATACATGTTGTAAGTTTTCATTTTGGAGATATTTCGCTTATTGAATAAAATGCATGAACAAACAGCATGACTTGTGTTTAAAATATTTTTATTTTTTTTTTCTCATAAACCCATGACTCACATTTTCAGCCATACACTACACTCTTAACAAAGAACGATTTGTACTCACTTTTTATTTAAATCTTAATCACATTCCTATTAATACTAATTCAATCAAAACATCCACCTCTTCGTTTTCATAAAACAAAATTCTTCAACCATCGCATTTTGGGGTAAAATGAAAACAATTTTGGATCAAAATACTAAAACAAACATGTGCTTATTTAATATATTGTACATAACAATTCAAACATAATTTTGAAAATTTACTAATTAAAAACTATATAACTTTTAAAATAAATTAAAATAACATATTAAAAACAATAAAAATAAAAAATTGTGTAAAAATAAATCTGTGCATTATACGAAATGAAGAATGTCAATGTTCTTCTTTCGATTACATAATCTTCAGCGTGCTGAGGATAATAAACGCAAGAAACGAGTAGAACGGCAACGCCAACAACAGCGCCAACGGAGAGGTGCCAAAGTGTTTCGTTGCGTTGGCGATTCAACAGGACATCTTACATTGGCGCCATCACGCCTCTTCGAAAGGACTTCCGATGAGTCCATCGGATAGTTTGGATGAAATAGCACTTCAGATACCAAGGTAAGAAAAGTATTACAAATACATATTATAAATTTTAAAGGTCCACAGGGCGTTGTCGAGTAGGATGGGGGAATAGTCCCTGGCTTGGTTCTGATTATTTGTGAGTTTTGTGTGTTACTGAAGCTGTTCAAGACCATATCAGAGCTATTCAAAATCTCTTCATTGAAGTAATTGGGACATGTTTTTCTCAATCAATCTTATTCGTTTATCATATAAGAGTTATGAATTTTGATGGTCTACTAGGTACTGGAGAAAAAAGTCCCCAATGGAAAATAATTTTGGTGTGAGGATTAAAAATGTTTGGCGTGAAAATTTGAAATTTTAAAATTTAAATTGAACATTCTTAAAAAAGAAAATTCCCCAACACTGCGCAAAAATATTATTACCTTTATATTGTTCTGACCACACTGGCATAGTGTAGTCCAGCGCGTGTATGTGTATTGTGTAAGCTCAAACACAGGTCAAACCAAGAACAAGTTGCAAGGATTTGCTCAATTTATTCGGCAAGTGCAAGTGATTACAATTTAAGGAAGATCAGCTAAAGCCTCTTATGCTTAGGAATATTGTTCTATCAGTATCCGAATCATGTTGATAAGCCTGACAGACGGAGAGATATTTTGAACCTTTTATTAATTTGTAGGTATTTGAAGATATTATAAACCATTCAAATTTAAAGTATCAAATATATTAATGCATACCTAAAATAGTTTTGACTTTTATGTGACATAATTATGTTGACCTTAAATATTTATGATTAGTTTCCTTTAGCTAAAAATTATAAAAAAATTCCGTGAAAATTCAAAATAATTTTCTGACCTCTCTTCCCTATAACTATTCAATCCAAATCTGATTCGATGTTCACTGTTAACGTCATATTCACCATTATGCAAATTGCATCCATACATTGATATCATGATACATTTTATATTGAATTATATAAAACGCTGCTATCACCACATCTAACCTATGTAACAGTTATTCACATAAATCGATGAGCCGTTGAGGTAATCCTACATGTCATTCTAAGCCAAAATTCCTTCCAGCTAGTATGTCCAAATATTATGATTTACAACACGTGTGTGTCAGCTCCCTGTCGACAAAATTTAAGTACGTTGCATAATGTTCACATAGCAACATTTAAGCAATCATTCATCCAGCAAAGTGAAATGACCAACATTTTAATTATAAAATCAAATGACATATCTAACCTACACACAAATGAATATTTCAGTTAATATTTATTTCGAACAACAAAATTGCATTAGAGGTTTAATTTTGAATGGATGGACTCTTTTTTTATGTTTATGTTGTTGTTGATTGAAATATTAATGTGAAGTGCATTGACTGAATATGCAGAAAGTTATATACAAATTAACCATAAACATCACATACATTGACAGATAAAAAAAAATAGTGTTCACAATGGCTAACTTTGACACTTAATGTAAGTCCATTTGCATAATGAAATTTTAATGAAAATATTAATTTTCTGTGGTTATTATTCAATGTGTTGATAGAGTGAAAATTTGTTTGAGTACTTTTATTAATTTTTTATTAGAAATTTATTATTCAATTAAAAATTGAAGAAGTAGAGTTTGATTGAAAACAAAAAACGATTTGGACAGATGTACATTATTAGCCAAGCTCTCTAGAAAGAAATCTCGTTGATACATAGATGATTTATTTAAAAAAAAACTAAATATTTTTGTTATTTTACGAAAAACTCATATATGAGTTGTTATAGTTATAGTTTATAGCCCATACTTTAAAGAAATAAAATCTCAAACAATTCTTGCAAATTCGAAATAAATCTGCGATTTTTTCATTGGAAAATACAATGAAATTTGTTTGGGGATTTTTCAGACCAATTTTTAAACAAACATTTGTAATGATTTCTAAAAGTACTAATTTTTTTCTTCTAAACCCAATTTAAATCTTTCCAAAATTCATCGAGATATATGTAGTTCTATTTTAGTTTTCATCTTTTTTTCAATATTTTTGAGATAATGTTACAACTCCAAGTACATTTTTTCAAAGTTTGCAACGATTCCTAAATATATTAATTTTTTTCGAATAATTTTAAAAATGAGCAACAACCACCTATGTGTGCTACCACCAAGTTGATACGCTACACTAGTGCCACCTCGATCTTCAGAGTTCAGACCCCTTTTGCGGAGTGAAAGCTCTTTGTCTTCATCTGGGAGAGAACCATATGCCAAGCATTTCAGAAGCCGGTGCACTACACAGCGGCGGACTTAGAACCAGTGGTAACGAATCTGAAACGAGTTCCACTTAACAATGTGTTGTGAAATTATTAACGCGAAATCTAACTTTAAGTTGGCGGAACTACAATCCGCGAATTCAAAGGATTTGTTTAATCCAAATCGTAATAATTAATTAACAAATAAAATAAACAAACCAATCACGAAATCTGCGTGCGCCGCGACAAGAACGAAACGAGATAAATGACGAACTGGTAAGCGATGGGCGCTTTTAATAGATAACTTTCACAACTGACAACACATAAAGTGCTGCCACCCAGTAGCTCAGCAATGGGGTGGGTTCAGTGATTAAAATTATTTTATTAATCGAATTCGATTAATAAAATGAATAAAAAAAAGAAATCAAATGCTAAGTATAAGTACAGGGTGTACTTGTACTTAAAGTGGGCGCCAGGAATTTTTTTATAAATAGAAAGAAAAATTAGAAAATTCTAAAACTATTTTTTTTTTGTTGAATCTCACGCAAAGAAAAGAGAACAAAACCAAATATAAGAATTAAAAGTAAAACACAAGTTTTTATATACCCAGATGGGGATTTTAATAGATTTTATTTGGGAAACCTTTGAGCCGGAGCCAAGGGATTAAAACCCAAAAATTTTTTCAATTTATAGGTAGGTTAAGAGTACAGAATTTAAAGGGCTTACGGTGAAACTTAAAGCCGAAATACAAAGAAAGAAAATGCAATGAAAATTGGGCCGTTAACAAGAAAATACCGTGTCCCACAAAATTGGGATAAAATCCGAATCAAACAAACAAAATCAAAAGCTATCGAAATTGACAAAAAAAATGAAATTATAACCACCAAACACTCTACTTATCTTTTTTTTTTGGATGTCTGCGGACCTCCTATCCGCCCTTTTCCTCTATCACCTCGATTAAATTTCCTCCTCAAAATTATTTCGCACCTCGAAACACTTATTTTACGTTTCCTCCAATTTCTTCCGCAATAAAAAAAATTTACTTTTCCTCAATTTTCTTTCTTTTTGAATTTTTCTCGACTTTTACCAAAATAAACTTGTCGCTTAAATCGTTCTCAAAAGAGTGCGCTTTCCATGCTAATCCTATTGTCTACCTCGGCCATTCCAGTCTCTCACACATTCATACAACCAGCCCATCGTTTTCGAGATCTTCAGTCACGGGATCACGGCTTCCTGGAAAGCAATGTGCTCTCCTCGAAAACCTCCGTTCCTCCGTTGTCGAATCTCATCGAAACTTTACTCACACACACACATTCAATGATTCAGAAAGTTGTTGGATGTCTTTCCAAAACTTGCCGAATCCAAATGGCCGAGTTCAGAACCTTTTCAACTAAACTATTTGAGAAAATTTAAAAGAACCAAAATCGAGAAAAAGTTTCTCCTATAGGCATTCTCCTAGTTACTCTAAAATTATTGCGAGTGATTCGAAGCGCGAAGCAATCTCTACAAAACTAACACTTCGAGGTGAGAGAGGAACACATTCTTCTTAATCCTAAGATCTACTCATTTCTTTTCTTTCCGTGTGTCAATTCCGACAGATCTACTATTTAAAATATTAAATTTTAAGAATATAAAAACACGTTAACAACATAACAACCCATTTACTAACAAAATCATAAGCTACGTTAAGTTACGTTACGTTAAGTTTAGTTACTGATGATTTGATGATTTGTTTGTTTAGAGTTTAGATTAGATATAAGTAAGAGTCCGCCTGACTCGATTACTTCTTCAGCTCATCCGCTGGCTCCTTCGACAAGAGACCGCCCGTCTTCTTGCTGATTATGGTTCGTGGATTTTGGAACCAACTTTTCCACTCAAATGAGAAATTGTTCGCAACCTATTTTTGTTACTTTTCCAAAATACTTTAAGAGTAGGTCTCGCTGGCTGATGGACGCCAGGTATCCACTAATTCTGCAAGCATTTTGGAGCCACAACGGAAAAGGAAAGGCTAAAAATGGTTAAGGAGAAAGAGTAGGCAAGTGAAACTTGCTGTGGTAAATTTTATCGCAACAAATCAAGCTTAAAAATTCAAAGGCTGTCCAAATTTCTGAATCTCTTAAATTTATTTGCCCGAATTCCAAAATGATACTGTTGTCTGTTAGCTCTGTAAATATCAAGGTAACCATTGGAACAACAGCACGCAGTTCTTTTCCGCTCCATAAAGCAATATTTTCGGTTGAAGACCTGAGAAAACGAATTGAATGTCTTCCATGGCCTTTAGACCGATGAATAAGTTCAATGTAAAATTTATCCTGACATTCTCATATGGATCTCCGTTCTTCCTTTTCCGACGTCAATCCAGTATCTTGAGCCTTTTTGCCTGGTATAATTTTCTTCTTAAAAATTATAAAGTGAACATTTTGAAAAAAAAAAATTTACAGATTTCACTCCTTGAGTAACGATGGGGACATTGAAAATGACTTGCTAATGCTAGATAAATCCTTAATCTTTATAATTTATACAATCTTTTTTCTCTTTTAAATTTTATCTTTACCAATTTATACATACATATCATTCATCTTTTTTATGAAGACCAATCCAAACATTATATTGAACTAAGAAAACTAAAAATTTGTTAAACAAACTTTATTCGCACTTCCATCTTTACTTGCGCTTAGTTACACCAAATTGTTTTTTTTTTCTTCAGCCTTTGTATATAAAATCTATAGTACTATCATGGGTGACGAACGACTGGCACGAACCAAGTGACGGCTTATGAAATTACTGGTGCTGAGCCTAACTAAGTGTGTACAGCTGAATTGTAAACTTAAGAATATGGCAAATGAAGAATAAAGTGTAATAATAAAATAATGAGAGAGCTGTACACTTTTTTATAAGAGTTGGAGGGAGGCAAGAAATCAAGCAATTTTGTTTTTTTCAAAGGTATTGGTTTTTTCAATGAATAATATGCTGAGAGTTGGGTGCGTATGCGTATTTGGCTCCGATGTGAGCTGAAATGAAAGTATGATTGTTTTTCTTTCTATCGTTGGGAAAGAAAAAATTGTATTTGGAAACAAACAACAAAATATATGCTTGCAAGTTATATTGTAAGATTGTATTTGTAACCATGGTTACTTTAAAACTTTTTATTTGTTTATTTTACTTTTGTGTTTTCTTTCGTGTTTTGTTTTTATCAGATTTCAGTCGTAAAAATACTTTGGTGGGAGAAGGTTGCTGCTGTTAGGTGTAATTTTCGTTTTCATTTAGTGTGTATATTTTTGGGTTGTTTTGTTTACTTTCGTTTTTTGTTATTTTTGTTGGTTGTTGTTGGAATATGGTAAGCACGTAGGTGGTTGTCATTGACGGCTGCTGTTGCTCATGCTCGGCTGCTGCTGCTGCTGCTCAGCATCAGAGAATATGAAATAAAGAAGCCAATCCTTCGTACGTTTCACCCCCCAAAACCCATTTGTTTACATTGTTGTATTTGTAATTTAATTTCGTGTCGAAGAAATAGATGTGAATTGCAACAACAACAAGACCTGTGCTGAATGATGTGCTGAGTGACTAGTTGATTCTATGTGTGCGTTTTGCACTGCTTTTCACTCATACTTCGCAAATCTAATACATCAGCTGTTCGCTTCCAGCTTGTAGGCAAATCGAATTGACAGCTGAGGATTGACTTCTTTATTTCATATTCTCTGCTCAGCATACGATCGGAATATTTTTGTGCTGGGGTGGGTAAAAAAACGAATTTTTGTTTGGGGTGGTTGGTTGCAGGGTTGTCAGATTGGGCTATTTATCATAAATTGAGCTAGATATCTTTTTCCTTGCGACAAGAATATGAAAAAAGTAGCCCAATTTCATATTATTTCTATAACTTTTAAGAAAATTCGTTACATAATTTCAACGATATATTTTAGTTCGTCCAGATTTTAAGGATTTGTCCCTGGAAATTATTCCAAAAAACAAAAAAAAAACGTGGAATGTATAAGTAATCCTATATTTTTAAGATGAGATTGGGCTCGTTTTTGGGCTAGATTTTGGGTAGCGATTTGGGCTACAAGAATTCTGAAATTGGGCTACACAAGTGCTTCTTGAGCTGGCAACCCTGGTTGGTTGCTTTAGGTCTGTTTTCGTTTGGATGTTCTTAGCATTGCTTTAGCAGCACTTTTCCTGTTTGACACAGTTGGAATGAAAAAGGAGTGCAAAATAACAGCCCTGAACAATCAGTGAAATCTTAAACATCTATCGATAATTAAACAATACCTATAAGGGGAGATTACGATAACTCGGGCGACAAAGTTTATTGACATATTTGTATAGAACAGTTATTTACAAGCATTTTTTACTATGAAAGAGGGGGGTCTATCTCACCCCATTTGGACGGGAGGTGCAATTTTCTAAAAAAAACACTTAAGATGAAAAAAAAATATTTAGAAATAATGGTAATACTTACAATTAAGAATTACACATTTTTTTAAAGCTAAAAGTCTGTTCTATCATCTTGATTTTAAATCAAGTGATTTCCATGAAAACTAATTTGAAACTAAAAATTTTAGAACAAAAAATGACAAAAAACAAGCTTATACTGTCTTTATTCCAAATTTTGAGACTAAATACTAGTTTGTTTTAGATTTTATATACAAAGCTTCAGCTTTAAAAATAATTAAGGAAGGATAATTTTTAAGCCGTTAATCCAACAAAAATCGGAGCTCTTAATTGCTTAATACATACATTTAATTTTCCCTCCGTTTTATCTTCAACCAAATTTTGATTCTTCCCTAAGCGCAAAATGATGTTAGCATATGTATAACTACTTTTTTTTCCTATTTCGTCCTGTATTCGTTTTTCGTTTTCCAAAATCACGTTTTTTGTAACAATAAATAAAATTATATTTTCCAAAAAACAAATATTTAATGTTGGTAGTTGTTACCTCTCCCCAAAATTTGTCTTCTCTTATTCCCACTGTAGTTTTTTTTATTTTGTTTCATTTTCAAATATACAAAAGAGGTGTTTTCTTTTTGTTATTTTATTGACCCACATAAGTTATTTTCCCGCTTGTCTTCTAATCTTATATTTTTCATTTACTTCGTGCGGTACCTTACTTTTTTCTTTTTGATTTAGCTTTGTGGTAGCACCAAACAAAAATTAAAAATTTCTACACCTATTGCTTGTTTATTTCGGTCTGTATTTGAATAGATTTTTCCTAACTCGTGTAACTGTTTAATTGTGGTAGGCAACGCTAACTTATATTTGATTTTCCCTCAAATATATGCCTACAAACGAATTTTCAACGCTGCTGTTTGGTACGTGTCAGAAAAATTCTATTTTTCTTATGCCCTTTGTAGACACACTAGTAACTTCCAATTTGTGGTGCCCCGGAAGCTAGAGGTCCAATGTTATTTTTTTGTATTCAACAATTTTTGGTATAGTTTTTGTATTTTTTTTTTTTTTGCATTAAAAAAAAACAGTTTGTTGAATTATTATACAAAACCTACCGATTGTCAATTATAATCTAGTACATACATATATGTAGTACCTCGTGGCTTGATGGTTAGTGCGTAGGACTGTCATGCCGAAGGTGTGGGTTCGATTCCCAGCCGTGCCACCTAAAAACAGAAATGTTTTATTCGAGGTACTGCCTCTTGCGAGGAACTGACAAATCCTCCAAGAGTATACTTGTCATGAAAAAGTGCTTCTCATTAAGCCGTTCGGACTCGGCAAAAAACTGTAGGTCCCCTCCATTCCTGCCAACAAACACGCACACAGGAATGGTTGTGAGTTGTAAGTCACTAGGCCCTGGTTCTCCACGAGCTGTTGCGCCACCCAATTTATTTATTTATTTATTTTACATACATATATAGAAGCCCGAAACCAATATGATTATTTGTTCCTAACATATTCGAGACTAAAAACAATTCAACATTTTTTGGTAAGGTTTTTTGTAGTTTTTTTGCTTAAAAAACTGGTTATGGGATATTTTTACAAATCCTTATTTATAGAAAAAAAAAATACCCAAAAGCTAATATCATTGTTTGTTCTCAAGATATTTGGGACGAACAAAAATTTTCTACAATTTTGTTAAGTTTCTTGTAGTTTTTTCGATAAAAATAATTATTTGTTGAATATTTTTACAAATTTTATCAATCATTTATTATAAACTCATTTAAAGAATAAAATTAGCCTGAAGTCAATATCATTGTTTGTTCTCAAAATATTTGAGATGAAAAAATATTTTCCACAATTTTTGGTGAAGTACCTATCTTGTAGTTCTTTTTCACTTAAAAAAAAACTTTTTGTTGAATTTTTTTATAAATCCTATCAATTATCAATTCTAAGCTAGTGTGTGGACTTAAATTAACCCGATGTCATGTCATTATCTGTTCTCAAGATTTTTGAGGCAAAAACCAATTTTTTAATAATTAGTGTGTAGAATTGCTTGCAGTTTTTCGCTTAAAAAAAACTATTAATTCAATATTTTTTAAAATTTTATCAATTTGTATCTATAAACTAGCGTATAAAATAAAATAACCTCGAAGCCAATATCATTGTTTGTTGTCAAGATATTCGAGCCAAACAACTTTTTTCAACAATTTTCATCTACATTTTTTTATTAAAAAAAAAACTATAAGTTGATATACTTCTATATTTTAATCAATTCCTTATTACGTCAATTTGCGTAGAATAAAATTAACCTGAAGTCGATTTGTTCTCGAGATATCTGAGACTAAGGAAATTTGAACTGCTTCTTGAATTTATTGAAAGGTCCTTTCTGCTTGTAATGAAACTACTGTGTATACAATAAAATCCATCCGAAGTCGATATCTTAATTCGTCCTTGAGATACGGTGAACAAAAAAAGCGAAGGAACGTACGAACACACACAGACAATGGGAAGTTAAAAAATTATAACTTTTTTATGTTTTAGTTTTGTGATTTTATTGACCTATATTTGTATTCCCACTTGTAGGTATTCTTATTTCATATTTTTCATTTTCTTCGTTAATCCATCTAATCATAGCTAAACAAAACACAACAGTAAAATAATAAACAAACAAAAAACCCCCAACAAATATCCTAACGAACCTACCTGAAAACTAAACATCCCACATGCATTCTATCCTACTTACCTTTCACGCACATCGCATTCTATACTATTAATAAAAAAATATTTACCGGCAAGCAGCGCAAACAAACCTCCCAACTCCAAGGCATCTTTGCAACTGAAGACAGACTGAACACTGAACACTGAAATGAACAGTCTCTTATAATAAACTACTAGACAGATATCAGGGATGAAATCGTGTTTCAGCAATGTATCAAAATATAAAAGGAAAGTGTATCGAATTGTACTTTTTGATTTGATTTGATAATATTTTGTCCACATTTGCTGTTGTATGAACGTATGTAATATTTCTATATCCAATTAATTAAAAAACAACTTAGCTGTTTATGTTAATTAACATATAAGGTACATACATACTTACATATGCGAAACTTTTATAACAAAACTGTAGGAATTTGTTGCAATACCCTTCGATTTTGCGAGATTTAAATTTTATAAATTTAATGTTTTCGATTTTTAATTGCGAGATTGTTGAAACCGGTATTTTGTAGATGCCATTTTCTCGAACAAACTGTATTAATCATTTTTATTTCTTCTGTTATATCGATGTCAGCCTCGGTTCACAGTATACATTTTGGGAGGTCAGATGATTTTCTTTTTAATTTACTTTATCTTTTTCGTTGAATGCAAAAGTGGAGTACTTTAGCAAAGTGGAGTGTATCGAAAAAAGTACAATCTTATCGACTTTTGCAACCCTGGCAGAGATAGAAAGAAATCTTCAATGAACTAAGGGAATATATTTTTGTGCTCTGTTTATTTGGGCTGTTTGTCCGCACAAAAACTTGCAAATCGACGACGATGAATTTTAGGAATATTGATTAAAGATTTAGTACCACTTTTTAATTAATTGTATTTTCGATTTGTGAAGCTTATATAGAACGTACAGCAACGTATGATATATCAAAATAATTGTCAATTATTCAAGCTGCTAATAAAACAAAAGCTAATTGTCTAGGTGCACAGATTAAAGAGCTAGTAGGTGATATGTAAATGAACAGAAATATGTTATTATCTCGGCTTAGGTACGATTAAAAAAATCAAATTTTACATGT
Organism: Dasysyrphus tricinctus; assembly: GCA_963921185.1. Lineage (NCBI taxonomy): Eukaryota > Metazoa > Arthropoda > Insecta > Diptera > Syrphidae > Dasysyrphus > Dasysyrphus tricinctus. The sequence continues at coordinate 75,705,342 of OY992531.1, forward strand.
TATATGTAAATCTATATAATCTATCTCCGGTATGAATTTGAGATTTTTAAATGCAACCATTTAAAAGATAAAAAATAATAACTGCGAAAAATCGATCAACAAAAATTATATAAAATATATAAAATATAAAAAAATACTAGGTATCAAAATTTCCTGAAACGAAACAATTTGTTATTTATTATCTTTCTTAAACTATACAATTTAGAACAATCAGCCTTAACTCTGATGTGTAGCATTTATGAGCCATCTTTTTTAGAACTTTGAACTTACAACCAATAATATCTCACTTTGTAGATTTTTTGGAATTGCAAAATATATGTACAAAATTGTTATATTAAACTTAACCATCGATAAACAAAAAAAAATATTACTCTGGCACTTCTCATTTGTTTTCTTTTTTTGTTCGACCATTTCACATAAAACCATATTTTAAAAAACGTCATATTGCACCTCTACATTATTTTCCTATCATAAACATTTTCAAAAAATTTCCAACGCTTAGATTTAGTTTTAGAAGCACAATGCACTGCTGAGTGCTGACTGCACTAGCTCTTGCATTTTATAATTATAGTAATATGTATAGTTAAAACTTATATTGTTCATTTTAGAAACACCAACCAAAAATTCAACCGTACCCTCCCTATCCGCCTGCAATCATCTTCTATACATATTTGTTCATTCCAAAATGAATGGTAACACCACCAAAAATTCGATCTTATCCCCCATATACGCCAGCGTTCATCTCATATTACCATTGTTCAATTTATTCATTTTAGTAACACCACCAAAAATTCGATCTTATCCCCCTTATACGCCAGCGTTCATCTCATATACACACTTGTTCACTTTATTCATTTTAGTAACACCATAATTTACTCAAAACGACCCTATAAACATTTTCAATGTTAAAATATCTAAAATCTTGCTAAAATGCTTTTTAAAGATGGACTCCATTTCCTTTAATGGAAATCCGTTCTTATTTTCGAAGTTTTTGAAAGTTCGTGTCGTGAAATGAGTTTTGCATATTTTTAACAAAGTTTTTAGCAAAAACATGAGAATTTTTTTTTTTTATTTTCAATATATTCTGTATATAACATTATTGTTTTCATTACCTTATCGAGAAATGGTGGTAAAGATACTTCAAACGATATGGAAAGAGGAAAAGACTTTTCAACAGCTTTAAAACCATTTAGACATCGTATAATCAAGAACTGTTCACTCTCAGAGGAAGACAGTATTTATGGCAGGAGTGTCAAAGGCTCCAGTGGACAGTAATGTAGATTTACGATTCCTGGATCAAATGTGCCAATGACTTATGACTTTTTTCTATTTTTTTTTTTTTTTTTTAATATTTCCGTTATTTTTCGTTCATGCCGTGCCATTATTGCTCTTTTCCGCCCAGATTTTCTGACTCTTATAGATAGGCAATGTGCTAGCATTTTCTTTGTTTCAATAAATTTTTTCCACCGGAAACTTTGACACTCCTGCCAATAAATTTCGGTAGGTACACGAATTTGATTTTGGTACATTTTTGTGTACCGAGGATCTTCTTAAGTGCACGGTACACAGCGTTAAATTTCGGTATTGTACAGGTAATTTTGGTACAGGTGGTCATGCTAGCCATACCAGACTAGGCACCACTAAAGGCGTCTGAAGATCGAGATGGCACTCTTGAAATGGCTATAACGCCATCCTGTAAAGATTTTTTTCTGTCTTAAAATTGTCATAAGCTCAGCAAGGTAAAACTACTGTTTAAAACTCTTAAACATACCCAAAATTACGAACAATCAACAATATTACTGGCCTTTACGGAAAATCGGAATTGAAAAATTTGTTTTCTTTTATTGTTTGCTATTTTTGATAACTTTTTTCACACGAACAGTATGGTTTTTTTTACACCATCTTAAAGTAGAGTTTTCAATAAAAGAATGATGTCATAAAATTTTCAGAACTCAGAAAGATTGCAATCAATTTTTTTGTTTAAAATTAAGGCAATTTCTTTAAACTGAATAAATATGTATTTTCCTTTAAAAAAATTAGCAAGTGCTTGAAACATAAAACATTTATTTTTTTTTCACCAAATTTAATCAAAATCGAATTATTTTTGTCGAAAATAAAAATAAAAACAAAAAATCGGTTTTTGGTATTTTTATGTGTATTTTTGAGGTTATGTGAACAAATGATTGAAATAAAAGTTATATAGAGGTCTCTTAGATACGTTTCTGATACGAAACTTATGTATTTATGTTGGACGTACTAAAAAAGCTAATGTTCTACGCTTTCCTCTGCGTAACTGTCACATAAGAGCTTATGTTATAATTATATATTTAAGTTTCGTATCAGCAAATGGGCCTTAATTATAAACAACTTTAATATTTAACTTTTATTAATAGGAGATCAACTTTTCCATGAAATTGGTAAAACAATCAATTTTACATCCAAAGAAAGCCCATGTTTTTGCATCAAAGTTTTATTTGTTTCTATAGCACTCCTGTAACCTAGAAGTTAATACATATAATAGGGGGTTCAACGGATTCCTAAAATATATTCTGGTGCAAGTTATATCAGCGTGATAGAAGCGATGTACTAATGTTGAATGTTTCTTTAAACTCTCTGTATTGATCTCATGAAATTATCAAGAAGCTTTCGTTTCAATAGAGGCTTAAAGCTATAATCACCCTTTTATATTTTATGTATTTATTTTGGGCTTCGGGCAAATTATTACTTATTATTGTCTGTCAGTGCTTTAGGTTTGTATTCATTAATTTATCTTTTATGCCTATATATGTATTTATTTATTGAAATATATGGGTTTATAAAAGCAACTAAAATCATTTATTTTATATTATTTTGAAAGAAGTGTTTTCTTATTAATGCAAGCTCTATTTTTTTATCAGGAGACCATTCATGATAAAAGTGAGTCTGATTTAATGCAAAGTGTTGTATATCTGAGATTGGTGGAAAGCTAAGTGAGCAAGACAACTGATGCAAAGGGAACCAGGTTCGATTCTTAGGTCTACTTACATTTTTTTTTTAAATATTTTTATGAACCCCTTAGGTTAGGGTTAGGTAAGGAGGGGCGTGCACAGCGCAAAGGCTGTTGCGTACACGGGGGCCTATTGGTCCATTGTGATCCCCTTACGAAAAGAAAGCAGAGATGCTCCTAAACTAATTATTCAAGTAGACTGGCTCATTTGCAAACCAGCCTGTGCTCTCTATGAATTTCCTCATATTTGCCATTGAGACCTGCGCTAGATCGTCCAGTTCTCCAACAAACCTGTCTCCGAAGTAACGGAGGTGATTTGTTTGGAGGTTTGGATAATCGCAGAGCAGGTGTTTAATGATTTCTATTTGTTCTACATCCTGACAGCTCCTACAGAAGTCAGGTGCGAATACACCCAGTCTGGTGGCCATTGTGCCAATGGCGCAATGACCCGTTAGTACACCTATCAAGATTCTAATGTTCTTTTTACTCAGCGATAGAATATACTGAGTTTCCTTTTCATTAATTCTAGGCCATAGACTTCTAGAGATAACGCAATCGTTCCTGGTAATCCAGGATTTATTGATTTGCTCTTTCGTTATTAGATCTATTTTCGTTTTAATTACGCCGATCGGGATGTCTAGTCCCATATCTAATTTGTTACTACTGTTTCTTACTGATAATGACCCCTTCCTTGCCAGTTCATCTGCTATAGCATTCCCTTCTATATTGCTATGTTCAGGAACCCAGCAGAGTTTGACTCGGTTAGTGTTGCAAATTTTATTCAGTATGCCTCGGCATTTTGTCACTGTTTTGGATCTTATAGTCTCACTGGATATCGCTTTGATAGCGGCTTGGCTGTCCACGAAAAATGTGATCTCCGACGAGCTCAGTTTTTTTCTTGTGCACCATTTCTGCCGCTTTTTCAATAGCATAAATCTCAGCCTGAAAGACGCTTCATTCATCTGGGAGTTTAAATGATTCTCTAATATTATAAGGGCTTCACAGAACACCCCAGCTCCTGTTCCTTCTTCCATTTTTGACCCATCAGTATAGAAGGGGATACCCTGTTCACTAATAAGTGAGTTGAGTTCCCAACCATGTCTTTCGGGTATTGAAATAGAGAAGTGTTTGTTAAAATCTATTATCGGTGGTATGTAATCAGTCGTCACATCAAGTCCGACCACTGTGTCATACCTTTGTAAGATAGACCTATGACCATAGGTGCTTTGCTTCCAAGAGCCCAGTTCTTTGAGTCGAAGTGCGCTTTTGGCTGCTGTGCATCTAATGTGCTCGTCTAGGGCTGGAAGATTTAAAATAATTTCCAACCCTGCTTGTGGCGTAGACCTCTGTGCCCCCGTTATTCCTATACAGGCTAGTCTCTGTACCTTGTTCAGGTTTTTGAGATAGCTAACAGCCTTCCACCACACGATAGAACCAAAGGTAAGTATGGGGCGGGCGAACAATCGCCGTGTACATCCACTGGATAACCTGCGGTCGCATACCCCAACGTCTACCGAAGGTTTTTTTGCATGTGTAGAAAGCGCCGAGTGCTCTTTTCATTCTTTCCTCTGTGTTTCTTTTCCATGTTAGCTTGGAATCAAGGATTACTTCAAGATATTTAGCTTCTTTGGAGAGTTTCAGAGGAATATCATTAAGCATAGGAGGAGTAAAGTCCCCTAATTTCTTTTTATTCGTGAACAGAACTAGTTCAGTTTTTGTAGGGTTAACCCCGAGACCGTTTTGTGCTGCCCAAGAAGATAGTTCTTTAAGTGCGGATTCCATAATATCTTTGATATCGGGTAAGATACTTACTTGATATCAAAATTACTATGTCGTCCGCATATGCCACAATTTTCATGCCACAACCCCTTTCATGATATTATCTATAATTAACTCCATAAAGTTCTAATAGTAGTTATATTAAGTAATTTTTACTCTATGGAGTATTATCCAATGTTTTTAGGAGTGGGATGAATCATGAATGAAAACGAAAAGCATACTTACCTATATGGATGCATATAGGAGTGAAATTATTTTTTGCCCCCCTGCCACTGTCGTTAATCTGTAGCATGAAAATTTATGTTTCCCCTTTTACTGCTTATAGGTATTCTAATTTTTGGCCTTTGAAAACTTTCGTTTGGAACTGGTGTATTAGGCTTAGTTGCTGAAACAGAACTAAAATATTTGCAATTCACCTTGTCGAGCTTGGAGCACAATCTGGGAACCCTATCATAACTAGTATATAAATCGAGCTGTAAGATGCATTGAAAAGAAGAAAAATTGTATGAAATGTAAAAAATGAATCTTGATTAGGGGAAGGGAGAGGGGCAAGCGTGCTTCAACATGCCACATAAGGTAACTATGATCGAGACTTTTTGCCCAGGGGGGGGGGGGGGGGTCACACTCTTCAAAATATGTAATATTGCACTAAAAAATTATTATTTTCTCTTATGCAAATACCTATGGTTTAGGTACCGTAGTTGTTGGCCCTAAAACCTTCCCAACTAACAAAATTGCTTCGCATTTCAGACATTCACATTATAGTGTTATTTGTTTTTATAGCGCTCCTATTACCCCTCTGACGGGAAGTAAATTCCTTATTAGACTAGATTCCTTAAATATTTTCTTGTGCAAATTATATCAGTTTGATAGAAGCTATATATCAATGTTTCTTTAACCTCTCTATATTGCTCTTATGAAATGACGACGGAGCATAAGTTTTTTTTCATCATAAATTTATTCTGCCGAGCGGTTAGCGTGGTGGACTTTCAGTATGAGAGGACCATAGTTCAAATCCCACAGAAACCTTGAAATTTGTATAACTTAAATAATATCTACAGTATTCTAAGATTGCATTTCATGTAAAAACTTTCAAATAAAATATCAGCAATATAAATAAAATTAAAATTTAAATTAATATAAATAAATACATAAATATAAATCAATTGTGAAATTTTTTTTTATTTTTCCACCTTCTTCTATAAGACCTCTAAATTGAGTACAGTAAGTGTTTTCCGGGGCTACTGAATTTAGTCCATAAAGGTCCAATAGGAGCTTAAAAAGTGCACCTTTTTAACTCTATGGGCTATTATATAATGTTTATATGATTGCAAAACATTTTTATGAAAAGCTTCCTTGGATGATTATGAAGCGAAATTTTTAGTTGGGTTAGCCATCCAAAGATCTTTTTTTTTCTCTTTTGTCTCGTAGTAACTTACTTCTTTCTTTGATGACATCCCCTACACAAAACAGAGGTACGTGGTACGTCACCATATATATAAAGAAAAACGTCGAATTTTCAATAGTTTCTGCCAAGTTGCTAGGTGGGCGAGTGCAAGCAATTAAATCCTCAGACAAATCGAAGCAAAATGCGGAAGTAATTGCGATCGAAAAATCAACATCTGATCTGAATTTACAGCAGCCTTACAAAAAACCGCAAAACAAAATCTTGAGTAAAGAAGTCTCGTATCTCGTACATCATTTTACTATATGGCAGTTGAGCTCTTAATCATGAGGTTCACGATATATTCGGCTAATGTTGATGAGGAACACAATATCCAAATATGAAGTTGTATTTATGCTGTTTTCTGTGCTTTGAAGCCGAATATTTCGGGAAACCTATGGCCTAGAGCTTAACGGTCATATATTGAAATGATGTACTCATAATAACGTTTTCAACGATGTATGAACAATTTGTATTGAGAAATGGACCGCCAATGTGCATAATTAACGTGAACTCAAGGTTCAGTACGTGTAAATCTGGCTTTCTTTAATGACAAGTAAGAACATATATTTGAATAAATCAGATTGAGCCTGTCGTGAAAGAATCATGTCAAGACAAAATTTTTACCCTCAACGCAAGTAAGGAAGTATAAATGCAAAATGAGTATAGATATCCCAAATCCCACACTAAACTAGTTATATTTCAATCTAAAATAGTGCATGCTGCGTAGACTGATTGAAAGACAAATAACATATTCAGCTGTCAACTGCGTCATAATATATTTTAACCTTAAAAGGATTATTTAATTTTAAATAACTTGCCCAATATGTACATGCATGAAATAAAAGCCGGCATACAACTTTGTGGTCTATTAACAATTCATTCCATAAAATAGGTGTTAGCACGAGTACACCATATCAATTAAAGTCAAATGCCCATTTCAATTGCGAGATAAAAGCATTTTCAAATCCAAATATAAATAAATATTTTCAACAATCATATTATGTTGAATGTTATTTGTTAGAATCCAATTACTTTTTAAACCACAATTTAAGTGTATAACAAAGAGTACCGACTATACCTACTCTTGTAACCGGTTTTGCCCCATTCGCTACAGCCAAGCATTTCACACCCCATAAAGCTTACTAAATTGCCCTGGGAGTTCTCTCACAACCACAGCTATATACCAACCACAATTGAATAAATCCCGATGTTTTACAAGCTTTACTCCCACCCAACCAAACAAATATGTTTTTTCACTAATTCTTTCCCCACAGTTCGAAAATATCCCCCAACACAAATTCTATACAAAACAACAACAAAAATAAAATCTCTACAGCATCAAGCCATCAAGTAGGTGTAATTTTAAAGGCCAAAAATTGAATAAAAATAAGGAAAAAAAATGGTCTCAACCACGTGGTTTACTTGGGAATGAAGTCCTGACGGAATATACCTTTTGTCATCATTGTTCTCTCTTTGAAAGTTGTTGAAGTCCTTGAAAATGTAATGAACCTCGAAGGCATGCTTCGGGATTTTTTAAGAAACTTTTTATATTAAACATTTCTCTTCGTCTTAGGTATAAAAGAAGTTGAAATCTTTCAGATAGAAGGGAAGCCGGCTCTTAGCGGACAAAAAAATGTGAAAAACAGTGCTTATGATTTTAATTTTTTTAGAATTACTCATTAAAATCGTGTTTTGATAAACAAATTGTTTTCAGAATAAATTTTTCGACATGATTTACAGCCCCTGGCCATCCTTTAATCCATTAAGACTTTACCTTTTGTGAGAAACTTGATTTTAAATCACTTTTGACATTGGGACTTGCCGGGTTGCTAAAAATTTGATATACATATTTACATGTCAAAAACATTAAATATATACCCAAAACGTTTGAGAATCTTCAAGTTTATAGCTTTGGGATTTGTTTCCTTATCACAACGAGGGTTTTATTAGTTCACAACTCAAGAATGCCAGGCAATTTTTTGGGAATATTTTACGACACAAATATCTAGACTCATAAAAATGTTGTTCTTCTACATCTCGTATACATTTCAGGTTTTAATATGATGTACGAGTAATTTTATATCTGCATGTAACTTGTAAGAACCTAATCTTTTATTTATTAAACTATAAAGTCATGATGTTATTTTTGCTGACTATATTTCAAAATATCACACAAATACACTCACATCACATAAAAAAAAATGGATTTCAAATTTCTGAAGAGCTTCGTTTGAATATTTATTTAGAGGAGGTTAAAAAAGAGAAAATCAATTATTCAAATTATAACAGATTTTCGGGGTTTTAAAAAGGATATGGCTAACTTTCGATAGCTTATAATTTTCCGAATATTTTCAGGACTTAAAACTTTGTAAGCTCCTTGGTGGCAAGTGGGGATATAGGGAAACATGAAAATTAATGTTTAAATTGGTTGTGAAGTATCCTTACATTGAATACCAAAAACTTTCTAATCGATTGAAGGAAATTCACCATTGTTGTCAGTGGCGTAGCGAGGGTTCGAGCCGTGGGGGGGTGACTTTCATTAAAATGCCGACTTATTTTAGGAATTTGCCGACTTATTTTAAAAATTTACCGACTATATAGATTTAGCATTAGGGGAAAAAAAGGGATTTTTTCCGAGTGGAATGACATTCGGGCGAAACTCCTGATAAGGCTGATTGATTTTAGCTCAAATCTTCACTTCGCCACATACACTTTTGAGATTTCGAAATGCGAGATTATTTCAATGAAACCGCCTTATGCTACATTTCCACCTGACGCTAATCTGAGATTTAATAAGATTCACCTCAAATCTCCTTCAAATCTCGGAGATTTACCATACAAATTTATTTCGTTAATCTTGAAGATAAGAAATTAATCTTGTTAAATCTTCCTAGGACAAATAGTTTTACAAATCGAACTAACCTTTTCTTAAATGGCGCTGAACGATTCATTCGAGACTCGCATTCAGTTCTTCATTGTTTCACACGAATCAAACATTCTGTCTCATTCGCACTTCATAGGAAAAATTGGAACGCCATTTGCATTTTTGAAGGTGCTGTCAAATTTAATCTTTTTTAAATCTTTTTGTGCGGTGGAAACACCAAAAAGATTTATTAAATCTAATCTGAGATAAACCTTTGGTGGAAACATAGCATTATCAGCTGATGTAAGAGATTTAAAAAACTTAGGAGCAATGATTTTCCATGAAACAATTTTAAAATCTTTGGAACTATTATTTGGTAGAAAAATAAGATATCAATTATTTCTGGAATTATGCATTTATTTATAGTAAATAATTAATAACAATGGAATAAATAAATTATTATAATTATTGCAACGATTAATCTAAATAAGAAATAATTTTTACAACGAATTAAATTCATGAACATTTATATTATTATTGCAGCAATTTTTTTTGTTTAGGTATAGGTATTAAACAATCTTTATAAAAAAAAATTAAAGTAACGCATAATTCTATCAGCATCAGCAGTTTAGTCATTTATAATAATAAAATACATTAATTTATTAATATTGCAGCAGTTTATTTATTAAAAATAAACAATTTTTAATAATATAGCTAATTATTTATAATAAATTACTTTTAATAATAAAATTTATTAATTTATATTTATTATTATTTTATTGCAGCAACTTAATAAGTTGTAATAAAAATTTAATATTTAAATTTAACATAGATTTTAATACGGCGGTGTTTTAATAAGGACCATTCTTCAACGACTTCATTAAGAATAATTTCGTCCACTTTATCTTTCGAAGAATAAAGCAGCATCAAATTATTCAAACGATCATCACCCATTGTCGTGCGCAAATAGTTTAAGACTAATTTTAATTTACTAAATGATCGTTCACAAGAAGCTGATGTCACAGGGGCAGTTTAAATGAAGCAAATGAGTTTGTGCGCTAAGGGAATTACCATTTTCAACTTGAACACAACTTTGGTAATGTCTTCGAAATTTATACAATTTGTGGATGAATCAAGAAGAATTTGCAACACAGAAAGCAAACACTCTGGATCTTCTTTAAAAAATAGGGGCTCCAATTTCACTATGGATTCCACTGATTCTATTGTGACATTGCCTCTGTCGACTGGAATTTCAAAAATCTTTTAAAAAGGTTCGAAAGATGAAAAAATATCTTTTAAATTATCGTTTATACACGTCGTAAAAACTTGCAAAACCGTTCTTAATTCTTTTCGATAAAATGTTCGAAGTCGAAAACTGTTTCTGGATTTTCATCGATTCTTCTTGGTACACGGCGCGTTCTATGATGTTTAGTCGGCATATTTGCGAAATTCACAATCGGCAAAAATGCTCGTTTTATTAATTTTTTTTTTTCAAATTAAGCTTCGTTGATTTGCCGACTCTTGAATAAGTCGGTATATTTGCGAAATTCGCAATCGCCAAAAATGCTCGTTTTATTAGATTTTTTTTTCAAATTAAGCTTCATTGATTTGCCGACTCTTGAATTAGTCGGCATATTTGCGAAATTCGCAATCATCAAAAATGCTCGTTGCATTAATTTTTTTTCGAATTAAGATTCGTTGATTTGCCGACTCTTGAATTTGTCGGCATATTTGCGAAATCCGCAATCAGTAAAGATGCTCGTTTTAATATTTTTTTTTTAAATGAAGCTTCGTTGATATGCCGACTTTTGAATTAGTCGGCAAATTTCCGACATCCGCAGTCGGCAAAAATGCTTAGGCTCGTTTTATTCATAATTGTTTGCAATTGAAGCTTCGTTGATTTGCCGACTCTTTAATTATTCGGCATATTTCCAAAATTTGCAATCGGCAAAAATGTCGATTTGCCTAGGTACATTTTAAACTTTAAAAACCTAAATATAATTAAAATACAAACTTACTTTTTTAACTTTTTCCGAAAAATATTGTAAAATTTCTGGTTTTATTATTTTTTTTTATTGCTTGAATTATTAAATCTAGCTTCCTGAATTTGCCGACTCTTGAAAAGCGTGGGGGGGTAGTACACCCCCCCACACCCCCCCCCTCACTACGCCCCTGATTGTTGTGGTAGGAACTTGGTTGGTTCGAAGTGAACGTATGACAAAAAAAAAAAAATAACTGAGCAAAATAGAATGAAAAAGCAAAAGTTATGTAAAGTTCAGTAGATTGGATACCAATAATATACTTTCTCTATAAGATATTATTATTCAAAGAAAATTAGTAATACAATATGTAACGAATAAATTGAATATTTATTTATTGAAAAAAAAAAGAAATAAATTTAATAAATTTAAATAGAAATAAGTTTTTTAGCAAAGTTTTAAGGTGCATACATAGTTATTGCGCTGGCCGGAGTAGTGGCTTAGTTAACACCTTAAAAAAATATATAAATTGGGTGGCGCAACAGCTCGTGGAGAACCAGGGCCTAGTGACTTACAACTCACAACCAATACTGTGTGCGTGTTTGTTGGCAGGAATGGATGGGACCTACAGTTTTTTGCCGAGTCCGAACGGCTAAATGAGAAGCACTTTTTCATGACAAGTATACTCTTGGAGGATTTGTCAGTTCCTCGCAAGATGCAGTACCTCGGATAAAACATTTCTGCTTTTAGGTGGCACGGCTGGGAATCGAACCCACACCTTCGGCATGACAGTCCTACGCACTAATCATCATGCCACGAGGTACTACTACTTAACACCTTATCCTCATGTGTCTTTGCATCGAATTGATATGTATGTTATAGTATATTTTGTACATGAATGACAGACTGCACTCTCAGCTATATTTTTCACTTCTCGGTTATCTGTCCCAACAGCTTTTGCTTAGCTAACGTAGGTAAATGTATCTGATGAGAATTCTCAAAGATCAAAGTGTGTTTTATGTGTAAGAAACCCATACATTTTCGCATGTCGCAAGCATTGCAGAAACAAGTTTTCAGACAGTTTGTAAATTGGTTTCAAATCAGTAGGTACTTTCAATCCAGTTTAAAACCGATTTCAATCAATTCAAAACAGTTTCTCAATTTCCAACCGGTTTCAAACCAGTTTCAATTTAACTGCATTACCGAAAAGACTGCAGTTTTCACAACTCTGGATCTTAGGGGTGAGATTTGCAAGAAAATTGCAAGGGAACTTAATTCCGAAAAAAATTTGAACGCACTGGATGACAAATCTCTGTTTGACTTCAGCTAACGTGAAGTTTACAACCTCGTCATAATAATAATTTTTAGTATAGAACATTCTGAATTAAACGACTAAGTGGAATACAGTGCTTTTGAAACAAATTAATTCGCAATTTTTCAAGCACCAAAAAGTACAGGAAATGATTACTTTTTAAAAATTTAAGGTAGAAGCGTAGATAAGGGATTTTCTATAGAACACTTCTTCATACTTAATTTAGTTTTGAAATTATACCCCTCATTACAACAATCTGTACTTTACTCTAAAATGTATGATGTACAGTACATTAAGGTGGTCCTTAATGGACATAGTCTTGGATAGCCCTCATTCGATACAAATCATTGAAAAACAATTTCCCAAATTTTTCAAATATTTATTTCACCCCCTTCATCTTTCTCTTTTCACTTTGGGTTGAGGGAAATTCTAAAAATGCACGAAAAAAAGCAGAGCGTATAGATTAGATTCAGACATAATACCAACAATGCTACGCTAAAGTTTTTCTTATAGCCACAAATCCACTCTATAAGATGCTTTTTAAATTAAGTTTTTATTGAAAAAAGTTTTTGAAAAATAATTTTCAAACTTAAAATAAAAAAAAAAAAATGATAAAAATTCTTAAATTTGAAAATTACCATTTTCAAAAACAATTTACAATAAAAAGTGGATTTGTGGCTTTGAAAAAAGCTAAAGCATATCATTGTAAGTATTCCCGTTGTTTTTTAATAATTTGTTTCTATATTGGGTCAATTTTTTAGAATCTACCCTACCCCTAAAGCCCCTTAAACCCCTTCCGTACATTTTTGTTCTCGTATGAATCTATACAGGATGTCCCGGACCTGAGTGGAAGTATTTTAGGGGGTGGTTCTTGGGGTTATTCTAAGAAAAAATTGTATGGGGGGAATGTTGTATCTCCCCTCCCTGAGGCAGGGGGGCAGTTTCTGAAACATTGACTTCAAATGCAAAAAAAAAAACATACAAAATCAACGAAAACACATTGAATAATGTGCTTTAGTTTTTTTGAAAACTAATACTTCATTCTTGCATTTGGTTTTTAAATCAAGTTGTTTAAGTGAATAGTTTTTGAGAAAGTAAATTTCAAAATCAAAATTAAAAAAAAAAAATTGTGATGTTTCTTCTTAAGTCGATATTTTTCAAAAATTTACGTAATTAAGGGCTTCTTTTGTGTTCAATATTCAATGTCCTCATTATTTTTTAGTCCATTACCGAAAACCAAATGTAAAAATCTTTCTTAGTTTTTGCGAAATTAAGAAAAAAAAAAGGTACTTTTCCCCAAATAAGCCCGAAAAAATGAATTTATTCATAATTTAACCCTTTTTTCGGGCTTGTTTGGTAAAAGTACCTTTCGTTTTTTCTTTATTTCTTAAAAACTAAGAAAGATTTTTACATTTGGTTTTTGGTAATGGACTAAAAAATAATGAGGGCATTGAATATTGAACACAAAAATACCACTTAATTACGTAAAATTTTGAAAAATATTGACTTAAGACAAAAAAAATCACAATATTTTTTTTTAATTTTGACTTTGAAATTTAATTTCTCAAAAACTATTTGCTTGAACAACTTAATTCAAAAACCAAATACTAGAATAAAGTATTAGCTTTCAAAAAAACTATAGTGCATTATTAGATCAATTTTCATTGATTTGTAATGTTTTTTTTTGCATTTAAAGTCAATGTTTCAGAAACTGCCCCCCTGCCTCAGGGAGGGTAGATACAAGTTTCCCCCATAATTTTTTTTTCTTAGAATAACCCCAAGAACCGCCCCCTTAAGCTTACGCTCAGATTTTTTTTCGTGTGTTTAAGGAATCCTTTACTTATAACTAGTAGGGCAGAAATAAAAATCTGAAAAAATAAAAAAAAATTTTGTTCCTATTTAGAGCCATTTGTCTATCAAGTGAATTACAAAAAAAAAAAACAATATAAGAACCACCCTAATGTGGTGGTCGTTATGTGGGGTTTTTGAGTTTTTATATTTGGATGGAAATATCAGCTCCAAATGAAGAAAACACATTCTTCAATTTTTTTCAGATTTTTATTTTCATCCCCTATCATCGCTGTAAGGATAGACTAAATTGATTTTAATTGAATAATTTTGAATGAACAACAACAACTTGCGTGTGTTGCCACCAAGTATATAGGCTGGAGTTATAGCTATTTCACAATCCCATTGCACGTTTCGTTGTTTATCAATTGCAACAGCGACTAGCATTTTTATTACCAGACACAAGCTTGCTATTGTTCAGTCGGTTTCTTTCTTTTTTCCCCATAAAATAAAGAGACTATGCACCACTAAAGGAGTCTGATGATCTCGTGAAATAGCTATAACTCCAGCCTATATACTTGGTGGTAACACACGCAAAATGTTGTTCTTCATTCAAAATTATTCAATATAAATTGATGAATAACTTGCAGCATGCACTGCACACAAAACCCAACTTAAATTGATTTTTTTTTGTTGATTAGCCTACTGGACATTCACGTTAAACTTGCCAAACAATTCAGAGCATGTATGTTGGAAGTAGACACGAAAAAAATCCTATGGGAGGGAAATAATATCTCCGCCCGATTGGACGGCAATTTTATAAAAACAAATTGTGTAAAATAGAAAAATAAATTAAATTAAAAATTAATTTGAAAATTAACCATAAGAATGGATTTCTGGCTTTCCAAAAAGCTACAAAATAATACAGTAAGTGTTGCCGTTGTTTATAATTAATTAATTAAAAAAAAATATTATTTTAGGACACAATATTTTCATATTAACACTTTTCTTGTTTTTTTCAGCAAAATAAATCTTCCGTATAGCTGAGCACTATTTAAATTTTTCCAGATTTTCAACTTTTTTGCATAGAATTAAAAAGTCCGATAATCTTCTTACAAAATAGAAGATCTGTTGATAGATAGTTTTTTAAATTGTTTTAGTTTATTAAAAATCTAAAAGAAAGCCTCTTGAATTTAATCAAATGAATGAAGTTTCTCAATTTCGGATTTAAACTCGTTTTTAAAGTAATTTATTTCTCGCAGAGATCAACTGACATGTCCTTTTTAAATTTATAAAAAAGCCTTCCTGCTTCTTTGGTGATGACAGTTTATCTAGTGCTAAGACATATTACTCAGATCATAGAGGATCAGATCAATTCCAGGTCCAAAATTTTCTCACCTTCTGATAGCTCTTCAAACTGCATAACGATGATGTGGAAGTCAAACAAAATTTGTTCACGATGGTTGGTGTGTACGTCTATATATCCAAGCCAACATCGAACTACATCGTTTGCCTAAAAAAATAAGCACCCTGTTTTTAGATATGGAATGTTCATGATAGTATTTGAAGCATTTTTTTGAACTTTAATAAATAAAAAATTATATTTGTTTTTAATAACTTGAAAACATTATTTTATTTAAAAAACATTTGTTGATTGGACATTGAATACAAAAATTAGATACAAAGAAAAATAAAATGCACAACTGGATCGCACGTACTTGCTCTTATGTTCGAATTGCTTGGAACTTATAAACTTTTAAAAGTCATTATAGAACAAACATATACAAAATATAAAAAAAAATATATATAAAAAGCATTTAAGTCGTTCTTTAAATTGTATAAGCAACTAGTAAAATAGCTTAACACTTAAAACCAAGTATGCTATTTTATTACTTGAAACAATAGGAAAACTTATGTGAACAAAATTCAAAATCGTTGGAGCGGTTTTCTTAAAAACTCATATTTTCATATAAAATGTTAGTTATATTTTTAAAATAAAATTTTGGGATGCCAGTTTTGAGTATTTATTAATATACATTAACGAAATTATTCATTCATCAACCCGTTTTAAAAATTTTGAGTTTTCAAAAAAAAAATAATATTTTTTAAAATTTTTAAAAATCCAAAATTTACTTTTTTCAAAATTTTGATATTTCATAGTATTGAAATTTTAAAGGAGCCGTTATATAAAAAAAAAATTGATTAAAATATGTAGGTTGAGCCGTTAAAGAGAAAATAAAAATAACCGTTATATGGCAGATACCGTTAAAAACAATTTTTGAAGTTTTTTTCATACCTTTTACACCATATATACAATAACACTGATTTTTTTTTTATCAAAATCTTTGGAGCCGTGTTTGAGATAAATTAGCTTTTTCTTAACGGTTGCATGACAATTACCGTTATTTTTGGACCAAAAAAAATTCATTTTCCCCTGTTGAAATCGCTTCAGTGGTTAAGGCTGTAGGTATAGATTGAGGTACACACAGACAGACAGAATTGTGCCACCTACTTTTTTCGTGTTCTCTATCATCGTAATGCCATGTTTGATTGTTATCTCAAACATTTTTTTTGCACGAATCCAAAACTTACCCTATAGTACCTTTTTTGCAAGCAAAAACTACATAAACAAATTTACAGCGAATTTATAGCGACGATGAACCAATCGAATATTTTATTTTCAAAAAAAATTACAAAAGACTTTAAGATTCACTGTAAATTTTGGTGCCCTTATTTTTGTCTTTGCTTCCTGGTAAATATATGCCCAAGCCCATTATCATGTGAACATAAGATTTAGGAACACTCTTCGTTAGCCTTAAGGGCATCCACATTACCCCAATTTTTCAGTCAACCATTCATTTCCTTTTCTCATTTTCAATTTTTTTTTTGTCATTAACTCCAAAATGCAGTGTTCCTAGAGGTTCAGTTAGAGGCTTTATCTTTCAGCATATTAGAAAAACAAAACAAAAGAACTATTTATGGTGAGCATATCAATGACAGGCGGTCTAAGAAACCATTAAGCTAATGTTCATATAAGACATAAACTTTATACTCATTTTATTTCAACATGCTAAAGGTGGTCCAGGAACAGGACAGTGTGTGACAATATAGCCTTATCATTCCAGACTTTAATATAAAATGTGATATAAGGTAATAAACATGCAACAAAACTTATGGCATGATTACTGTCCATCAGAATATATGGCCGGCGGTGTTGGTCCAAATAATACCTAACATACAAGCCACCCGAAATGGCCGAGAATCCATGAAGCAGATACTATTTTACCAAATTTTAGTATAGATCTTAAGGAAGTAATGTATTAGCTTCGCGTGTGTCAAAGAAGCCGTTCGGACTCGGCAAAAAACTGTATGTACGTCCCCTCCATTCATAACCTTTCAACAATATACACACAAGAATGACTGAGAGTTGTGAGTTACTATAGGACTTCTGTTTATTCACGAGCTGTTATGCCACCAAATTTATTTATTTATTTTATAGAAGCCTTGCACACCATTTCAGGAAGTTCATGGGACAGAAATGTTAAACTCTCCCCTGTTGTTTTTCGTTGGAGAATTTACGAGCGTGCACTTTATTCTTTTTCAAAGGAATTTGGTAGAAGAGGGTGATATGCTTTGAATGTTTTGTTGGCTTCTTTTTGAGGCCTTTAAGTCGAGTCAATAATGCAGACACAACGTTCAGACTCCGTACTTTCAAGAATAGCTTCAATAAGGATCTTTTGTTTTTATAAAATGTGTATTTAAATGCTTGGTATATCTTTAAACCGATTTACCATTTCAATAAATTTTTATATAGCTACATATGTATATTAAGTTCACTTTATTGAATGGGTTGGATTCTTGGAACTCACACCAGACATATTTTTTTAAGCATCTTCCTCTTACAAAATTAGAAATTATTTATACATGTAACGGTATCTCTTTCGTTAACTGGGGCGTATGAGTAATTATTTCCTGCAGTGGAGTGATGAAAATTTAAATTTTTTATGAGATTTCTCTGCCTGTGTTTTTTTATAAAATTTTTGTTAAGTAAAATTTTCAAATTCTAAAAATTTTCAGGAGGCTCCCAAGTCACATGCATATAACACCTTTTTCTTTTTCTAATACTGGATAATTGGTTGGTTAGAAACTTCATCCATTATTATAAGTTGTCCCTTGATAATTGTTTCAAAATAATCATTTTATTTTAATATATATTTTTTAAATTTAATTAGTGAAATGAAAACAAAGTTGCCATTCACTGCGATTCTCATGACTAGAGTAACTCATTATCTGCACAAAAAGTATACATACGATTCCTGGTGGCATTAACCTAGTCAGTGGATGTTAAAATCCTTTTTTATATCCTACCAGACGGCACACACACACTTACATCTGAAGAGCAAACCGATTACCCAAAACTTAGTCCTCAATTTAAGGTTACAGAAGATGTATATGTTTGTAGTATACCTATTCAAAACACATCAAGCTACATACATACATATATGTATGGTGTACCCTTATTCCACATTTTCTTTCTTTCCTTCCGGAAATCCGGTGGTAAAACCAATTTCATTACTTTTCACAACATACTTTTTTTGTTTTGCTTGGAAAATATTAAAGTCCAGCATGGGGAGGAGCCAAAATGAAATTTTAAACTCAATTTTAAAGCACTCCCTTAGCATGGCCTTATACTTTTTTTTTAGTACTTTCCAGCGCAGGAATAAAAAAATGAACATATCCTGCTATAGAGTCAAAATGGGTTGCATTAAGATTGCACACCGAGCTTCCTGATTCCTGAATTCATGATGTTGTTGAGTGTTTGGGCTAACTTTGCTTTTAATGTTTTTTTTTTTTGAACTTATCCTCACATCGTCGGTTTATCGTCATCGTAGGTTGTCATCCACTTTTTTTTTAGACAAACGAGACATGACGGAAAATACTTGACACATTCAAGACAAGCCAACATAGAAGAGCACGCAGAATAGTCATTGTCGGTGCTTGTTCAGGTTCCGATGCGAATAATATAGCATGCAGAAGTAGATTATGCAAGGTGGGAGCGATGGCGCTATGGCGCTTGAATGGAACGAACATATTCATCTGTTACTTTGGATGATATGGCTGATGGTCGGGTTGGGTTTGGGTTTGGGTCGTTGGAAAAAGAAGCGCAGAATTTTGAAATGAGAATTTTTGCATGGCAGAGATGTTCATGATGGTGCAACGTGCGTACATATACCTACGAATAGAAGAGAAGGTGTTGTGTGTGCCATAACGAAGTTCTTAAAGTGATTTGTTTTGGTATTCGGTGATTGCACTCAACGAAACTTGATGAAAGGTGAAGCTGTTTCAATTTTAAGAGAGTAAAGGATATAAAGTTGACATACATGTGTACATAGGAATATGAACTGTACAAACATGGGTGTTTTTAAAATTAAAAATATGTAAAGTATAAAATTTGTTATCTTTCATGAGACTATACAAACAGAATTTACTTTATTTAAACACTTTTAAGATAATATGCAGCGTCCTGGAAATAATATATACATACCTACATAATTCCCCTGCGTTAGCATATCCGAAAATGAAGAACAAAATATTGATAGCTAGGTATAATTGTGAAAAAATACTGGTAGCTCAATTGATGGGATGGCGCAAATATTTTAATTTCGTATGATATGATGATTACTGATCCGTCTGCATTTAACAACTTTTTGAAGCAAAATAAATAGTTAAAAGGGTCTTTTACGTTTGGTCAAATTTATTGAATATTTTTCTACAAAAAATTTCTCTGCGAAGTAGGTATGTAGGTAACTGCACGTGATAATTTCAAGTTGGTAGTTTTTTGTATTGATATAAGTAAGCACTTCGACACTCTAAATACCATTTTATTCTGTTTTAGGAAAAATTAATTTAAACACCCCGACCTAGACCACAGCGTGTATCTCAAACTGTATTGGTAAGATTTTGACTAGAAATACTTAGACTAGCAGGTAATTGTTTATTTTGATTGCTTATTGAAGGTAGACAAAAAAACATAAATCTCATTTTTCGATAAAATTTGTTTAGGCTAATAAATAAAGGTTGTGGATAGCTGCAATTTAAACAATTGGTCATATTTTAATCAAATTGATGTCTTGAAGCCTCACCTTAAGAAGTTTAAGAAGCACGACGCAATGAAAGTGACGGATGTGGTTACTATCCCAACTAACAATTTTCATCATCCAAAAAACTTCTCATAATTATTTCTTGCAATAATATAAGCATTATATAATAGTCCATAGAAATAAAAGGGCATCCTTTTTAATCTTCTATTGCACCTTTATGGACTTCATTCAGTTCCCCCGAAAAACACTTACTGGACTCAATTTAGAGGTCTTATAAAAGAAGGTGGAAAAAATAAAAAGATAGTTTCGCAAAATTTTTTGAAAAATAGTTTTTTCTACATACATGCTATAAGGTCTCAAAATAGTTAAATAGATGATATTTGGTCATTTTCTAAAGACAATTTCTTGAAAACCGGAGCTGATAGCCACAAACGGATGACGGATTTGAATTCTGGCATCCAAAAGCGCACTAAAAACAATCCTCACTGACTGTACTAAAAAGTTAACCAATAATTGCGGGCCTTTTAATTTTTGTCAAAATACTTTTCCCGCCATACGTTTTTGAAATACAATTTTATATTCAAAACTATAACTATGAATCAAACATTTGTATGTTTTTTTAGAAGCTCATTTTGATATCATTATCATATATTTTGTTCAGATGTTTTTATTAATAAAAAGAAAGATATAGAGAAAAATGCGATTTTATTTTTTGTCAAAATACTTTTTTCGGCTATTGTATTTAAAAAATACTATGTGACCAAAATTCTGCTTTCTTCTATATATGATCGAAGTTCTGTTATTATTTGGAAATGCTGTCCATAACATATTTTTATTAGAGAATACAAAATTTTCTCATAACTTAACTGAGTATGGGTGAACTGGCATAAATAATTTTCTTACAGCAATAATAATTAATATTTCTTATGTTTTTTTCACTATACAAATTAAAAGTCAGTCCGTAATTACTGTTGTCGAAAAATGGTTCATGCAAGTCGACCTTAGTCTAGTATTTGATATTCGAGAATAAAGAAGCAAATTTTTGTATGCAACGTACCTACTATACATATGTTGTATATATATACAATACAATATATACATATACATAATATATTATATGCTTCTTTTTAAATAAAAATTACATTAGTAAAATGTTGCTAACTTATTATTTTGTTTTTATTTTCAGGTAAATATAACTTCTTTGTAACGGATCCTTTAGAGCTACATATAAATTGGTGGATTGGTATGAAAGAAACAAAACATATACATACATAATTATTTTTTAATTTTAATCAATCAAATAAAGTTTTTTGCTTTAGCATTAAGTCAAGACAGGAATGACATAAAGGTCACGTATCCATTTTGTTCATCCTTTTTCAAAATGTCACTAAGCCTTTTAATATAGAGCCACCACGATGACTTTTGGTTTTGGCTCATCATTATATTACATATGCATATATGTATGTGTAGGTACAATAAACAGGATGTGTTTACATGAACTCCTTGAATTAAAAAAAAATGTTATTAATTTAAGCTTCGTTCATTTGAATGAAAAAGGGTAATGACTGTAAGCAAATTTGATTCAAAACATTTTTAAGGCAAATCAAATAAGCACAGAATTGTATTTTTGTTTGAAGAAATTTGTTTTAGTTTACGGTGTATTTTCAAATTAAATATATATTATTAGTGTAAACTAATTTTATATAACGTCCAAAATATTTTGTTCATAGATAAAACAATTTTTACCTTTCTTCTATCTATTTATGTCTTTGTTTTTGCATAGTCACCTGATGGGTAAATAATATAAATATAATTTTTATTAAAATATTCAATTTTTACTAACAAATACATTTTTCTGTTCTCGTTAGAGAACACAACAAAAATGAAAAATAATTTTTATATTTAATAAAAGAATATTTATTTTTTGAGTTTTAAAGCTTCCGATCCCTTACCACTGGTGGGGGGAAATCTTCAGCTGCACGAAGTGACACGTATATAAGAACTGAACTTAATGAGATCGAATGATTTTTTTTTATAATAATTAAATGCTAACGCAGCAAATCTTAGCTTGACTGCGGATGATGCAATGATTCATATTGCTCTTTGAAAAGAAATATTTTGGTATCCATTGGATACTCCCACACAAGTTGCTGAAGGCAAAAAGTGCTGATATGCAATTTTATGTAAGTGATATCGGATATGATCATCCGCTATGAAATGCAATTATGAATCATTGTTAATCAACTACGTTCATTGTTAATTTTAATTGAATTTAAAGTCAAGTGTTTGTGGGGGCGCACAAGTAGGCTCTGATATAACATATATGTATTACAAAACATTAACATTTCTGTTTTCGATACGAACAAAATTCCAAATATGGATATAGCACCTTTTAAATAGTACTTAATTGCAATTTTTTCCTGTGCTGTTATCTATAACTGTTTTTTCTCAATTTATTATCAAATACGTTTTCTTAAATTGTTTTTTTTTTTTTCATTTTAGTCAATTCAAAATAATGAATTATTTAATTTCTTATCTGATTATAGAAGCCCAATTTATGCTCTTAAAACTAACAAGAAAATTGCATTAAAAAAAATATTAAAAGTTATACGCTGCCCTACAGAGCATAGTGTTTCAGGTTTTATAAAAAGGTAATTATAAATCTATAAAATCTGAACATGACAATTTTCAGACATGGAATAAGGTATCGTCTAATTTTCAAAGTTGATATAAATGAGGGTATGTTCTTCTAGGAATTTGTAGATAACTTAGTTTCATATAATTTGTCTATGCAACAATTTCTACCACGCCTTTTTTTTTGGGGGCATTTTTTGCAAACATTTTTTTTTTTGTCTACCCATTTCATAGAAAACGAACCGAGTTGCCGTAAGAACATGCAAAACAAAGTAATTATAGAAATTATTTACCGCACCCACTTTTGAAGGCGTTTTTGATAAAAATCTAATTTATTAAATCGCTTGCTAAACAAATGAAAATATAACAGAGTATGTAGAAAATGCTTATTTAAACAAGTAGTCCGTATAGAGTATTTTTTCCACACCTACTTTTTGAGGGTGTATCGGGATAAATCGTTGAAATCATGGTATTTTTGATGTGCTATTTTTTGTAGAATTTCGAACTATGTCCACATTATAATTTTAGTTTTATTTGTTTGCTTAATTGAATAAAATATAATATTAAATTAAACATTATTATTTTTATTTGTTTTAACTTACCGAATATAAAGAAAATGTAAACAAATTCATAAAAAGAAATATTTTGAAAATTAGATTTTTACCAATTCTAATGCATTTTTTGATACATTTTTTTTTTTTCGTAGGCAATTTTCTCAAACTTGTTATAAGTGAATCGGAACATAAAAGATCCCTATTCAAAAGGTCCTTATAGCCTATTGAATAGACCGTTTAAAAAGGAATAATAACATGCAACGGTTTTTATTATTTAATATGTTCGTTGGACCCATAAGCATGCTTAATACCGAAAAGAAAATGCTACTAAATTCACTCATGCGTTTCTGAGACAATGGTAACACTGACAGACCACTTTTCAATATTTTTGGGTTAACTTGGAAACTAAGCCGGATTTGACAATTTTGCACTTAAAAAAACTTTTTGTTCAAAATTAAATTTTCAATCGAAATGAATATTTTAGAAAATTTTGTACGAACTTTTAAGCAAGAACAATTAACCAAAAAGAACATAAAAAAATCGAAAAATTAAAGATTTTTAAAGTTTTTCCTTAATTGCGCATAACTTTTTTCGGAGCAAAAGTCGACTCAAGGCAAAGAAGCGAGAGTTGGAGCACCAACGACAAAGTTAGTTCATAAAAATTAACCAAACCATTTAAAAGTAACCTTTTACTTTTTATTCTTCAGAACGTATTGAAATCTTCTGTCTTGCATGACAGGTATTTTGTTTAAGATGTTATAAAATAATGAGCAAAATAAATTGAATCCTGAATATGTTCTAACTAAAATTGATTTAACAAATTAAATCATGATTTACTACTTGCAAACTGGGAGGAAGTTTATTCGGAAGATGATCCATCAAAAGCTTATGAATTATTCTTAAAAGGTTTTAAATATCTAATCAGGAGTTCTACATTTTATGTCGTAAAAAAAAGGTCCAAACTAAGATTAAAACCTTGGATGAATAATTCTCTAATTAAAATTATAAACTTTAAGCATAAATTACATAAAAAGTGTCGAGCTCATGCACTTAACACTAATCTTAAATTCCGCTTTAAAAAAATATGTAAAAAAGTTAAAAAAGAAATCCGTTTTTGTCGCGACAATGTTTACAATAACAAAATTATAAACGCAAAAGGTAACCTTAGAGAAGAATGGAAAGTCATAAACGGTATTATAAACAGAAAACTCAAAATTCAGTCCAGTTCAATGTCAGTAGAGAATGGAAGCTCAAGTATTTCTGATTCCAGAGAAATTGCTAATTTATTCAACAGTTACTTTACCAATGTAGGCCAAAGCTCTCTTCCTTGTGAAATATCATTTTCTTGCTCATGCTGCAATAGCTATAGTCCTTCAAATGAGTTTCACAATGGAAACAGTTTCTGTTTTGAAATGATATCTGGTTTTGAAGTTTTAAAAACTATAAATTCACTTAAAAACTCAAACTCTGTTGGAGTTGATGGTATCTCGAATGTTGTGTTGAAAAAAACTGCGTTAAATTTAGTAGATGTAATGTCACACATTTTCAATAAAAGTGTCTTGTCAGGAATCTTCCCTAATGAGCTCACATCAGCTTTTGTAATTCCCATTTTTAAAAAAAGGTAACAAAAATGACATTAAAAACTATAGACCTATTTCGTTATTGCCATCAATCTCAAAAGTTTTTGAAAAAATTATAAAAACGAGAATTCTGCGTTATCTAATAAATTTAAATTTCTTAAGTCCCCTTCAGTTTGGATTTAGGTCAGGTTTGTCAACAGAAGATGCTCTGTTAAACTTTTGTTGTTTAATCCAGCAAGGTGTAGATAAAAAAATGAAATGTGCTGCTCTTTTTGTTGACATCACGTAAGCATTTGATATGGTTAATCATAAAATCCTTTTGAATAAATTATAAGATGCTGGTTTTCGTGGATTCATTTACAATTGGTTTGAATCTTACCTTAGTAATCGAAATCAAAAAGTCAAAGTGTGTAACACATTAAGTGATTCTATGTATATTAATATAGGTGTCCCACAAGGATCAGTCCTTGGGCCCATCCTTTTTTGATATATATAAATTCTCTTTTTGACCTACCTTTTTTGGGGACAGTGAATGCCTTTGCTGATGATATTGCGATTGGATATAATGCAGTAAATCCATTGAATTTAGTTGCTGATATCAATCATGACGTTCATTTATTAAGGTTCGCTGACCATAAACTAATTGTTAGTAACAAGACCAAATTGATGCTACTCGGCGCTGATTTATATTCCCAAACTGACATAAAAGTAATGTTTCATGCTCCGTATTGCACCCGTTTAAGCCTGTTTTATAGTGACTGCTTAAGATCTTTTCCATTATGTAGTTTTAATGACATAAGCTTGCAATAGTATGTGTTTTAATGTTAAAATTGTAAAAGATTTCAAATATCTAGGCGTCACAATTTATCAACACTTGAAGTGGACTGAGCTCATTTTGAATCTTAACCAGTACTTCCTTTCTACGATAAGATGTTTTTATCGCCTAAGAAAGTTCTGTTCAAATTGAACATTAAAAAACACCTGTTACGGAATATTTCAATCCAAATTACAATATGGAATTTGTTGTTGGAGAGGCGCTTATCTAAATAAAATTCATCAACTGACGATCCTTCAAAAGTGTGTTTTAAGAAAGATATGCAACGCTTCTCGCTTAGCTCACTCTTTAGAATTATTTAGACAGACGAAAATTTTACCAGTAAGACACTTGTTTTATATTAAAGTCTTAAAAATATTTTTTATGAGAGGTGTTTATTTGGAAAGCCCTATAACAGACCTATATAACTTGAGAAGAAATGCTACCACTGTTCAAACTTTACCCTTTCGGACTACACTTTTTAGAAACTCATACACAATCGTTTTTCGCAAATTATACAACAGACTCCCATTCGAACTACGGAGCACTAGAAACTTGCCACTTTTTTTAAGTTCCTTAAAATCATGGCTTCTCCACTTTAATACTCATGACATCGAATCTCTGCTAAGCTACATTGTTTGATTTTATTTGTAATTTACTACCATGATCTCTTATGAATGTTTTTTTTGTACATTTTCTCTCTTTCTTTTTTTATTCAATTGATGAAAATTATGTTATTTATTTAATTCATATCAATTATTGTAATACTTTTCTTTTTATCCAACGTTGATTTCTGTATTCACCCCACAATAGAATAAATTTTTGTTAATGTGGCATTATCTCAATTTGTATTTAAATTTAAATGCTACAAACTATTCTCTCAAATTATTATAAAAACTGAATGTGTATTTATTTATCATAGAATAGATATAAGTTATTAAAAAATTGTTAGGAGAATAAGGACTCAATAAATTCAATTAAATTCAATTCAATTCAAATCGTTGTGCATAGAAAAAAAATGTTGTTGAAAATGTAAATCTGTTTGTATCCAACACCAATAGAAAAAAGAGTCTGCTGCTTATTCCTTCGCTAGATCATCTGCTTCGTTGGTTTAGCATAGTAAACGTCACATAGCAGAAATTTTGTTTTATTAGTAATATTTCGCACTTAATCCATGGAATAAGGCTAACCGTTTGCTGTTCCGCGTTTTTAAATTTGGCTGTTTAGAAATTAAAGTGCCGACGATGCACCGATAAATATCATCTTCCTGCAACTAGCCTTAGGAGTAGATAAGAACCTATTTATGAAATAACTAGATATTTTCTTTCTTTATTTCTTATACTTTTCTTTTTTGTGAGAAAATATGGAGAGTATCGATTTTTTTTTCTAAATAAAAACATTTCAACCATAAAACTTATTTTTCTTGCCAGGCGGTGTGGCCGAAGTAAAAGTATTAACTCTCTGCATACTCAGAAAAGCGTTTTTAATTTGGAAAACGAACATATTCAAACAAAAATATATACTGAATAATTTTTAAAATTTTTTTTTTGATTTTATATTGGAGATTTTCAACGTGTTTTTTCATGAAATAAATAAAAGATATTATTTTGAATAACTTAAAAACACTTATTTTATTTATTTATTTACTCAAATGCATTATATAAAACTAACTGACGATGGAAGCATTGCTTCCGAAATGCATTTAAGTAAATAAATAAATAAAATAAGTGTTTTTAAGTTATTCAAAATTATATCTTTTATTTAAAATATTTTTGAAATCCCGGGATTAAAGGGTTTGAATCTCGAAATCCCGGGGTAGAAAAACAACCCGGGATTGCAATCTCTAATTGTAACGTGAGGTACATTTTTCAACAAAGTTGTAATAATTGTAAGCTTTTAATTTATAATATGATTATATTAGTAAAATACAATCTAAAGGAGTACAAAAACCTTCTTGACCAGTGTAATAAAGTATACCAAGTTTCATTAATTAATTAATTAATCTATATATATAAAAATGAATGTTTGTCTGTGTATGACCTATAGACTCAAAAACTACACGTCAGATTGAGCTCAAATTTATGGATTATATTCAAAAAATGACTGGCAAGGTTTAAAAAGTTATTTGAGGAATTTTGAATAAGTGGCACTGCACTTTTTTCATAAAAAAGAAAAATTGATGTTTTTATGTGAAAAATAAAGTTTATTTCAAAAACAAGCCCTGTATTTCCTGTCAGTAAATATGTATAATAAATATTGCTGACGCTTATAAGTAATTTTTTTTTTAGTTTTAATTGTGTATTGTCGTTGTTGTTAAATAAGGAAAATGATATGACAAGAAGCTTGGGGTATTTTATAATCACCATCTCCAAACAGTTTTTGACGGCCAGCGTGTGTCTTATAGTCTGGGAGCCGACCGTAAGATTATCTATCTCATCGCAGCCACGCAAAAATTGGATGCCAACTGATAACTTTAGTACAAACTTTTACGAGACTACTGGTCGGACAAGGCTTTTCTGGTAGCAATGGTTAGAAAATGCACTTTTCAGGTTGCATTATCCGCTAAATGTATACCTTTAATATAAGCAACTTGTATAAATGGGGTATCAAATGAAAGCTAAGGCTGTCCCCTACACCAGCGTTTCCCAAAGTGTGTTTTCAGGGTTCCACAAATATCTTGAAGTATAAACAGTAAAATACAAACAATAAAAGAAAGCAATTTCAAAATTTCCACAAACGAAAATTGAATAAAATTATGTTTTGAAGTTTATATTTTTTAATTGAAGTAGGAAAATATGAAAAACTTTACTCCTAGAAGTACCAGCAGTCATTGTATTTTCCATCGTTATGCACTTGTTATGAAAAGAATGGCAACTGATTAAAAAAAAAGTTCTCGGTAAAGCTGTGAAAATAGTAAATTTTGTAAAGAGTCGTCCTCTCCAATTAAGATATTTTAAATTAGTGTGTAAAGATATGGGCAGTCCAGTCAGTACTTATCGCTCCTTCTTCATACTGAAATCCGATGGATTTCCAGAGGGAAAGCTTTGTCCAGGTTATTTCAACTTCGTGATGAGTTGAATGTGCTGGAAAAAATATGTCTTCAACTGCAAACCTCTTTGATGTATTGCATGATAAGCAATGGATTACGAAATTAGCTTATCTTACTGAAATTTTCGAGAAGATCAACGAAACTGCTACAGCTCTGCAGGAAAAATTAATTACAGTAGGCGCGTCTCACCAAATAAAATCTCCCTGAGTGCTCAATGTCAAGTCAACGGAGGCGAAATGCTTTGGTGGGACAAGATTCTCCGTTCCATTATATAAAAAACATTCGTTATAATTCTCGTCCTGAAGTTCAGGAAACAAAATTTCAATTTTCTTGTCTCACTGAACAAAGATTTTATTTGGTGAAACACGCCTAATATTTTTTGCGAGAGATAGTAAATTTGTGCTCAAAAAGGCTCTTTGCGAGCAAAATGTGTGGGTAGTTTTGATTTTTTCTTCCTCTATGTTTTCGGGGGTGTTGAATACGAATCTGAGCTTTGCCAACAAAATTTCGTGACGCAACATAGAAAAAAACGCAAAAAATTATGCAAAACTGCATTCCTTGGGAGTTTTTCACGAATGGCTCGAAAACTACCAACTTTTCGAAAATTACATCAAACTACCATTGAAAGTATACACAATTTCCAATAAAAATCTATTCAAGGTTTATTTCTGCGACAACCCATTCGGACTCAAGCGCTAGTCGAAAATTGATGTATTTTTACTGTTTTCGAAAATCAACTCGAAAGCGTTAAGAAATTATTTTGTGTGAAAAAATTTGAACCTTTATCTCTAAAATTAACCAATATATACTTTTCTGACGGTCTTTGATGCGCTGAGTTCGAATCTGGCCTTGGAACTGCTCTAGCACGTTACTTTTTTGAGATATTCGAATATAAAGATTTATAAAAAATGCATTTTGTATGCAAATTTGAAGTTATTTTTTTTTCTCGAGGTATTCTTTTTCGAAAAAATCTCATTCGTCATTCTGAAGTGTGAACATTTTACTTCAAAATTCTATTTGAATCTTTCAAATATCTCCATTCGTCTTCGAGAAATCATTGGTTTTCGTCTAACTACCTAATTCGAAAACTCCAGTCAATCTGTGCTCAAAACGGCAAATTGTGGGAATACGAATTCCTGATAGATCTGCAGAGCTCCTCTTCATTAAAATTTGTATTTGATTCTGTATCATTAAACGAATTTTGGATTGGTATTAAGAATGAATTCCCTGAGCTTGCCAAGAAAGCTATATTAAATTTGCTACCTTTTGCTTTTCAGCGTATACATACACAAAACTAAATACAGATCGAGGCTGGACGCTGCCCCAGATATGCGAATACGACTTTCGGTCATAGAAGTTAATTTAAAACCAATTATAAATCAAACAATGAAACAGATACATTCTTCACATTAAACAAAAAATTGATGTTGAAATGTGTTCTTTTTCATTGTTTGCTATTGTCAGGATGGGGTTCCGAAATATATTTGGACATTGTTTAGGGTTCCACGGCTTAAAAAGTTTGGGAACCGCTGCCCTACACGATACTAATGATCCGACCACATTTTGGGTGTTGACACGAGTCCGACCACTTTTATAAAATTAGGGATTTTGTATATCCTTGGATGAAGATGAGAAAAAAGTGGTTAAGGCCACTTTCATATCGCTATTTGAATTTGATATTATATTACTCAGTTTTCCGTAATGTAAAACGCAATGTTAAGAAAAGAGCATTTTTTTTTTAAATTGGTCGGACTGGTCGCAATAGCCAAAAAAAAGTCTGTCTGACCATTGGTATCGTATAGAGGACTTATGTATAAAGGGTTTTCCAACGAATAGTGGTCGATGTAGAAATGACATAAAACATTATACGTATGAGGTTGTGAAAAATTGATGAGTAATGTAATCGATACAACAATTTTAATAGACTAAGAGCCCACAGCAGATTTTGGGTGTGAACGATAGCAAAAAAAGAAGTATAGGCGTCGAAAGCTTCATTAAAGGCTACTCAAAAAATCGAAGTCTTGCAGTCCACAACTGGGGCCTTTGCGAGAAACAGTGCATCGAAAAAAAAATATGAATGCAACTTCGAGGTTAATGGTGTTTGCCCAAATTGGTTTTCACTCCTCCCTACATAAGCTCCTCGGATCCCATATCACGGAATCTGAGATCATTTGAGTGTTTAATTCGCCCTGCCAGACTGTTTAAAAAAACCGTTTTTCGCTTAGAATTTTGAATTTTTTAAACGGTGCGGTAGAGCGAACTATACAATCAAATGGTCTCAGATTCCGTGATATGTGATCCGAGGAGCTTATGTAGGGATGAGTGAAAACCAATTTGGGCAAACACCATTAACCTCGAAGTTGCATTCATATTTTTTTTCGATGCACTGTTTCTCGCAAAGGCCTCAGTTGTGGACAGGGCTGTCGAAGTACTGCAATTGAAGTATTTGTACTGCTTTTTGAAACTCCGTACTGCCGTACTGCTAATACGACCAAAGTACTGCTTTTTTGAAAATTTGTTCACACAACATTTTCAAATCATAATCATATCCAAAAAGTTTTAGTCCTTTTTATCAAATGTTTTCTTTTATAAACAAAACAGATAAATTATTTAAGGATTTTGTACTGTCGGAATATGGTTTAGTGTTAATTATAGCTGTTTTGTTTGGCCTCCAATTGATTCCGAAAGTAAAAGACTTATACGTTTGTTTGATAAGATCTATATATTTCGGCACTATGTGCCATCATCAGGATCTACAATTTTTAAGTATAACTTTATATGACTTATTATGTTTTCTGCTTAAAAATTGTAGATCCTGATGATGGCACATAGTGCCGAAATATATAGATCTTATCAAACAAACGTATACGTCTTTTACTTTCGGAATTAATTGGAGGCCAAACAAAACAGCTATAATTAAAACAGATAAAATTGTATAGAATACGTTCACTATGTATATAGATGTATTGATAAAGAACTCGAGTTCCATTTTTTACGAGTGCGTAGTTTGCAATATAGGCATAGCCTGTATATCACAAGTAAAAAATTCTTAATTCTGGAATTTTTCAGATTTTCTTTTCTGATCCGAAAAAAGGAAGTTTAAGGACATTTTGATGCCATTTGGAACGAAATATTCCACACACGTCAAAATGTAGTTTTTTCATCCAACTGTCAAAGCAATGTAAATTATACTAATGGATCTCTAGCCCATGAAATTTAGATTTTAACGTACTTCGACAAAACTCCTACAAAGTTGAATTTTGGTGGGGCTTTATTTTGACGTCTTGAGCAATTTCCAATTTCTAAATTTTGGCTGCAAAAAAGAATTTTTGGAGGAGTAAAAAGTTGTAAAGTTCAGTTTTTTGCTAATTATTCGAAAACTATCAACTTTTTGGTATGAAATAAACAAGGTAAAATTTGCAGCTTATTCAATTTTATAAAAAATACAAATTACATGTTTTTTTGATGCATTCAATAGTTTTAGAGTAAATCATTGAGCCAATTTATGGAGTGGCAAATTTTGTCAAAAAATTTATTAAAATTGCATTAATCGATGAGCAATATTTTTTGTACTATATGCGCTAAATCTTCTCATTATAAACCAAGTTATTGTGGTGCCCAGGGTAAGTAAGGCCATCAACTGGAAAATTTATTGGCTTTAATTTATTTAAATAATTTTGAGAAAAACGTGCACAAACACAACAATAGTTCTGTAGGTAATGAAAAAATGAATACCTACCACCATTGTAGTGCGCTAGAGCTAAATAGGTAATTGGCGGGTATGTGATAATTTTTAATGAACAATATTTGCATTTAAACAAAATTAAATGCATTAACAATTATGTTGGTATATATTTTACTGCCGTACTGCAGTGTACTGCAATTTTTTTCTTCGAAGTACTGCTTTCTGTGAAATTGAAACGACAGCCCTGGTTGTGGACTGCAAGACTTCGATTTTTTGAATGGCCTTTAATGAAGCTTTCGACTCCTATACTTCTTTTTTTGTGAACGATATCACACCCAAAATCTGCTGTGGGCTCTCGGTCTATAAATAATGGCGAATTCAAAGGAGAAAATAATTATGTTACTACCACAACAATCCAATGTTAACAAGACACGATTTTTATATTGAAGAGTTTACAATTCCTGATTTGACTTGCCTTTGCAATGATTATTATCAAAAGGTGTGTGTGCTGGCACTACAAAATCCATGCACATGGATAGTTTTATGTATCTAGAAATGTTTAAGACGTTGAAGTCATCGGATTTTCATGTCAATGCAAAAGCTGAAAATACAAAAATTTGTATTTTGTCGAAAAGTTTAAAATTGATGTTACAAGTAAATAGTGATTTTAACAACTTATTTAGTTTTTGATTTGATTTTTGAATTGTTCCATTCCTATTGAATATGGAAAATTCGGAGTAGAAGGTTTTTCATATTTGTTTGGAACTAAACAATTCCAAAATCAAAACGAAAACGATATTACTGTAACCAATCAAACAAACTTTTATTGTAGGTAGTATTATTGATAATTAATTTAATTTTTATACGTAACTAAAATTTGTATACCCGTGCGAAGCCGGGGCGGGCCAGCTAGTATTTAATAATTATTGAATATTGTTTAATGATTTTTGTCATCGAAATTCAAATAAGTCTAAGAGACACTAATCGTCATTGTTCTACTTTTGTTTTCTTTAAATATTCCCTAAAAAATGGTCCTTATGATTTTGATTCAAATTTTTACATGATGATGAGGTTTTAATAAATATGAGTTTCAGGTTCATTCTTAAAAATTTCTATATAGTGGAAATATTATTTTAACGTTTTTCGGAAAATTTTAATTTTGCCTTTAATTTGGGTTATGTCCGTAAATATCATCAATAAAGCTTAACTCATTTTGTGAAAACATTTTTAGAAATATTTCCAATTATACTTCAAATAATATTACATTCCAAAATAATATAAATTATTTTTTCTATAAGGGTCAATATTTTAAAATATTAATATTTCAGTCTCCTTAATTTTTGAACCGAAGTACAAATTTTTATTATAAGTTTGTTAATTGGATGGCTTGAAACAAACGGATTCTAATATTCGCTCTAGAAAAAATAAAGTTAAAAAAAATATCATACCCGCTATCTTCATTTAAACACCCAAAATGTCATTCCCCTGACGTGTCCCCAGGCCTACTTACCACACTGTCTGAATTTTAGCAACGAAACTAAAAACGATACCAAAAATCTAATGATGCAGTCTTTTTAATAATATATGCATCCTTACTAAAAAAAATAGTTAAATGATTTTTAGTTGCTTTTTTTTTAAATAGGAGCTATTAAGTAATTGATCATTTCTATCCCACAAATGGAAATTTAAAAAAAATATATATATAGGCTAAAAATAGAAAACTGATTTTTTTCGTTTGTTTAACGGTTCAGAATTGTTCTTTATGAAAATTGAAGTAAGGGTTTCAAAAAAACTTTGTTGTCTTTTTCATTGCAAGTTAAGGCAATGATTTTGTTTTTCGTCAAGCGAAATTGTCATTCCTCTAACGCGTGTTTTTTACTAAACCGTGTGGTATAAAAATTAAAAAGTTTTACTCGCCTGTGTCTTTTACAAGGGCCTACGTGAAAATTATATAAAACATCTAATTTTCCAATAACCTCCATTTTATTCTCACAAAACACGCTTCGGAGTCATTCCCTTACATCATTTTTTGTGTCATTCCCCTGACTTTCAAGTTTTCATTATAATGATTGATTGCGTTTTGGTAACTCTAGAAGAAACAATAATATTACATTTAAACATATTTACAGTATTTTTAGTAGTTTTGAATTTTTGTTCACATTTTCTGGGTCAAAATATCATACAAAATACGATTATTACTATAAAATGTTTAGGGCCAGTTTCAAATATTCCGGTTAAAGTTTCGGATAGCCTATCCGGAACTTATCCGCAAGATAAACTTCAACTTTTGGTTTCAAATGTCTCGGATAGTGATATCCGACAGATAAAGTTTCGGATAGCCTAACCGCCGGTTCATGTGGCTGTTAAAGCTTTTATCCAGAAGATAAAAAATATATTAGTTTGAAGCATTCGAAAAAATATAGTTTCAGACCATTTCTTCGATGAAGAGCACGGAATGCGGTCAAAAGAAGTGTCCTGGATTTATGTTAATTTTTAAAGACGAATTTGTGTAAATATCCTACACAAAAAAGCAAGCCACTCAACCAAATAAGGCCACTTCTAGTTGCGTCTAACCCGTAGTTTTTTTTTTTTTTTTTAAATCAATGAATAAACGGACACGAGATGTTTATTTGCATTATATATTTATTGAAGAATATTATAATTTATTACAGCTTTTTACATACAAACATACATATGTACATCTTAACCATATTCAAATATTTTAAACCGCAATGCATTGTTTAAAGGATGTTTGTCCATAGTGACACCTCTTGTGGTCTCTTCTTTATTTTCGAATAGGGGTATATTTTTCTTCTTGAATGCAGGCCGAAATCCTGGTTCCAACGTTGAGAATGGGTAACTGCTACGCGTATCCGTGGAAATATTTTGAATTTCGATTTAAATCGATCCGTCGCGGTTCGAACTGTATTCAAATCTTTAAAATCAATGACAATTTAAATCACAACGACAATTTCGTTTTGTTTTGACAGCAACAAAATTAATTTTCAGTATGTTTTTGATGTTTTATGTTGTTCTCAAACTGTAAGTGTCTGGTAAATTTATCCACCGGTTAGTTTACTTAGACTTTGACGATGAAACAGAAAATTAATAACAGCAATTTTTATCTGCTGGATAGGGTTATGTGTCGGATATCTATTCGAAACTTTAACCGGAACATTTGAAACTTGCCCTTAGTCTCACAAAATTCTTGAATTATGAGAGCAAGTTCGTGCAAGGTTCGAGGTTTACACTCCTGAAACCATTCGCAAAATTAAATATCCATCTAATCAACGGAGTAAATATAAATTTTTATCATTCCCCTGATACAAGTATCATTTTCCTGACTTAAAAAACCGTTAGATTTGATCAAATGTTATGACTCCTTGTTTTAAAGTGGTTATTATAGAGTTATTAAGAGACATAATTGTTCGTCTACCAAAATAGGTTCTTTTGAGCGAGGCTCCACTTCGGAGTGAAAAATATTAATGTTTTGAAATATTGAAATATAAACAAAAATCCATTTGTTTGTACTTTGTCATTTTTTCACCTTTTCTATAATATAATAATAATGTCTTTGTGTTAACCAACCTTCTTTTAAAATCCTAAATGCTTAGACTACATTTAAGCTTTAATCGCTTAAGCAAAGTTTGTAAAATCCAGTCCTACCTATTAAAGGTTACACATTTACATATGTTTATGTATGTATTGTATATAGTATAAGTATGTACCAATATCTTTATTGAAAAATCAAATATATCTATTATCTAACAACAATAGATCACCTGAAAGCATACCCACATATTTTATGATTTCCTTTGACAGATTACAATGTGTTGTGGGCTCTTTGACAATATTTTTTTAATATCAATAATTGAAAACCTCATTTTATATTAATCTCTCTATCAGTTGATATGTGTGACATGTAAAACAACACCTCCTCATCGATATCCAGTGTTTAAATGCCAAACAACAAGTGCCATTACAATAACTATTATTATATATAGCACAGGGACACTTTGGATGACACCCAGTAAATGTCAAATGCTGGCATAATGCCAAGGGCAAGAAAGATACGTATATGTATTTATATGTAGGTACATATGTTTGTATAGTGTACATATGTATACATATATAGAAATTTCATGATAAAATGAAAAAAGCAAAAACAAAACCTTTAAAGGCGAAATATTGACGTTTAGTAGACAACAAAATATACCCCATCTCCATACCATTAGAAATCAGTATGTCCAGTGCCAGTCTTATCCCTTATTGATGCCATACACAGACAATCTTAGTTTCTATATATAAATCCTTAAATTATGTTGCTTCATTCTTTGAGAGAGGATACCACACTTGACAACATGGCATTGAATGTTTGGATATGTGTGTATCTTTATCTAGTATGTTTAAGAAAACTTTAGTTTTACTATGTGTACAGTCAAATCCACTTAACTGAAACGGCAATTTCATAGTTTGACACTTGCAGACTTTGACATGGTCCAATTTTCACACTTTTGAACCGTCAATTTGTCACACTTTAACATTGTAACAGTAACTCCAATTTTCACACTTTCGAACCGTCACTTTGTCACACTTTTACACTGTCACGCTGTCACTGATACAAACATACAGTAACTCTTTTTTACTGTGACACTGTCACACTATTATACTTTCAAATTTTTAACCATACTATCTCATTTTCAGACTGTGACACTTACCCACTGCAATACCATCAAACTTCCATTCTTTCAATAGATATCACGGTCGCATTGTCACACTGTCAAAGCATGTCTTGTGTCATTCCATGGCTTTAATAATATGAGAATTGTGAAATAAATTTTGTGATAATAAGGGCATTCATGCAACAGCGTAAAGTCGTCGTAAACGTTGTAAAGTTGTAAACTTCGTAGATCTGCAAATTTTCCATACAAATTGTGAAAGAACGTTTACGACGATTTTACGCTGTTGCATGAATACTCATAATTGTTTAGTAAGAAAAATCTAATCCAGATCAAATAAGTGGTCTGGACTGTGTACATTACTATTAATTCATATACCCACATAAATACGCAACCAATACAAGCAACAACGTTTGTTTGGACAAATTCAACAATGATGATAACAATAATAAATGTTTTTTAAAGGACAATCAAGTCCTAAATTCAGATATTTTCAAACAAAGAAAAGTGTTTCGGTACATATTGATACAAGCAAAAGATATTTTCCTAATCTAGTTGATTGGTTTATTATGGACAGTTATGTTGTCATATACCCCAAATATATTTTAATGATGGGCTGGTAATTTTGGGTATTTGGGGCTTATTCATGGATGAACACATTTAAGAGTTGATCTCAAAAATATTTATTTGTTGTAATTATTTTATTTATCGGTTATAATTTATAGTAGAAATATTTACATAAGCATTTTTTCCTGATAGAAAATTAAACCAAGTAAAAAGTAAGAATGATTGAAACAAAAAAAAAAACTATTGAGGAAAGAATTCAATATTCGATGTCTTTTAACTGAAAAACAAATCACAGTATTCGAAAATGAAGCTGACTTTGAAAGACAGGTCGAAGTAGCTGAATTGAAAAACAAAATGTCATTTTGTTTCCGACTGACAGACAAAATACATGTCCATCTTGTGATATCCTTTGCCAAAGAAATACATATTTTGAAAGACAGGTAAGCTTTATTTGAAGTGATTTTTTTATTGAGAAATCAGGCAATAACGAAATTCGTATGGTTAACGTATACATTTAATACAATAGGGCTGTTTTGTTATCACAGTGCACAAATAATAGGTATTATACTCCGGAGGTTCTCAAAATTAAAAGTGTCAGAAATAAAATAATGGTTGTGAACGTGAGGAAAAAATACACGTAAGCACAACAACAAATATTGGTTGAACAAAA
Source organism: Dasysyrphus tricinctus (assembly GCA_963921185.1). NCBI lineage: Eukaryota > Metazoa > Arthropoda > Insecta > Diptera > Syrphidae > Dasysyrphus > Dasysyrphus tricinctus. The sequence continues at coordinate 75,743,829 of OY992531.1, forward strand.
GCAAAATTCTAATGATATTACTATTAATATGTGTAGGTAGAGGTACTGTGGATTGTTATTGTTTTAATTTAAATCACGCAACCCCGTAGTTCCTCCAAAAATCCTTTAAAATGTTAGCCTATTATTTTACCGTTAACCCGGTTCCCAACACGAATGAAATTTTATATGGGATAACACTTTTAATTATGTTCAGTCAAACCTTGAGTTTTTATTTTTTGGTAATACGTAATTGATAGAACAACTAAAATTTTGGTACAAATGAAGTTTTATGTAATACATATAAGTTTCAGTACAAAATACATATTAATAGAATATTTCCTCAATTTTACACAAATAAGGGAAAATTGAAAAAAAAAAACAATAAATTTTCCATATCTATAACTAAGAGAATAACGATCTAAAAAAATTCCAGAAAACACTTTCTAACATCATAAAATTGACCTCGTTTGTATCAAAACTTAAATTTTTCTATTAATTATTCAACGGAAAGAATTTTGTTGACCTAAAAATATAAAACAAGGCAAAATAAAATCCTAAGAAATACATTTTAAAAAAAGAGAATATTAACAAAACTAAACATTCTACTATAGTAGCATTACTAAAAACAGTTTTTCAAAGTTCTCAGGTAACAGTTTTCTACGATTGTCCCTGAAAAGTGTTTCTGATATGAATTTGACAAGTTTTGATTACCAACTCAACTGGGCATTAAAATATAATACAAATATAATAGACTTATTGGCATTTTTTAAAAGAAAAAATATTATATTTAGTGGAATATTTTTGTATTTACTTTACAAAAATATTTTATTCAGTTGTTTCCAAAATATAATTAATATTCTTCATAGTTTTTGAACTCAACTGAAACCGACATCAATAGAATCATTGACTTATTAGCTATATAGGAAGTCAATGGATTGAATGGTCGAACGGTTAACAAACGAAAAAAAAAGTTAACAAAGAGGGACGACCAGTTTTGACCTACATACAAATTGTTGGAAAGTCTAAATAATGCAAGCAAGAACAAAAATTGTATGCGAATATTTAAGCTTCCAATCCCAAAAATCCCGGGATTGAAGCATTATAATCCCGGGATTTTCGGGATCCAAAAATGGCTCGGGATCCCGGGATTCCAATCTCTAGTTTTAATACAACTTTGAAAACAGAGAAAAAACGTATTTTTATTTTAAAACACAAATATCTCAAAAACGTGATCCGATAGAATTTTTCTGACTTCAAATTCGAGTTCAGCATACCAAAAACCTTTACATAAAATTATATTTTGGTTTCTGTAACAAAAAAAAAAAAAAAAATTGATCAATGTTTTTTTTGGAATCTTTTCACAATAAAGGATTCAAAATTTAGGTCTGAATATGAAATATGATTTTTTTTTCTTACATTTTATAATAATTCTGCATGAGTGAACACTTCCCTTAAAAAAAATGATTTTAATGCAAATTTGGATCAAAACTGGAAAAGCAACTCAAAGCAATGTTTTCTTTTATGACTGATATTTTCTTATCAAAAATTATTTTCAGGTAAAGTCTGATTAAAACTGTTCGAAAAATTGTGTGTAAATTGTTTTGATTAAATATAAAAATGACACATTTTTTACGTTTTTTTTTATGACTTTTAATCATTGTTTTAAATTTTGTTTTGTAATTTAAACGTAATAATTTATATTTTTTAAAAGGAGGAGTATTCCTCATTTCTAAACTGGTCGATTGCTGACAATCTCCACTAGGATACTTCAAAAGTAGTTTTTCGCTAGCACAGTGTATCTAATAATTAATAAATTATAAAGTTTTTGGGCTCAGAATATGAATCGCTTGCCAACATTTCGTGAGAACTCTACTAATTTAAGATACACATTTTGAAAAATATGGGTGGCAATCTTTCACCCGTGGCAACCCTAAGAATAGTTTAATTACCTACTTCAATAGTCCCAAATAAATTATATTCACAGTTTTAGCCGTATATACCTATAGTAGGTTACACAAGTTGCCTGATTATGCTAGCTCTATAACTATTAAATCTACAATACACATAAGTATGCACTTGTACATGTTCATGTACACATGGATGTACGTATAAATAATATAACTTATTTTTGTATAGTGCATATGTCAAATTGTTTATTCAAAAATAATACGAATGAAAATAAGGACACAACTTTCTACTGCATTGCATAGTTAATATTTTGTTTGACTTTCATTGTGCATTTTGACGTCATGAAGAGGACTATTTCTATGTCAATTAAAATCAGTGAACAAACATAAAGGAGTGAAATGTTGAAGTTCTTATTTTTGTTTAGAATATTATTTAACTTATAATTCGAGGAAATATTCCAGAGACTACTTTTCAGTTAAGCTTTGGAACACAGAAACGTCCTAAGCCGAATAATTTTTGAAATTTACTTTTTAACTTAAAATCTTCACGCTGTCAAAAAATGTTTGGACTTCTCATGGTCGTAATATTAATAAATTATAGTTTTAATTACCACCATAATTTTTATTTTTTTTGTCGCGATTCTGTTTTGACAACCAGCTACATAGTATCTCTATGCTGGTAGACGGCCTAAGGCCAAACCAATTAGACTTAGATACCTATCTCAATCATTGTAAATTGTTTATTTAAAAAATAAAAGTCATTTAAAAAAACTAACTAGTATCTGTATGTCTATCTGTTTCCAACCTAAGCCACTGGAAAACAAAATTTTTCAAGCTTATCACTTAAGGTTTTTAAGTAATCCTCTAGAGAAAAAACTTTAAATCAATTTTGTCTATATTTGTTTTGAAGATTGTATAACAAAACCAATATTTTTTCAAGAGGGTGGTTTTTCACCAACCCCAAAAATCCCGAAAACTCGTTTTTATAATAAGAAGGCGTACCCAAACAGATTCTATACAAAATTTTGTTTATCGAATTGGGCTAGTAGCCTTTACCAAGATTAATTTATTGATCATAATAAATTAAATTGAATTGAATTGAATTAAATTGATTTTCTATATAAGAAAAGTTAAGGAGCCATTTTTGAACAAAATAAGATTATCTGTAAATTAAAAAAAAATAAAATGCACGACTGAGTCGCACGTACTTGCTCTTATGATCCATACACTACAGGTTTAAGATAATTGTGTATATAAAAACATGGAAATTATGAGACAAAAATGTAGAGAAGCTAAAACAACTCCTTTGACAGTTTGAGGCGAAAAATAAGAATGTCATCTTAATTTTTCATTGAATATGATTGTATGAAAAAACTTTAAAATCGTTATTATTTTTTATATACGTATATAAAATTCTTAAAATATTTTTACGGGTAAATTTTGGAATGCAAATCTAAAGTATATATTTATGAGCAAACAAAAACCAAATTTAAAAAAAAAGTCAACCAGTTTTTGAGGTATCGAGTTAAAAAAAAAACAAAAAACTTTTTTTAAAAATTGAAAACTTTTTTTTTGAAAATTTTGATAAGCAATATTATTTTATTTTATCTGAAATATGTATTTAAAAAAAAATTATTTAAATCTGTTTCGCCAATAATGAGAAAATTTAAAATAAATAAAACCTTATGAAAGTTACTATATTAATAGTGGGGCTGTTAGTGAGACCAACCTTTCATGTCCTAACTTTACTTTTAAGAAATGTTGCCAAGGTGGCAACACTGTCAGAAGGATAAGAGAAGGGTTTCCACAATTCCGAAATGTTGCTTATAGATCGAAAACCAAGGGTCGGACGATGAACCAAGAACTCCCTTTGGATTCAGCACCCTTGAAACCATAGGAGCACATTATTGTTTTTCTCCCACCCGTCCCCTTGCACGAAGGGGGTGAAAAAATTCGTTTTGGAAACAAAGTTAGAAAGGCCAATAAAAGTTGGAAAATATTTTTATTAATAAAATTAAAAGATGGTGTCGACGCAAAATTTCACAATCTACTACATTACATTCAGAGTTAATTGGAAACCTACTTTGTTTTTTTTTTTAAAGCCACTAGGAGGGGGACATGAAAGATTAACAAACTTAAATATTTATCTTAAAATAATATAAGCATATGACACATGTTTCAAGGGTATTTTTAAGTGCCCAATCTTGCTAAATCAGAATGAACTCGATACAACTACCTTTAAAATAGTTATAGCGTTTTTCATAAATGATGACTAAATTTTTACTGAAACAAGTTAAATATTACCAAATTCCAACAGCATTGACATGAAACTTGGTCCACGTATTTCATTTGTCATAAGCAACAAAAATCAAAAGAATCTACACAAATATTTGTAGCGAAAGTCCCCCCTCCCCAGCACTTTGAAAGTGGCTTTTAAAAAAAAAAAACAAAGTAGGTTTTCAATGAACTCTGAATGTAATGCAGTAGATTGTGAATGTGAATAAAAATATGTTCCAACTTTTATTGGCCCTTCAAACTTTGTTTCCAAAACGACTTTTTTCACCCCCTTCGTGCAAGGGGACGGTGGGAGAAAAACAATAATGTGCTCCTATGGTTTCAAGGGTGCTGAATCCAAATGGAGTTCTTGGATCATCGTCCGACCCTTGGTTTTCGATCTATAAGCAACATTTCGGAATTTGTGGAAACCCTTCTCTTATCCTTCTGGCAGTGTTGCCAACTTGGCAACACTTCCTAAAAGTAAAGTTAGGACATGAACTATTAGTGTTCTAAAGCTCAACCCGTCAGGTCGAAATGAAAGGTATGCCCTCATATCATGCACTAACGCCCCTACTATATTAGTTACTAACAATAAGTGTAAAATTTTATAATTTTTGGTAGTAAATCTTACTTATTTTGGTTTTTTTTTTAAAGAAAAGTTGTGGAGCCGTTTTTGAGAAAAATACGATTATGTTAAATTGCAAAAAAGAAAAATTTATGGCAGGTACCGTTATTTTTGGTTCTAAGAAATCATTGAAAAAAAAAAAAACGTGTGGGCATAATCACTAAAAGCCACCTTGTACCAAGTTAGAAGAACATCGATCGAGCGGTTTAGGGTGTAGTAGACGAACAGACATACAGACAGAATTGCGCCACCCACTTTTTTGGTCTTCTCTATAATCGTAATGTCAGGTTTGATTGTTATCTCAAAAATTTTTTCTTGCACGAATTCAAAACTTGCCTTATAGTACCTAATCGCAAGTAAAAATTTGTTGATGGCCATTATTTAATGTGTGGTATTAAAAATACTAATATAAATAACAATATTAAGTTTAAAAAATATTGAGAACAATATAATTATAGACATCACTTATAACGGAAAACATTTTGAAATACTCCCTATTTATTTAAACTACAATGAATGGAGTGTTGAATATAATGAACTTTATAACTTTTTAATATCTCACAACCATGAAAACATGATGATTATCGGAGATTTAAATGGTCGTATAAGTGATTTTCAGAACTCGGTCTTCCTGAATAATTCTTACTTTTCCTGTGAAAGAAAATCATTAGACATTTGTCTTAATCAAAATGGAAAGTCTTTATTAGAACTAATAGAAGACTTTGGATTTTTTGTTTTAAATGGAACTTCTTTTAATGACTCAAAGGGAAACTACACTTTTGTCTCTGCTCAAGGTTGCTCCTTGATAGACTACTGTCTTATAAAAGGGGAATGGCTAAGCATAGTTGAAGACTTTGAGATTTACCCAGCTAATTACTCACCGCACCTCCCTATCGTCGTTTCATGTAAATTCAATAATTGTTTTGAAAGTGTTCAACCGAACGACAACAATACTAAATTGAAATGGAACGATAGGAAGGCCAATATATACAAAACAAAACTTAACCAATACCTAGTTAACATGCCTAATGTGACATCTGACACTATAGAAAGCGTTACTAATTCAGTTTTTTTCAGCGGTAAGACAGTCGGCGGGCATAACTTCCCAGAATCGTATAGTTACTTTTCATTCCAAGTGGTACGACGAAGAATGCAAAAGAAGTAGACAAAAATCGTTCGCCCTCTTAAAACTTGTTCGAAACACAAATAGTTCAGTTTATAGATCACTTTACCTGCAGTCAAATCAGGAATATAAAAGATTATGTAACCTCAAAAAGGAATTATACCTTAAAAGATCGGCTTCTAAACTCGTGGAATGTAGGGATTCAAAATCGTTTTGGAAAACCGTGCACTTTTTAGGTGGACAGTGTAGCAGGATCTCGTTTACAATCGATGAAAATTTACTCGCGACTTATTTTGAAACCCTCCTACTGCCTGACCCTAACTTCAAAACAATAAGCTTTGCTTTCCCTAATGTTATAATTCCCGATTTGGACTCCACTTTCACAATGATGGAGCTTATGACAGCACTGAAAAAAATGAAAAATAATAAAGCTTCGGGTTCTGATGGAATCCCAGTAGAGTTTTATAAACAAGCTACCCCTGAGTTTTTAAAGTACGTCTTAGATCTTTTAAATAGAATATTCAGTGAAGAAATAATTCCCGAAAATTTTCAGCTGTCCAGAATATCAGCAATTTCTAAAAAAGGTAACCGCGATCTTCCAGAAAATTATAGGGGTATTGCAGTGTTAAACTCTTTACGAAAAGTTTTTACACAAATACTTTATACTAGACTACTGAACTGGGTCGAACAAAACAATATAATTAGCTGTTTAAAAGCTGGTTTTCGAGCCAACCTTTCAACTATTGATCAAATTTTTGTACTTAGCACCTGTGCTAGGCGTTTTATTGATAAAAATAAGTGTCTGTACACCTTTTTCGTTGACCTGAAAGCGGCTTTTGATACGATCAATAGAAGTTCCTTGCTTTATAAACTCTCAGTAATTGGCCTGTCAGCGAAATTTGTACGAGTCTACGGAAAAATCCTAGAAAACATGACTGCATCTGTACAGAACGGCTCCAAAAAGTCAAGAGATTTTAAATGTGATACAAGTGTCCCTCAAGGATGTGTTTTAAGCCCTCTCATATTTGCTTTATTTATTAACGATGTAGAAAACCACATACCTGGAGGAATCCTCTTTGGAGATGTATCTGTCAAAGTTCTGCTCTATGCAGAGGATCTAGTGATTTTGTCGGATAGCCCCCTAACTCTTCAGCTTCAGATTAACAAGTTAAAACAGTTCTGCAGTTTGTGGGATCTCAAGATAAATACTTCCAAATCAAAAATAATGGTTTTTAGGTCCCGAAACAGATCGATTGGGTATGCACGAAACTGGACCCTGGATGGTGAGGCTATCGAAGTGGTAGATGAATTTAAATATCTTGGGTATATAATGACATACAACTTGAATATTCACGCGCATATTAAAGCAAAAACAAACGCCGCTAAAACTGCAATAAATACCATTTGGTCCCAGTTTTTTGCCAACAAATTCGTAGATCCAGTATCAAAATTCAAAGTTTTCAACGCCACAGTGAATAGTTGTTTCTGCTACGGGAATGAAGTATACGGGTACGAACAGTTGGAAGAAATAGAAAACATACAAAGGTATTTTTTTAAGCGAATTTTTAGGCTTCCTTTCAATACCCCTAATTACGCTATCCACCTGGAGTCAGGTTTACCCCAAATGTTCCTGAAAAATTTAAAGGCTAATGCGGACTATATTGTTAAAGTATTAAAGCGATCTGATCGAAACCTGCAGAAACGGATTCTTATGATCTGTTTTAGCTGTGGTTACAGTCCAATCAAAAACTGGTATGACCTATAGCTTTAACACATAGCTTTGCAATATCTTTGGCAGTGGACAATGTAGAAGAATTAAAAAATTCGTTATACGAATGCATATCTCTCATAGATGATACAATGTACCAGCAGTGCGTTTTGCGAGGGACAGAATCGACATCAAGGAGTGTATACCGACAGCTTGTTGTGAAATTATTAAACGCGAAATTTGATTTTACGATGGCGGAACTGCAATCCGCAAACTCAATGGATTTGTATAAATCCAAATAAACGAAATATTTAAGTTAACTAAAATTAAAAAAAAAGAAAACGATTGCACGAAGTATGCGTGCGCCGCGACAAAACAAGGAGAGAAACTACGATCTGTCAAAGGATGGGTGTGTTTAATAACTTCCACAACTGACAACACATAAAGTGCTGCCACCCAGTAGCTCAGCAAAGGGGTGGGTTCAGTGATGAAAATTATTTTATTAATCGAATTCGATTAATAAAATTGATAAAAAGGAAATAAAATGTGAAGTATAAGTACAGGGTGTACTTATACGTAAAGTGGGCGCCAGGAATTTTTTTCTACAAGAAAATTAGGAAATTCCAAAACTAATTTTTTTATTGAATCACGAGCAAAGAAAAGAAACGAAAACAAGCAAAAGAACCAAAAGTAAAACACAAGTTTTTTTTATACCCAGATGGGGATTTTAACAGATTTTATTTGGGAAACCTTTGAGCCGAAACCCAGGGATTAAAACCCAAAATTTTTTCGATATGTAGGTATATAACAATAAACAAAAGAAAATGGTTTACGGTGAAACGTAAAACCGAAAGCAAAAGAAACAAAGAAAATGAAAATGGGCCGTTAACGAGTAAGAAAACCGAGTCCCACAAAACCGGGATAAAATTTCGAATTAAATAAATGAAATCAAAACTAAAAGCTATCGGAATTGACACAAAATGAACTTATAACAACCAAACACTCTACTTATCTTTTTTTTTTTGATGTCTGCGGATCTCCTATCCGCCCTTTTCCTCTATCACCTCGAATATTTTAGCCTCCTGCTAATTCCTTCTCCGCCTCGAATCACAATTTTTGTTCCTCCAGACTTTCTCGACAATTTTTCCTCAAAACAAAAAAAAAACCAATACTTTTTCTCAATCTTTTTCTTCAAAATTTTTCTCGACTTTTCCAAAAAAATAACTTCTCGCTTGTAAAGTTCTCCAAAGAGTGAACTTTCCATGCTAATCCTATTGTCTACCTCGGCCATTCCAGTCTCTCACACATTCATCCAACCAGCCAATCGTTTTCGAGATCTTCAGTCACGGGATCACGGCTTCCTGGAAAGCTACGTGCTCTCCTCGAAAACCTCCGTTCCTCCGTTGTCGAATCTCATCGAAACTTTACTCCCACACACACATTCAATGATTCAGCAAGTTGTTGGATGTCTTTCCAAAACTTGCCGAATCCAAATGGCCGAGTTCAGAACCTTTCCAACTAACTTTTTCGAGAAAATTTAAAAGAATTAAAATCGAGAAAAAGTTTCTTCTAGGCATTCTCCTAGTTACTCTAAAATAATCGCGAGTGATTCGAAGCGCGAAACAATCTCTCCAAAACTAATATCTCGAGGTGAAAGAGGAACGCATTTCTTTTAATCCTAAGATCTACTCATTTCTTTTCTTTCGCGTGTCAATTCCGATATATATATCTCATTTCAATTTAAAAAAGTTAAGTTAAGAGATTTATGAATCAAGTTAACAACCCATTTTCTGACAAATTAAATTAGCTACGTTAAGTTACGTTACGTTAATTGAAATTAATTTGAGGATGTTTCGATGCAAATTTAGTTTAGATATATGTAAGTAAGAGTCCGCCTGACTCGCTTACTTCTTCAGCTCATCCGCTGGCTCCTTCGACAAGAGACCGCCCGTCTTCTTGGTAGTTATAATTCGTGGGTTTCGGAACCAACTGTTCCACTCAATTGAGAAATCGTTCGAAACCTGTTTTTGTTACTTTTCCAAAATACTTTAAGAGTAGGTCTCTGGCTGATGGACGCCAGGTATCTACTAACTCTATAAGCATTTTGGAGCCGCAACGGAAAAAAGGAAAGGCTAAAAATGGTTAAGGAGAAAGAGTAGGCAGGTGAAACTTGTTGTGGTAAATTTTACCGCAACAAGCTTAATCTCAAACTCGGGGAAAACAACTATTTTAGAGAAGAGTTCACAGTATTCGAAATGAGTTTGATCTTCAAGATTAGAACCGAAATGCTTGATTTGAACTCTAGGCCCCATAGAACAGATTTAAACCCTGTGTGTTCTCTTTGCAACCTTAATCAGAATGAAGATGTTTTTCACTTTTTAGCGCTTTGTCCAATTCTGCAGGAAATCCGAAGACTTTATTTTTGTTCTAGTTTTCTTTCGCAAGCGGAATGTGTCAGGGTTTAAAATGGAGATCTTGGTTGGATTGGAAGCCTCTTATACGCTACGTCTCACACGCAAGAAACTTTCGAAATAATTATTTGAATATGTTTTGAGCTATAATGAGATATAATTATTATTGTTCTTTTTTGTTTTAGCCAAACTAAAAGCCTTTACCAAAAATAAATATTTAACTATGCGGTTCTTCTTCCCTTTTTTTATTTATTTTTTGACAGCCTCTTAAGTATCTCGATTATTTTTTGTTTTAGCTAAACTAAAAGCTTGGATTTCTCCTCAATTTAACTTATGTTTTGACTAAGCTAAAAGTCAAATTATTCTGAAACTGAATTATAATAAACAAACTGTTTCTACATTTATGTATTTAAATTTTAACTTTCTTGCAAGTCTTTTAAATTTTTTGCATTTTTAATTAAGAATTAAGACTGTTATAGTATTTTTCTTTTTGTTTTGACTAAACTGAAAGTCGCATTATTTTTCCGGCAGACGGCTTATCAAGCCATGCTTTGTAATTCTTTAAATCAAATTATTGTACTTTTAAATGATTGAAAAAATAAAGACCTTTATCTATCTATCTATCTATTATTTAATGATTATCAACATTTATATACCAGGGCTGCCTCTGGTAGTAAAACATGGCGAGGGGAGTGAAACTGTCCCGAAAAAAGTCCCCTTTCTCCGCCCCATGGATCCAACCTTGTATAAACCAAGTTTCAATAATATCAAACCAGCCGTTTACGCCACAAGTAAATAAAGTGCACGACTGGGTCGCATGTTCTTGCTCTTATGTTCAAGAGGCTAAGGGTATAAAATACGATATTTAAATGAGCTAAAACAAATCTTTCGATAGTTTGAGGTGAAAAAAAGAATGCCATCTTAATTCTTGATTGAATATGATTGTATGGAAAAAGAAATTTTGAATCGTTGTTGGAGCGGTTTTTTAAAAAATTAATTTTAATATATAAAATTCTTAAGAAATTATTAAGAAAAAATGTTTGTATGCAAATCTTAAGTATTTATTTATGTGCATATACAAATAAAATTAAAAAAAAAAAAACTGTCAACCCGTTTTCGAGATATCAAATTTTCAAAAAATAATTTGAAATTTTCTTAAAAATTAAAAAATTTCTTTTGTTAACATTTTAATATGCAATATCATTTTAACTTACATACTTGAAATTTGTATATAAGAATTAATTAAAATCCGTTCGGCTGGTAATAGTGGGGTCGCTTAGCGTCAAATTTCGAGATGATGTGTTTTTGCCGGACAAAAGCACCAAATTTGTTGTAGGTACTACTTAGGTCCATAGCTTGAGATTTAGGGTAGAACCCATCTCGGCGGTCAGCCATCTTGGATTTTATAGCCGCCATTTTGAAATTCAGGTATATTATTAATATCTCAGCTTCTAAATCACTTAGGATCCCAAACTTGGTGTCTAGGTATACATTTTTGGGGTCAGGGAATACAACCACATACTTTTCAAATGTTAACGTTTGCAAATATACGACTCCCCTGCTCAAAGACAATCATATATTATTTTTAGGGTCGGATAATATATTTACACAAGTTTAACACGTATCTGACTAAACTTATCCAAGGAGGGAAATGGGGGGTCATGACACCCCCCCCCCCCTCAGAGCCCAGGAAAAAGTATAAATAAAAAACTAACTTCATTTAAACACACAGAAGTGCAAAAACTGACTCGACGTACGGCTAGCCCAAATTATTTCATAACCGTAATGTTACTTTTTATGAGACCATGGTAATATTATTAGCGAAGACTATATGTTTTGTCGTATCGAGTTTTTCTGAAAGAAAAATGAATAAGTTAAATGCAAATACATTTATGTTAGTTTGTATAAGTATATATTAATAACAAACTATTATTAAATCGAGTGACAAAAATATTAAATTCTAAGATATAAGGTTGAAAATGAAACAAGATATAAATGTATGTACATGTACATTAGGGTGTGTCACTTTGGTATGGCGAAAAAAATACTGTTCAGATTTAAAATCTAATACCCGCCAAAAGTTGCATTAGATTCGTAGGAGTAAGAATATATGAAATTTTTTTGAAATATGATGGTGTTTTGGCTCGCTAAACAACAAGGTTTATTTTCGAAAACTATGTTCTTAGTACTTTTTCTGTCTATTGCTTGGATATGGTTATAGTTAATCTGAGCTGATTTAACTAATTTAAATAATTTTGCATTAAGTATACAAACAATTAAAAAGAAAACATAAGCAATACAAATTTGAATTGAAAATTCGAAATAGCTCAAAATTGTATTTTTATACAATTTTCAAGTGTATTAATAATTTTTTCTTAAATCAGTTTTTACCTATCCAAAAAAATGTTATAGGCTAATTTTATGTCATACTGAAAAAGAATACTTACTTACTTACTTAAGGTGGCGCTACAGTCCGGGGTGGACCAGGGCCTCAACCAACAAGCTTCTTCCAGCCGGCTCGGTTTCTAGCTAGCTGTCTCCAGTTTCGCACGCCAAGTTGGTTGAGGTCCTCTTCCACTTGCGTGCGCCACCTTTTACGCTGTCCACCTCTACTGCGTTGTCCCACGGGGTTGGATTCAAAGACTTTCCGGGCCGGAGCATTGGTGTCCATTCGCTCTAGATGACCCAGCCATCTCAGTCGTTGGCTTTTCACTTTTGTGGCTAGGTCGGTGTCGCTGTACAGCCCATACAGTTCGTTGTTGTATCTTCTTCTCCATTCCCCATCTATGCAGACGGGACCAAAAATCACCCGGAGAATTTTCCTCTCAAAACAGCCTAACGCGTTCTCATCCACTGTTAGCAGTGTCCATGCCTCTGCACCATACATCAGGACCGGGATGATAAGCGTCTTATACAGGGACAGTTTAGTTGCTCGAGAGAGGGCTTTGCTTCTCAATTGCCTTCTTAGCCCAAAGAAACAGCGATTGGCAAGAGTAATTCTTCGTTTGATCTCAGCGCTGGTGTCGTTCGCTGAGTTTATAGCGGATCCTAGGTAGACAAAGTCTCTGACTACCTCAAAATTATAGCTGTCTATAGTGACGTTCTGTCCGAGACGTCGGTGTTGGGTGTCCTTTCTTGTGGACAGCATATATTTTGTTTTGCTTTCATTCACCGTTAAACCCATCTTCTTGGCTTCCTTCTCAATGCTCACAAAAGCACCACTGACATCACGCTTTGTTCGTCCGATTATGTCAATGTCGTCAGCGTAAGCGAGTAATTGGACGGACTTTTGAAAGATTGTGCCTCTGGTGTTGACGTGAGAGTTTTGCACTATTCTTTCAAGAACGATGTTGAAGAAGTCGCATGACAGCGCGTCGCCTTGCCTAAAACCTTTTTTGACATCAATGGTGTCGGTGAGGTCTTTGCCGACCTTGATGGAGCAGCGTGCATTCTCCATCGTCATCCTGCACAAACGGACGAGTTTGGCAGGGATGCCAAAACTAGACATTGCTCTATATAGCTCGTCTCTATAGATGCTGTCATACGCGGCCTTGAAATCGATAAAAAGGTGGTGGGTATCGATTTGGAACTCCTGGGTTTTCTCCAAGATCTGCCGTAGTGCGAATATTTGGTCGATGGTGGACTTCCCTGGCCTAAAGCCACATTGATATGGACCTATCAGGTTGTTGACGAATGGCTTCAGGCGTTCACAAAGTACGGCAGAGAAGATCTTGTAGGCGATATTAAGAAGACTGATGCCTCTGTAGTAGGTGCAGTCCAGAGGATCGCCTTTCTTGAGGATCGGGCAAACAATACTAAGGTTCCATTCATCGGGCATGCTTTCTTCCGACCATATTTTACAGATGAGCTGGTGCATACTCCTAACCAATTCATCGCCAGCCGCTTCGAATAGCTCAGCCGCAAGGCCATCAGCTCCAGCAGCTTTATTGGACTTAAGTTTAGATATGGCTATCCTCACTTCGTCAAGATCGGGTGGACGGAATTGTTGGCCTACGTCGTCCAGGTTGAATGGTGCAATTAGCATGGTAGCGGAATTCGGTTCGTCATCGCCGTTATACAATTTGCAGAAATGATTTTTCCATATCCTCAGCACCGACTGCGTTTCCACCACGATGTTCCCCTGATCGTCCTTGCAGGCTTCGGTTCGGGGTTTGTAACCTTGGGAGGTTCTTTTTACTTTTTGGTAAAACTTCCGAACTTCATTCCTGCAGTGGCATCCCTCTAATTCCTCGATCGCGCGCTTCTCATGCTCTTTCTTTTTCTTTCTGAGAAGCTTGTGTTCCTCTTTCCTCTTCTGCTCGTAGAGCTCGCGAGCAGCTCTGGTCCTTCTATGCAGCGCCGCTTTGTATGCCTGTTGTTTGGCTGCATGTACTTGCCGGCATTCCTCGTCGAACCAGGGGTTTCGCTGTGGTGGTCGTGCGAAGCCCAGCACGTCAGAGGCGGCATCTCTGATGGCTTCCTGGCAGTTTTTCCACTGGTTCTCGATGTTTGCAGTCGGCGGCAAAGGACTAGTTAAGAGGGCGCGAGAGACTCGATCGGAAAAGGACCTGGCGATTTCTTGCGACTGTAGCCGTCCAACGTTGAACTTCCTGACAGTATTTCCCTGTTTTGGCTTTGGTCTGGATATCCGTAGCATAACCTTTGCTACAACGAGGTAGTGGTCCGAGTCAACGTTGGCTCCTCGGAACGTTCGGACATCCTTGATACTGGAGGAGTGCCTTGCGTCGATCGCAATGTGGTCAATTTGGTTGGCGGTTGATTGACCAGGAATTCGCCATGTCCCCTTATGAATATCGAGATGCGGGAACTGCGTACTAGCTACCACAACGTTTCGCCCTGCAGCAAAGTCGATTAGCCTGAGTCCGTTATCGGAGGTGGTGTCGTGCAGGCTGTATCTTCCGATTGTGCCACCAAAGACGTCTTCTCTTCCTAGTTTGGCATTAAAATCACCCAAGTCAATTTTAATGTCATAGCTAGGGCATTGCTCATATGTCTTGTCCAGGAGCTCGTAGAACTCGTCCTTGGTGTCGTCATCTTTCTCCTCTGTGGGGGCATACGCTGAAAAAGAATATGACACTCAATTTTTCTTGTAAGGAAGCCTTTTGAAATAACCATATCTAAAAAAGCATTAAAAAACGTTTTTTCACCGTATTTGACCAAAAAATGCGGTTTTGCACTTTTTTTTAAATTAAGCTAACTACATTTT
The DNA here is from genome assembly GCA_963921185.1 of Dasysyrphus tricinctus. NCBI lineage: Eukaryota > Metazoa > Arthropoda > Insecta > Diptera > Syrphidae > Dasysyrphus > Dasysyrphus tricinctus. Next base: position 75,759,086 of record OY992531.1, read on the forward strand.
TTTTTATTTTTTTTCAAAAACCCATTTCGCTGGTAAATTTTATTCTCTTCAAAAAAGGTTTTCAGAATTATCTCGAAACTTTGCTCCGTTTTCGAGTTATATGCAAAAAACCATAAAAGGTGCTTTTGCACCCCTTTCTCCAAAATGCACCTTCTCATTTAATAGCACTCCGCGGTTTTCTCATCCTCAATGACCCCTTTGAAGATTGTTACAATAAAATCAAATGAACGTCTTAGTTCCTTATTGCCCTGTTTTTTAGGACATAATCAATAGCCTAAATCAAACGTTTTTGGTGTTCTTTTCAAGCTTTTTTAGCGAGCCAAAGCCAATAACTAAAACAAAAATTTCAAATGAAGAATTTAATTTTAATAGGTAAAGCAACTTTTTGAAGGTATTAGATGTGGAAGTTCCAGAGTTGAAATAAATGACACACCCTAATGTACATACATACATGTACATGTAGTACCTCGTAGCATAATGGTTAGTGCGTAGGATTGTCATGCCGAAGGTGTGGGTTCGATTCCCAGCCGTGCCACCTAAAAACAGAAATGTTTTATCCGAGGTTCTACCTCTTGCGAGTAACTGACAAATCCTCCAAGAGTATACTTGTCATGAAAAAGTGCTTCTCATTTAGCCGTTTGGACTCGGCAAAAACCTGTAGGTCCCCTCTATTCCTGCCAACAACACGCACACAGGAATGGTTGTGAGTTGCAAGTCACTAGGCCCTGATTCTCCACGAGCTGTTGCGCCACCCAATTTATTTATTTATTTATAACATGTAAATACATATTAATATATAACATTTAAATACAAGAGAAATCACATATGAAAGATGTTGAATTGCATTTATCTATATGGATTGCTTATGTCGTCTTCAAGCATTGACATTAACAAAGATCAGTACAATTCCAACGAGCAGCTTTGCAAGCATATCTACCAGTGTATTCTTTTTGACTCTTAAGCCGCGTCCACATTATGTCGAATTGTGTAGATCAACATCGTTGATCAACAGTGCTGAGTAAGTGTAGACGTGTTGATCGACAAAGCCAATCAACATTTGTTGACCCGAACGTTACCCGATTCAAATGGATAGCAATCGACAAAGTTGTTCAACAAATTTCATTTTATTAAAAACATTTGTAGGGTTTTACTTTCATGAACATAATTTATTGGGTTTGTGCATTATTAATCACATTTTTACTAGATGAAAAATGCAATATTTGTTGTGTATAAGTGTTTAATGTTAATATTATCGTTTTGACTTTATTGTTCAAAAGAAAAAATAAAAAATGTTGGGTACCACCAGGACTCGAACCCAGAACCCTTCGGTTGTATCCTGACGCATCGATCAGAAAAATCCAAACCACACAAATGTTTGCTACTAAAGTTTTTCACGTACACACAAGCATATTGATCGACAATGTTGACCATCAATGTTGATCGGCATAGTGTGGACCCACCTTTACAATAACATTTCACCAATTCAGTACATGCCTTTGAAGCTATAGGTAATGTGTTTCATATAGGAACCCATGATCCACCTTCTTCTTTCTGAGTCCAGTCCCAGCCTTCCAGACTAGGAGTTCACTGTTGAATGTGTTCACTGGTACATCATACTCCTGCCTGATATATGCAGCCCGCTTTGAGTGTTGAAGTAGTGCATCTTTTGTTGGTGGAAGTTTCTCCATTGTCCTAGTCTTCTGACAAAACAGCTCCTTGCTGACATCATTTACACTTTCCGAATTACTGTATTTATCATATAATATTACCGTGAAGCGTTCTAGCCATTTAAATGTTCACCATCAAGCTCTGTGTAGGGATGTAATGCTCAGCATGTTAGGGTATGTCCCAACTAACGAAATTGCTTCGCATTTCAGACATTATAGTGTTATTTGTTTCTATAGCGCGCCTATTACCCTCTGACGTGAAGTAAATACCTTATTGGAGTATTACTGCTTCCTTGAATATTTTCTGGTGCAAATTTTATCAGGTTGATAGAAGCGATATACCAATGTTTCTATAATCTCTCTATATTGCTTTTATGAAATGACGACGGAGCTTTTGTTCTATAGTCATCCTGTCATCATACTTGCTTAGTTCAGGCACAAACCATTTCTGCTGTACTAGTAAAAACACAAACCACTTCTGGTATATTAAATAGTATAGACACAAACCAGCAGTGTGGAGAAAGTGAATACGTTTTTTTTTATCGTAATTATATTCTTCCATGGCCGAGCGGTTAGCGTGGTGAACTTTCAGTACGAGAGGACCATGGTTCGAATCTCACAGAAACTTTGTAATTTTTATAACTTAAATAATATCTAATAAATTCTAAGATTGTATTTCAGATAAAAACTTTCAAATAAAATATCAGAAAATTAATAAAATAAAATAAAAATATAAATAAATAATTATAAATCAATTTGAAATATTTTTTTTTTTATTTTTCCACCTTCTTCTATAAGACCTCTAAATTGACTCCAGTAAGTGCTTTCCGGGGCAACTGAATTTAGTCCATAAGGGTCCAATAGGAGCTTAAAAAGTGCGCCCTTTCAATTCTATGGACTATTATATAATGCTTATATGATTGCAAGAGATGATTATGGGAAGTTTCTTTGGATGATTATAGGGGCAAAATTGTTAGTTGGGGTGTCACCTCATGATAACAATTCCATGCCACCCACGTAGATTTCTTGCCTCGTCCGAAAAATGAAGATGTTGTATCGCAACCCGTAAAACTGTGAAATACGGGGAGGCCAAGGATTTTTTTACGCCCAGTTTCTCGTTAATAGCATTGGTCTATATAATTAAATGATCTGTCCGTACCAAAGGCAACAGAAATCTTCAAATTTGTGCACAAGTTCATCAGGTGATGGAACTTGCCAATGAATTTTACCACCACGTCCGTGTCAACAGTACGAACCATACACCTACTACAGCCATTCTTCATTATGTTTGAAAAGAGTCAGAGGCAAAGAATCATCGTGTAATAGGGGACTTAGAAAAATCTTGCGTAAATGGTCGCATTTAGACAACTTACCACAAAATAGATATTGCTTAAAACAGCTAACAAAGAAATTAAATTTTAAATTTGATTTATGATCATCTATATAATATTTTAAGATTTTTTCTATTTCTGTTTTCGTGTTGAATGGAGTCCAAGATGATGAAAATCTGCATTTTGTATTTGCATTTAACTTATTCACTTTCCTTTCAGAAAACGCGATACGACAAAACATACAGTCTTCTCGAATAATATTATCATGGTCTCATAAAAGGTAACATTACGGTTATGAAATAATTTGGGCTAGCCGCAAAAAAGGTAACATTACGGTTATAAAATAATTTGGGCTAGCCGTAGGTGTCAGTTTTTGCACTGCTGTGTGTTTAAGTGAAGTTTGGTTTTTATTTACACTTTTTCGTGGGCTCTGAGGGGGGGGGGGGGTGTTATGACCCCCCATTTCCCTCTTTGAATAAGTTAAGTCAGGTACATTTTCAACTTGTGTATATATATTATTCGACCCTAAATATAATATATGATTATCTTGGAGCAAGGGGGTCATGACCCCCATGCCCCCTTCGTATATTTGCAAACTTTAACATTTGAAAAGTATGTGGTTGTATTCCCTGACCCCAAAAATGTGTACCTAGACACCAAGTTTGGGATCCTAAGTGATATAGAAGCCGAGATATTAATAATATACCTGAATTTCAAAATGGCGGCTATAAAATCCAAGATGGCTGACCGCCGAGATGGGTCCTACCCTAAATCTCAAGCTATGGACCTAAGTAGTACCTACGAAAATTTGATGCTTTTGTCCGACAAAAACAGATTTTCTTGCTTAGCGACCCTACTATAATGATAAAATTCAAAATAAAATAAAAAACATTTTACTAAAGGTACAAATAATAGTTGCTAAGTGTAAGATTTTATAATTTTCCATAGTAGATCGATCAAAATCGTAGTTGCCATTTTTGAGAACAAAAATATTTTCCTTTGCGGTTTTTCATTTTTTGTAGTGAAGATACCGTTATTTTGTTCTAAAAATTTTTTAGAGAGTACTAAGAACTCTAAAGTATCGACTTTCAAAAAATCGATCATGTTGTTTTCGAATTACATATTTGATTTTCAAAAAAAAAATTTTTACATTTTTTAAAATCCGAAACATTTTTTTAAATTTTGGTACACAAAACCATTTATATTTTCTGGAAGCTTCTGTATTAACAAAAAATATGTTAAAATCAGTCAAACTGTTTTGAAGAAAATCTAACATTAAAAAATGGTTCTTTGCGAGGTAGGTACCACTAATAACCAGTTTTTGAAAAAATAGTTTCCCACCCAAACGTAGCCTTTACCACAAGTAATTTATTATTTTTTTTTTTAAAGAAAAGTTGTGGAGCCATTTTTAAGAAAAAACGATTATGTAAATTGCTTAAAATTTTTAGGCAGATACCGTTATTTTTGGTTCTAAAAAAAAAAACGAAAAAAATAAGATTCAACAAAAACCACTATGTTTTTAGTTTTAAAAAAATCAATCCAGCCATTTAGAATGTAGATGAACAGACATATATACAGAATTATGAGACCAACTTGTCTGATCAAAATCTCAAGTTTTAATTTATTTTTATCGCAAGTAAAAACGAAAATAAAGCGAAAACGAAAAGGTGGATCTTCAAATAAAAATTTAAAGCCCTGTTTCGACAATCATTTCAGTTTCAGTTAAGCTTTCCGTTAAAACTGATGCTTAAATGCAAAAATTGCTGCTTTTAACTGCAACAACTGAAATGGTCGTCTACATTGGGCATTAGACATCAGTTTAACTGATACTCAACTCTAAAACTGAAATGATCGTCTAAATTGGACTTGATATTTTTATCCAAATTTTGGTATGCAATATTATAAACATTTTAAAGGAGCTTTTGCATACAAAAATAGGTTGAGCGTTTTTAAGAAAATAAAAAAAAAGCTGATTCTGAGATAAATAAGCTTTTCCTTAACAATTGTAAGACAAGTACCTACAGTTATTTTGCTAAAATTGTTTCGGTGGCTTAGGTTCAAAATTGAGGTACAGATTCAAGTTGGTAGTAGGTAGACGTTCTTTTTTAATTCGGATTTCATTTCTGCTAATTATTAAACCTCCTCTTAAGTGCTTCACGAAGCTAATATACGAAAGTATTTTCTTAAAAGCTTATCGAAAACTCAAATCTTTCTCTTTCACAGAACAAGAGTTGATATAGCTGTTTTGATGTTGAAAAAAATTAAATTCCATTCCTGTGTGCGTGTTTGCTGGCAGGAATGGAGGAGGATTTGTCAGTTCCTCGCAAGAGGCAGTACATACCTCGAATAAAACATTTTCTGTTTTTAGGTGGCACGGCTGGGATGGGAATCGAACCCACACCTTCGGCATGACAGTCCTACGCACTAACCATCAAGCCACGAGGTACTACAATAAATAATTTCACATTTTACTTGATTTGAAAAAAAAAAAAATAGTGTAAAGTTAAGCTATTATTTCTTGAGAACTTTTATGTTTACAAAAAAAATTTTATATTCAAAACATCACAAAAAAAAAATGTTCATAGATATATAAAAGCAAACAAACTTACTCATGACCAGAAATTTCTACTGTGCGACGGTGGCTCTGGGACCATGGACATGCAACCTAGTCTAGAGTTTTTTTTTTAAGTTCAAATTTCTAAACAAAATAAAAATAAATCGACCTCAATTATAAGACGGGCAATTATCAAGCTCAAATAATGTTCCTACTTACGATCCGATAAAAAAACAGCTTATCTATCTCAAAAGTGGGCTATTTTATACAAAAGCCAGTAATGTTAATGAAAGTATAATAATACAAACTGCAGGTAATGTATAAGTAAAACCCATCCTTTCAAGTTTCAAAAGACCACCATAACACAACCACCTTCCATATCCCCAAATTCTATCACGCTAAATGGATTATAAAATCTAATTCGATTTAAAGCCTATCGCTATAATTTGTCATAACTGACGTTAAATTGCCCTATGTAGCATGCCTAAATGAGTGGAATAAAACTTAAGCTCTTCGTCGTTTAATTGACGGCACCATCGAGGGTGCCGGATGAAACAATCCCAAAACCGATTGGATTAAGTTACTTATTCTTTCTTTTTTTGTTCTTAAAGGAGACTACACCTAACATCTTGTTACAGTTAAGTGAGAAAATTGGCAACCGTAGCCAATTCTGTCATCTTAATTTAACCAATGACTGGGGACTTATTATTATACGATAAAAAAGAGAAATTCTTCAATGGATGTCATCATCATCATCATCATCATCATCATCATCATCATCATTTAAATTCTTTAATCCTCTGTTGAGATACTCGTATTATGTTCATTACCAAGTTTGAATTTGTAATAGAATATCTAAATGAAGGATAGCTCGAATCTATTTTTTTTAAATCAATATCCTCATTTCTATGTTTTCAGTTTCTTGTGACTTGTGTTATCCTCTTTCAGGAGAGATTCCACCGTTGCTTGTTTTGTTTTAGTTGCTTTTTTCTTGGAATAAGAACATAATTATTTTATGGGTACATTCTTTGAATTTTATATCTTTGCTATTTATTATTTTAATATTTAGTAGACAAATTAGTAGGTGGTACATACACATAAAAAAGGCAGCTCAAATCAGCCACAAAAGATTAAACAAGCAAATCAAAGGACACGGTAGGGCCGAGCCAACAAGTCACGGCACTACACCCTTGTTACAGGAACAAACTCAGGCGAATTTCAACCCCCTCTAACTTCAGTACCAATAAAGTCAGAAACTTCAAATTCACAGTATTTGCTGAGCTGATCAAACACATGTGGCTCACCAAGTTTCAATTCTTTGGTGTCAGTAATTCCGAGATATAGGACTTCAAAAATCGCGAAAACCGTAACTGTATGACTTTTTTTTCCGTGGGTAGGTGCAAAACCTGCATCAGGCTCTATGAGGACCGAAAAACGCGTGCTCATAGAAGTGTGAGATTCTTAATATACTTAAACCACCTCCACTTCCCGATTGCAACTAAGTTGAAACTTATCTAGCAATTTATTTTTAACGAAGTTAAGTAACGTGTTGCAGGCAACTTTCCGGTGAAAGTTCCTGCTTATTCCGCGATTTTAAAGCGGTTTTGTGTTCACGGCTCCAAGTCGGAAGGTTTTTTTCTTTGCGGACGGCGTACTTAATTCGACTCGTCAAGAATGTCAATAATCGTTGCTTTAGCGTGATCTAATAGCTGATTTCTATGTTTTCGCGCGAAACTCTTTATTTCGTCTCGAACCGTAGGAATCCCGAGGTCCCTGTGAAGATCTTCGTTTCTTACTGACCTAAGCAATTTATTTTTCAAACGTTATTTAAATTTGTATCGTAGGTACAACCCCAGAGTTGTATACCGTAATTCCAGACAGGTTTAAGTACCTGCCTGTATAAAATCAACTTATTATCAATACTAATATTTATCGAGTAGCCAGTTTATATCTCTTAATCTACTTTTTAATTCTTCGCATTTCTTTTTTACGTGCGGCTTCCATATTAATTTCGCGTCTAGAGTCATTTCCAGATATTTTGCCTCATTTGCAAATGGAACACGACCGGTATTTAGAAAGACGGGCAATCTAGATATTTATTGTTTTATACGTTAAGTCCACTTGGATTGACTTTTGTTCATTGAGTGCTATTCGCCATGTTTTTGTCCACTCATTAACATTATTAAGAGCATTTTGTTATTTAATCGTAGATTCGTTAATCGTTTTGCCTACTGCTAGTATTGCAGTATCATCAGCAAACGTTGCTACGATAGTGTCTTCTGTTTGAGGTATATCACGTGTAAATAAAAGGTACAGAACTGGACCTAAAACACTACCTTGTGGTACCCCAGCCACTATTTCTTTGAATTGAGAATATTCATTTCCGTGTCTTACACGAAAAAGTCTGTTTTCTAGATATTCGTTAAGAATTTTATAAAGTCCTTCAGGCAGAACTTTTCGTAATTTGAATTTGAGGCCTTCGTGCCACACCTTATCAAACGCTTGCGACACATCCAAAAAGACTGTCAAACAAATTTTTTTTTTCTTCAAGAGCTCTCTCAATTACGTCAGTTATTCTATGCACTTGATCAATTGTTGAATGCTTGCTTCTAAATCCGAACTGATGTTCAGATATTAATCGTTTCTCTTCTATTATCGGCTGTGGACACAGGAGTAGTATTCTTTCAAAAACTTTCGATATTATAGGAAGAAGTGAAATTGGCCTGTAAGAGTTCTTTTCATGAGATGGTTTGGTTTTAAAACCATTATGACTTCCGCAACTTCCCATTGGCTCGGTTCATATTCTAACCTAAGAGTGGCATTTAATATATAAAGGAGATTAATCAAAACTTTACGAGGAAGTATTTTTAGAATTTCTGCCGTGATTAAGTCATATCCTGGAGCTTTATTGGACTTAAGCTTCTTTATTTCTCTTTTAAGCTCGGCAAGTGTAGCATTTCTTATTTTGTAGTTGTCATTTGATGTAAAATTCAGATTAATATTTTCGTTGAGTTCTTGTCCATCGAAAGGCTTAAATGTTTCCTCCAGATAATCGGCGAACACCATCGCTTTTTCTTTGTTACTTTAAGCCCATTCATTTTGGCCTTTCTTAATAGGAGGCGATGGAAGCTTTGGTCTTTTTGTTACTTTTATAGCTTTCCAAAGTGAGTAGTTAGAATCTCTTCCTGCTATCAAATTTTTGAAGTAATTTTAAACTTCACCGTTTTTGAAATCTGATATTCTCGTTTTAAACAAATTACACAATCGATTTAAATTAGCTTTAGCCAAGAAACAAAAGAGACCAAACAAATATAAACTATCTGAGGGTGTTTTTCAATGGGGAATGAAAAGCAGAGTTTTTGACCGAACATTTTTATGTTTTTGAAACCAAGATACACTCATGTTAATGTAATATGGTGCATGGTTTTAAGGTTTTTAATGCTGAATTCAATAATATTAAATTAAAGTAGATACAAGCTCATATAAGAAAGTTATCTTACTTTTAACGAGCTAATGTCTGATGTAAATGATTGTATTTTTTAACTGAAATAAGTACGACATTACCTTTCAAAAAAGACACTCATACCATGGATACTTGAATGGTCTTTTTTTAATCTTGGTTCCGATAATTAATCAAACATTTTCACCAACCATCATCAACGTACCAGTTTTGGGAGGGGTTTCATGGTAGTAGTTCAAAAAATTTCTAATTCATTGAAAAAGGCTAAAACTTTTTGAAGGAGGTTGTATCGAGTTCATTCTGTTAAAGTAAGATTGGACATTCAAAAATACCCTTAAGACAAGTGTCATATGCTTATATTATAACAAGGAATACATATATGTATTTAAGTTTGCTAATCTTTCATATCCCCCCTCATCAGCACTTTGAAAGTGGATTTTAAAAAAACCAAAGCAGGTTTTTAATCAACTGATGTGGATGTAATGTAGTAGATTGTGAAATTTTGCGTCGTACAATATTTAAATTTTATTAAAAAAAATATTTTTCTAACTTTTCTAAGCCTTTCAAATTTTGTTTCCAAAACGACTTTTTTCCACCCACATTGGCAACACTTCTTTAAAGTAAAGTTAGGACATGGACTATTAGTATACTAAAGCTCAATCCGTCATCAGGTCAAAATGAAAGGTTGGTCTCACTAGTAGCCCCACTATAGTGTGTAAAAAAATTATCAAAGTTTCTTTTGTATTTTTTAAATATACATAGTCTTCGAATTTTTTAATTTTTTTTAAAGCTGAATACATATAACGAATACTACACGGGTAATTTAAGCCTAGAAAACTAATCATATTTCTTAGTACATAAAGACTTATCATTCGTCGAATCTACGACGCAATGTTTTAACCCGTTTTGTTGCAAAAGTATAATTAGCAAATTCTTGTTATTATAAGTAACTTATTCTCTTTGAGTCTTTTGTGTATTAAAACACGATTTTTTACTTTTATGTTTCACATACATAAATCTTTGATTTCGTATTTTATATAGGAACACAGGTTTTATGAGATATCTTTTTCTTCTTTTTTTTATAAAAACAATTGAAAATATTAATTCAAAATAACAAAAACATGAACATTAATTCATAAAAAACAAGTAAAAATAACAATTACATTTGTACATTTGGTGCAAACTTGAATTATGCGTTGTCCGCATATGTTGATTTTGCTGTGCTCTGTTGAAGATTGTGTATTGTTGTATTAAGTTGAATTTTAGTCCTGAGAGTTTTCAACACTAATAGTTACATTAAAGCTAATGTTCGTCGTTTCGACGAACGATCGTCCTATTTTTCCCTAAAAACCACCCTTACCTAAGCACACATATCGCTGAGCGTCCCACACACAACAAGAACTCATGGATTACTAGAGCTACACGAAAAACGAAACGGTAAAGAGAAATAAAAAAAAAAAAAATGCGTTCGTCGAATAGACGAACATTAGTCTTCTAGGGTTAATGAAAGTCAGTACCGAAGGGTTTCTAAATAACGGTTATAACGAAATATCAGTTATCGCCATATAAAATTTATTTTGTTTTGGAGGTAGGGTTAGCAATGAAATAATGAGCTCAAATTTTACAGGAATATTTTAATTTATTGAAAGGAATAAGAGAGTGCACCAATTAAAATTCACCTTTACAAGGACCACCCTAATAAACATGCTAACATACGAACAGTATATATTTACATATGTACAGATGTGTATGATCTATTTAAAACCAAATCTTATAATTAAAAAAATTGCCTATTCCCTTCTATTTGTAGCGATTTGGTTTTTTATCGTTTTGAGAAAAAGTACGCATACGCCACAGTGTATAAGTACCATTTCAATAAAGCGTTATAGATTTTTTTCATTGCAAAAAAAGATGATAGATAAAAAAAGTTGACAAATACGAGTATTTAAAAAAGGAGGTATTGACAGTTTGAAGTTTCTTTCATTAATTACTATATTTATTCATAAAATAGTTTTCTACTTACATAGTATAAATAAAATGCACGACTGGGTCGCACGTACTTGCTCTTATGTTCAAGACACTGCGAGTTTAAGAAATTATGAGAGAAAAATGTAGGGAAGCATGAAATACGACATTTAAATAAGCTAAAACAACTCTTTTGACAGGTTGAGGTGAAAAAAAGTATGCCATCTTAATTCATTATGGAATATGATTGTATGGAAAAAAAATTTTAAAATCGTTGGAGCGGTTTTTTTTTAAATAAATTTTTTATATATAAAATTCTTAAATATTTTTAAGAACAAATTTCGGTATGCAGATGCAAACAATATATTTATGTGTACATAAAAACAAAATTTGAAAAAAAATTGTCAAAAAATTGAGATATCGAATTTTAAAAAAAAAAGTTTGAAACTTTTTTTAAAAATCCAAAAACTTTTTTTTTGAAAATTTTGATATGCAATATTATTTAATCTTATCTGAAATTTGTATATACAAAAATCATTTAAATCCGTTAAGCTGATAACGAGAAAACTCAAAATAAAAAAATACGTTCTATGACAGGTACTACTAATAGTTGCTATGCGTAAAATTGTATAATTTTGAATGGTAGATCGTACTAATTTTAGTATATGAAAAAAGTTTAATCAAAATCTTAGGAGTCGTTTTCAAGCAAAAAAATATTTTCCTTTGCGGTTTTTTCACTTTTGTATGGAAGGTACCGTTATTTTTTCATAAATTCAAATTTTTTTCTGAAAATATTTTAGAGAGTACTAAAAAAGTCTTAAATATCGAGTTTCAAAAAATCTATGATGGCGTTTTCGAAATATTTGATTTTCCAAAAAAAAATTTTAAATATTTTTTAAAAATCCAAAAAATATTTTTTCAAAAATATTGGTACACAAAACTATTAACATTTCTTGGAAGCTTCTGTATTAAAAAAAGAATTGAAATCGGTCATACCATTTTGAAGAAAATCAAAAATTAAAAAAATGGTTCCTTGGGAGGTACCATTAATAACCATTTTTGAAAAATGGTTTTCCACCCAAACAAAGCCTTTATTAAAATAAATTTATTGAATTTTTTTTCAAGAAAAGTTGTCGAGCCGTTTTTGAGAAAAATACGATTATGTAAATTTGCCAAAAAAAAATGTATGGCAGGTACCGTTATTTTTGGTTCTAAAAAAAAATGAAAAAAATGTGTCGGCAGAATCACCAAAAACCACTATGTACCAAGTTTGAAGAATAACGATCAAACCGTTTAGGCTGTAGACGAACAGACAGACAGACAGACAGACAGACAGACATAATTGTGCCACCCACTTTTTTGGTGTTCTCTATCATCGTAATATCATGTTTGATTGTTATCTCAAATTGTTTTTTTTGCATGAATCCAAAACTTGCCTTATAGTACCTATAATCGCAAGTAAAAATAAAATAAATAAATTGGTTGGCGCAACTGCTCGTAGAGAACCAAGGCCTCGTGACTTACAATTTCCAACAATACCTGTGTGCGTGTTGTTGGCAGGAATGGAGGGGACCTACAGTTTTTTGCCGAATCCGAACGGCTAGATGAGAAGCACTTATTCATGTTAAGTTACTCTTGCTCTTGGAGAATTTGTCAGTTCCTCGCAAGAGGCAGTAGCTCAGATAAAACATTTCTGTTTTTTTTGTGGCACGGCTGGGAATCGAACCCAAACCTTTGGCATGACAGTCCAACGCACTAACCATTATGCCACGAGGTACTACAGGTTCCTATTTATAGACTGTGCCAAATATCATTCTTATTGTCATTGTTATTCGTTTCTGAAATTTGGTGGGTTTTCTACAACTTCTTTCGGATGGTTAGTTTTCACGCAAATCTCCAAAACGAGTTTGGCTGCAATTGAAGAATTTTTTTTTATTAACAAGCTGTTTTAAGGAGAACGAGTTGGTTTAACATAAGGCAACTTAAAACTTACTAGGAGATTTTGCTCATTGAATAAGACAAAATGTACATCTAAATAAAACACACTTATAGGGTAGATTAAAGTTGGAGCTGCGATAAACGATTTGAGAAGTGACATGAAAAAGAATAATTTTCTTGCTAATGGTGTACGTGCCTTTGTAAGCACATACCTAAGTCAAAACAAAACTGAAATGTTCATTTGAAGTTTTATGACGTACGTTATAGGATAATAGGACATATACGTCAAACCAATTCTTAAACAAAAATTTGCGTAGAATGTATGACAAATTTGACGTTAACGACAATTTTTGGCGTTTACGTCACAACAATACGTGAATTTGATTATTTTAATGGATATACGTCAAAACCGTTCTGAATATCTCAGCAGCGAAAAGAGATTAAAAAACAAAGATAACAGATTTGAAAAAAGCTCCACCGAAAACGTAAAACTGCAATGTAATGTAAGGTTGACGACAAATTCGGCATCTACATTATATCCTCGATAAGAGCTTCGAAAATGATATGATTTTCTTTGCTAGGATCACAGCTTGAATCGTTTATCGAAGCTCCGACATAAACACTTAAGGATCTCCCAAGCCGACGCAAAACATTCGCTGAGGACAGTTTTTCGTTTTTATTTAGAATTGCTTTTCTGTGATATTTTGTATCGTTGCGAATGATTCGTTATGATTTCACGTTGGTTTCGGGAGAGCTTTAGATAATAGGAAAAACAGTGTAAACAAAATCGAAGCTTTAGTCACATCGTTTTTTGAATGGTTTATCACAGCTTAAACATAGACATACCCTTAGTCTTCCTAAGGTAATTTATACATGGTACATTTAATTTGACAAAATAATGCAGGATAAATTGTTTTTTTTATTTTCTCCTAAACACCATTATCTCCTTTTTCTCTCTTGAATTCTCTTAAATTCCAAACTATTTTCATCACAAATCTTCATAAATATTTCTCTCACGAAAAGCGCGTTATAATAATTCACAGACGATTTAAGTCTTAATTGTGTCTCTTCTAGTTTATTTGATGATTTTCTTAGTAGATCTTTTGTCGGTGTTCCTCTCTCAATACTTTCCTCACCCACCAAATAAAAATAGCACTATCAAGAAAAGCCCAAGTGTTTAATCAAAAAGCTTTTACGGTTCAAAATAAACATCACGTACCTTGAGGCATAAAAACAATATAATAAGAACCTAATTTGTTCTATCATCAAAAAGCTGACAAGCTATTTGCCAAAACGTTAGATATATGTATGTAGCTTATCGTCTGAGTAAATGAACTAAAGAAACATAATACAAGCATCTTTTTAGCCTTTGGTGGTTATATATTTATTGGTCTGAATATTTAGGTTCTCAAAGCTCTGTCCATCTAGTGGACAAATTTTGAACTCATCTAGAACTGGTCTAATAGAGGTCAAGCTTAAAATAAAAGCTTAATTTTTGAACTTTACCAAAAGAAGAGAATATTATGTGATAAGCTCCCCATGTCCAATTTGCATATACTATCTACCATCTTAACCACTCTTTTCTGTTACTCTTCAAAAACCGATAACATCCTAGACGCCTGAACTCGAGTTGAGTTCCATTTTTTGTGTGGGAGAACATAAACGTAAACATAAACAATTAGTATAACAGTTTCAAATGCAAAAGAGCACTTATAAACATTGCAAATGCGCAAGAGCCAGACAGTCCATATGGCACTGGTATTCTTATTGGCGTATCACTTATCACATGTGCTTTTGCCTAAGCACAGCTGAACGTAAAAAGCCTTCTTGCGAAAAGACTCCTAGTGATAGTGGGGCCGCCACCGCTAAAATGTAAATAAACCCTGCTGAGTGTGGTTCAAAGAATTTCGATTGGTTCAATGTATAACAGTTCATCAATTGGTTTAGTCCTCGTGGCGGTTAGTCGTAGATTAAACGTGAACGTGATGGTTCGTAAGGTTCGTTTACCGTCGTCGTCGTCGTTGCTTTTCATAGTGTTCAAGTTTGAAACGCATTATTTAATTTCATTTTTCGGTACGTGTTAACCTACATAAGTGAAAATCAGTGGTAAATGTGTTCCGTTCGCCGCGTTCGTGATATCATACCAAAAAGTTGAAAACGTTCAAAAAAGTGAGTTGTGAAGTGCCAAAAGATTCAATGTGTGTTTTTTTGCCCTTGAAACTAAAACAAATGCGTTAAGAGTGCTTATAGAAGGATCCATCAGAGTTCTATCTACTACTTCGTCAATGAGATTATACCTAGCGTTATCCTTTTATGTGAAGTTCCTTAGAGTTAATTACCTTTGATTTATGCTCTTACATATCTTTTTTCAAGGCTTTACGGTCAGGAGATTGAAGTTCGCAAAAAAATCATTAATATTTGTTTTTATTTCTTTTTTAACGGTTTTATTTTCATCTTTATTACCTCAATTTTATCGCATTGAGTTAATTTTCATTGTTGCTTGGTCATTTTCGCCTTTTTTTTGGGTCAAAATTGTTGAGTCTGAAAAAAAGACAAAAGCTAGCTTCAGAGCTGGAAAAACAATTAATTTTATATGACTTAAGGGGTTTATGGATCACAAATCACTTTTAACTTTGATTTATGAAAAAAAAATGTATGTTCAGAAAAGTAATAGTTTCTTTGAATTTCTACTTCATACCTATTATAACATTCCTTTTGGAGACTTTTTCTTTGAAATATTTAATTTAACTTTAATTTTCTTGGTACCTATGTTCTTCGAAGTAGAATGTGGCAGGCATTTCTATTAAAGTGTTTTTTAGTTTTTAATTATAATTTTTGTCGCTCTTGATTTGTAGGTACCTATTCGTTTTCATGTAATTTTTGTTGACACTTTAAGTGCGTTAGTTAGTGCGTTGAACTGTCATGCTGAAGGTCTGGGTTTGATTCCCAGCCGCTGCCACCTAAAAACAGAACTGTTTTATCCTTGGTACTATGCCTCTCGCGAGGAACTGAAAAATCCTCCATATACTAGTCATGAATAAATTTTCCATTTGGAATCGGCAAAAAATTGTAGGTCCCCTCCATTTCTGCCAACAACACGCAGGAATGGTTTAAATTTGTAAGTCACTAAGCCCTGGTTCTCCACGAGCTGTTGCGCCACCAATTTTTTGTATTTATCTGATAATTTAACGCGTGTTTATTACTCAGTTTTCTTTTGAAAACTAAAAGTCCACAAATCGGTGGAGCTAGAGAGTTTTGATTTGACGTCTTAAGCCTAATACACTGCTGCTGCGTTGGTCTACAACAAGACAAAGAAATGCTTACGAGCCAAACGGAAAATATTCGTTGACAGTTGCATAAATTCAAAAAATTAGAACAAATACAAAATGCAAACAAAATACCAGCAGCCCTGCTGTAAACCAAAAAAATACGCAAAGACACAAATCATGTCACTTTTCCCCGCACAATAAATGGTCTGTGTAAAGTGTAGACTTCACTTTTGGGCGCTAAACTTAAATATGTCATCAATTTTTCACTATCAGCTCAGGTTTTCTCCATTTTTGAGGTTATGTAAGAATCAGCGGTAGTTTTTTAAATAAAGTTAGTATAATAATTCCTAAAAACACTAATCTTTTTCTTCAAAATTTAGTAAAAATCTTTTCAATATCCTTGTTACTCAGCGAGTAAAATGTTATTCGTCACCGTTTTTCACCATTTTTGAGGTTATTTGACCATCCTTTATACAGTAGGTGCTCGATTTAGTGAATCTCGAGAACTATCCACAATAGTGAGCACACAAAATTTTATATAAAAACGTAGGTATTTTGTATACAAATTACCCGCAAGCATTTTACATAGTTTTAGAGCTCTGAGGAATTGTTTATGGTTTTTGTTTAAGCCTGAGTGAAAGCCTTGTTTAATGCTTAATTAAAATAAAAAACATTCACTCGAACGAAATGTGCATTTTGGATCAAATTTGCCTATAGAAAGCCTTAGAAAACTCCCGCTCGAAAAGTGAACAATCTCGAAACAGTGAAGAGGCTTTGTTTTTATTACTTCACTATATCGAGCGTCTACTGTAATTTGTTTTCAACTAAACTTGTAGATTCCTGAAAATGCTACTTCTTTTTTTCCAAATTTAGTTTAAGCCTTTTCAATATATTTTGGTATACTCTGAGAAATTCCTTATGGAAAGATATTTCCTTAGCTTATTAAACCGTATTTTACCCTTCTTATCAATTATGTAAAGGGAAAGGTGAAAACTTACAACTAATTAAAGTTTTCTTGAAGACTAAAGCAGAAATTGAAAAGATTCAAACTGAGTTTCAAAAAAGGAGAAGGAATTAGTACTTTCAAGAGCCGTTGTAAATTTTGTTGATAAAATTTACAATTTGTTTGGATATGTAGCCTCAAAAAAAAAAAAACGAAAAACCGCGTTTTTTTTAATTCTATAAAGGGAATATCTCAAATCAAATCGGAGCTGATGCGAAAAACACATGATGTATTAGATAGGATTCAGCGCCAAAATTTACTTTTAGAACAAGTCTCGCCTGCCCGTGTCAAGAACCGTGTTAGCCTGTGAAAAGAAGAGAAGACGTTTGGCATATGCAATATACGGGGTTCCGTGAAATAACTCCCCAATCCCCCCCGAACTGAAAATGAAATAACTATCCAAAATTTGTTTGAAGATGAGAAGTTTTTTTCAAATAAAGCAAGTGGCGCGAAGTGGCACGCACGGGGCGGAATGCGTTGTGCTTTGGGGCGATGGAGCCCCATAATAGATGACAGGAAGGTTTGTGGAAAGAAGGTCTGGTGTTCGAAGAAATTGTTTTATACTTTAAAGTCTGGTTGTAAAACGTAGATGGGTCAATATTTCAAAATATTAATATTTCAGTCTCCTTCATTTTTGAACCGAAATACAAAATTATATCCTAAGTTTTTTAGTTGGATGGCTTAAAACAAACGGGTTCTAACATTCGCTCTAAAAGAAAAAAAGTTAAAAAAAATATCATACCCGCTATCTTCATTTAAACACCCAAAATGTCAGGCCATGACGGACGTGTCTCCAGGCCTACTTACCACACTGCAATGAATTTTAGCAATTAAACTATAACTGACACAAAAAATCTAATGATGCAGTCTTTTTAATAATATATGCTTATGCACCCTTACTAAAGAATTGTTCCTTTATTTTTAGTTACTTTATTTTGTTAAATAGGAGCTATTAAGCAAGTGCCCCCCAAAAAATGTTCATTTTTATCCCACTAATGGAAAAAACCGTGTGGTATAAAAATCAAAAAAGTTTACTCGTCGGTATCTTTTACAAGGACCTACATGATAAATATTATAAAACATCTTATTTTCTAATAACTTCGATTTAATTCTCATAAAACACCCCTCGGAGTCATTCCCCTAACATCGTTTATTGTGTCATTCCCCTGACTTTCAAGTTTTCATTATAATGATTGATTGCGTTTTGGTTCTTCCATAAGGATCAATAATATTGCATTTAAACATATTTACAGTATGTTTAGTAGTTTAGAATTTGTTCACATTTTCTCGTTCAAAATATCATAAAATAATAAAATTACTGCCATTAAATGTTTAGTCACGCCAAATCCTTGAACCACAAGAGCAGGTTCGTGCGACATAGTTGTGCATGCTATTTTTAATGTTGGTATTTGTTCTCTTTTTTCTTTATCCTTCTGAAACTATCCTCAAAATTAAAAATCCATCTAATCACCGGATTTAGTTTAAATTTTTGTCATTCCCCTGATATAATTGTCGTTTCCCTGATTTAAGAAACCGTTAGATTAATCAAATACTATGACCGCTTGTTTTAAAGTGGTTAATATAGAGTTTTTAAAGGATATAATTGTTATTCCAGCAAAATAGGTTAGTTTGAGCGAGGGTCCAATTTTGAGTAAGAAAATATTAGATAATGTTTTGAAATATTGACCCAGATATATTTTTAAATTAAGTTTACATAATTATTCAAATTTTGAATCTGAAATGAGGGTCTATTGGTATCTAACTATGCGGTTCAAACAAGGGTCAGAATAGGATATTAGCTTTTGCATTTTAAAGCTGGGACTTTGTAAGAATGGTAGACAAAAAGTTTAACCACCGACCGTTAATTAAAGTAAATCTATTTTTAGTTTAAATATATATATCAAAACAGCAGATTTTTTTTTTTTAATTATTGCAAATCAAATGTTTTCTTTTAATATAACCAATTTTAAGGTGATTTTGACTTAAAAAATTGATAATCATAGAGCTATAAAAGTTTTTGAGTTTTTGTATATTATAATAATCACTATATAGTAAAGTCAGACAAAAATAATAATTAGGTACATACAAAAACAAAGTTAACCCTCTACTGCACAAGAAGCCATA